>JAGPOW010347063.1:0-17479 GCA_030014935.1 Caiman crocodilus
TATATATATATATATGTAAAAACTGGGGGGGTTGGTGCATAGCCTTTCTCATAGCTCACCTTTGAACCCTCATCAATTAATGGTCCTTTTGACACTATGGATCTGTTCAAAGCCATGCCATTAAAGCTCCTCCCCTCTAACTTGAACTTCTGCATTTCCACTTCATTTTTGGAATCTTCATATCATCCGGCCTGAGAGATTTACACATTGGGCACATCATCATTTATGCATACATTTTGCAGGCTTGGCACTTGGTCTAATTTTTACCTCATGTAGAAATAGTTTTTCCTCCAGGAGATGCTCTTTCCTGAATTAACATACTACCCTAGATGTACAGGGTTCTTCCTGGCTGTCTCACAATCCTACTGAGCCTCTGGCTATGCAGTTTACCTATATCTATGAAAACTTAGGAAACAACAGGTCGTGCTTGAAGCATGCCAAGGGCTTCACTGGAAGTGTACCCACATCCATAAAAACTCCTTGATTTATCCACTGATGGCTTTGGTTCCTATATAAGAATATGTGAGAAGGCAGGACTGCTTAGGGTGGTCATCAGTTCAAGTCAGAGACAGGTTACTCTATGGTACAGCAGAGAGAAGAGGGGTAGATCTAAAGATGCTAAAGTAGTTTAGAAGGGAGAAGGAGTAGCAGTGCAGTACAAGGACTAGAGTCCCCTCCAGGAATTCATAAATGCATAGTAGGTCCAGCTATTAAGGGAGGTAGGGCCAGGCAAAGTATATACCTGGTTAAAAAGGAGACTAGAAACTACTCTATTGGGTAGTAACTGTGATTGTACACAAGGCTAGGAAGAGGGGTGGCATTGTGACTATGCATTCCCAAGAACATTTTTCAAGGCATTTGCCCAGAATGCCCTGAAAGATACTCTTTTTGGTTATGAAACTTTGAGTATTCCTAGGTTAGTTTTGGACACCCTTTACATGTCTACAGTGTGCCGGTATTCACAAATTTGGTGTGCAAAGTTGTACCCCTTTCTTGTTTGTGGTAGGCACTTATATTAAAAGAATTGTCTAGGTCCTCATGTTTTTAAGTATAAACCAAGTTAGGATGGGTGGGCATATTCACCCCTCAACCTCTGTGTAGCCACCATTCCAAATTTCACTGTGGGAGATGAAGAATGGGAAAGAGAAAAAGAGAGACAGTGTGTTTTTGCACAAAAGTAGCAGCAACATGATCTTCTAGCCCTGTGTTCTCCATGTCTGGAGAACCCCTGCATTCAGCTCCCTACTTTGAGTGTCTGTTTCTCTAGTTTACATTATACAGACATTGGCTAACATCTAAAAGGAGTTCAAGGTTACAAAGAAGATGCCAGGTAATTGTTCCAGTCACTAGATTGAAGTGTCATACTCCCTATTTAACTGCCTTTTTCCCAATGAATTTTGAAATTTTAGTCACAGTACTTTAACATACTGTTGGAGGTTTCCTTACTCAGGCTACATTGTGGGCATGAATCACATTTCTGAAGGTGGCATATGTGGATTTGAATGTCAGTAGTTAGAGGAGAATCAAACCTGGGTCTTTTCTTTCCTCAGTGAGTGTCCTAATTGCAGGTCCTTCTTTTAAAACACCCAATCTCAGCCAGCAAGGTGACACCTTGGGGACTGAGAAGGGAGCAAGAGCACTTGGAAGAGGGCACTTGGTCACCACCACTGCTGCTGACCACCAACCACATGGAGCCACTCACTGAAATGGCACAGAAGCACCCTGGGGATTCCTCTGACCCCACATCAGATGGGGACAGTGGTGACAGGTCCCTACTTCCAGCATCAGGAGGAAAACCCTGATAAAGAAGGGGAGGTGGGCATTGGAAGGGAGGGGAGATGCCTGTGCTGGAAGGTAGAGGGTGTTGAGAGTTAGGGGAAGAAATCCAACTTCTGCAAGGACTCAAAAAAAAGCCATGGCACTGTCACTATTCACAGTCTAATTGTGGGGGGCAAGGGGCTTCAGCCATGCATATGGTATCATTTGTACTGCTTGCACCCCTCCCATTTTGAATTATTAGCTGTGTGCAGGATTTGATAGCCTAGTGGTTAGGGCACTATTCTACGGCTTTGGGAGATAGGAGAGGAGGTTTTGAATCCTCAGCCTTAGAGTGACTTCAGATTCCTATTTCTTACTATCTGACTGAATGCTCCAACATCTCATCAGTGTGAGCTGGGGGCTGTGAGGGTGCCTACTAGGCTGGGGTTCTACAGAATATTTGGCAGGGCCTAGGCTGCTCTTCTGCTCTGATCGGGAATGCAGCAGAGGTTAGGCAGCAGAGAGGGAGCAAACCCAAATATGCATTTCTGAAGTAATGGCACAGACTGCAGGCACCTAAATTACTCCATAGAGTCCTAATGCACTCTGCACTATAATCACAAAATCACTTGGACATCTATTACACATCTTTGGGCCTTCCGAACATGTTCAGTCACTTACTGTCTGCTGAGACTCTACACACAGAACACATTGGAGGGTAGGGTTAGAATTCAGAGAGACTTTAAGAAATCGGAGGATTGGACTGAATTAAATCTCACGAGGTTCAACAAGGACAAGAGAAAAGTCTTGCACTTGTAAGTCTTGCACTTGCACTTAACAATCCCAGGCACGGGTAAAAGCTGGGAACCAACAGGCTAAGCAGAAGCTCTGCTTAAAAGGACCTGCGGGTTACAGTGGACAATAAACTGAATAGGAGCTAACAATGAGCCCTTCTTGGAATGAAGGCTAATGACATACCAGGTAGTACTTGTAGGAGCACAGCCAGCAAATCGAGGGACGTGGGTCTTCCTCTCACACTGGTGAGGCCACATCTGTATTATTGTGTCCAGTTCTGGGCTCCTCTCTATGCAAAGTATATAGATAAATTGGAGGGAATCCAGCAAGACAGCAACAGAAATGGTGAGAGGAATGGAGCACATGAGTCCTGAGGAAAGGCAGAGTGGGGTGCGTTGAGTTAAGATGCAAGCCTAGCATTCTCTTTGTTCTATAGATAGTCATTTGGGTTAGGTATAGAGGGGAAAGGTAGATCCCAGCATTGCCCAGGAATTTTGTCCAGTTCAGGGCAGAGCTAGAGCCCAAAAAGAGACAGAGACTAATTTCCAAGGGCCCAATTCCCTAGTGGGTGAGATTGGGACCAGGGCCCAAGATTGGGAAGGACAAGGCAAGGGGCTCACACCCAGTAAACTAAGGTCCAGTGCAGTGGGCCAAAGCAAAAGGGACCAGTGAGAGCAAAGAAGCAAACACTGAGGAGGCCAGGGCCCCAACAAGGGAAAGTGATTAGACAATAACACCTGCGAGGCATGAGCATGGCTCTAATAGTAACTGGAGGCCACAAATACAGCCCTTAAGGCATTTATTATTGAGTGAAACTGAGCAAGATTGATAGAGACAGGATACTAGACAAGAGATTTGCTGGGGGTCCTCAGCAGTCTCCTAACATTTATTCCTCTAAAAGTAACAATGAAGTCATGGCACATGACAGAAAGAAAAGAGCCCTTGGATCAATCAAGCAGAAGTTTTATGGACACATTGAAGTACCGCAATGCCATTTTCCCTCCTCCTGCTAAAGATGACTTCTAACTACCCTGGTCTATGTTATGTGTCTTTTATCTGGTTCTTTTAAAAAATACCACCATCATCATAATACCACACTATGGTCATTAAGGACCTCAGGAATCAAGTGCTTACAATCAATTTTAAATTGAGAGACTATCATCCCCTAAATTTCTGGGTCCCCTTCAGGAGGACAGGCTTCTTACTAATTCACTGGACAAAAATATATTTTGGGATCTATACTCCAGTTTCACTAGTAGAGTTGTTTCGTGTAACAATGTATACTGAATTAATTACATCCTGAATTTTAGCCTATTTCAATGGGAGTTCAAATAATAGTCAGGCTTCACTGAGATACTGTGACTTAACAATGTTTTAAAGTCCAGCTTGGGTTGATTCTCTCTCTCTCTATACATGACATGTTCTTCATTCAGTGGCAGATACAACCGAGAAAGCTTTTACAAAAAAAAATCATCACCATTTATGTTCTAGCATCATCCAGGTATTCAGAATACCTATATAGAATGTTTTCCATACTTCCATATTTTCAATAGATTTATTTTAAATCTAAAATATTGAAAATTTCTCTTTAAAGTTGCTGTTGTTTTTTTTTTTATTAAATCAGTTGAGAACATGCTTTTTTTTTTTGGAAAATTCTGCCTATGGCTGTTTTCACTGCTTTATTTTTCAGTCTACAGATGATGGGGTTCAATATGGGGGTTAAGATGCTGTATTGGATAGAAACAACTTGATCTAGGATAACTGAAGAAAAGGATCTGGGTTTTAAGTACTGAAAAACAACTGTTCCATACAATAAACCCACCACAATTAGATGGGAGCTGCAGGTGGAGAAGGCTTTACATCTCCCCTCTGAAGAGCGCATCCTAAAGATAGTGGAGATGATATGGACATAGGACATTAACATAAGAATAAAAGAGCCAGCACCAATGATCACAGCAGATGAAAAAAGAGCTACATTGCTCATGATTATCCCAGCAGTTTATTAATGGGGGAAGCTCATAGCTAAAATGCCAGATTTCACTGGGCTCACAGAACTGCAACTTTAATACAGAAACTGTGTTAACCAGTGAATACATGAGACTTATTGTCCACGAAACACCCACTTGCTGCCTGCACACTTTTTTGTTCATAGTTCCTCCAGAATGCAGGGGGTTACAGATGGCAGCATAATGGGCATAAGCCATTACTGACCGTATAACTAGTTCACAAGTACCTGATAAAAGGAGAAAGAACATGTGAGTGAAGCAAACATTGACAGAAATAGTTTTATGCTTTGCTAGTAAATTCACCAGCATCTTAGTGACAACAGTTGAGGTGTAACATATATCAACAAAGAATAGGTGAGAAAGGAAGAAATACATGGGGGTATGAAGGTGAGACTCAGCTCTTACCACCAACATAATGACTGCATTCCCCACCAGGGTGATAAGGTATATCACCAAAAACACAAAGAAAAGTAACATTTGAAGTTGTAGGTTACTAGAAAGTCCCAAGAGAATAAACTCAGTCACAGTGCTTTTGGTTTTCCATTCCTAGATAGTGACCTGTAAGAAAAGCAAAACACTTTGAACTAACATTATGACACAGGAAGGAATTTCCATAAGACTGAAATAAGTATTTCAGGGGCCTACATTAACTTTTTAAAGCTAGATGATGGGCTTGAATAGCCAAACTGGCTGAAAAGCAGGTTTCCAGCTCAAAGGAAATTTTACATTTTAGAAATCTGTTTTTGATGCAAGTCAGAATATTTTAACCACCAATTTCCAAATCACAACATGCTGTTTGAGAGTCAAAGAGCTCTGCTGCCTCATCTAGATTTTATAGGATCCACATGCCCCCTCTTTGGCAGGGAACCTAGAAGTTTGAAGAGAGATGGCTCTGGCTGGGATCCCCCAGGCTTGTAGATGATCTGTTTTGGAGCAGAGGTAATTTTCATTTTTAGCCAGATGGAGGATTGTGGATTTATAGCAACAAAGCTATAGCAACAAAGCTGCAAGACCTATCCTGATGATGGTCAAGACTTGGGCACTTGAGAATCTCTGGGTACCTAGCCCATGCACAGTTCACCTGACGGCACCATCTTTAAGGCAAGGCTTGAGGACAGACCCATTGAGTGGACAGTTCTTGGAGAAGGACACAAGTCTGCTAATGCCTTCTGGCTGAGAGGAAAGCTTCCTATTATAGGGCAAGGCAGCATGTTTCCACACAATGTCCCACACAAGGTCCCAAGCAATTTCCTATACAAGGTTAGTCCACAAGGCATATCGATCAGAAACCTGCTTCTGATTCAATAAAAGGGAATCAACCCCAATGTGATCTGCATGAGAAGTGCTCAAATGCAATGAATGATGATTTTTCCCATGGATTTTGCCACAGAAAATGACAGCCAACTGTGCCAGGTCATATGTTAGTTTCACATGCTATGTAGCTGAACAAAATAGAAATACCTTAATAGAAATGTACTAATTGTTTCAGAAGAGGAGAATGAAAGAATCTCAGTAACCCTATTTTTATTGGCTCTCATTCCCTTCTTGTCTCTTGTAACCTTAGTAGACTTTGTTCTCCATGAATTAAGGCATCTAGGTTGTTTAAATAGCAAATGTTTTTGTTTTCATGTGAATACATGTCACGATGGAGGAACACATAAATAGCCCAATTCACTGACCTGTATCTGGTCAGACAGTTCTTGTATATTTGTTACCTTATCAGTTTGCATGTACCTGTTTTCATGGATTCTGTTGCAGCACTGGAAACAATTCTGTTTCAGCCCCCATTCTGAATAGAAGGAACTGGTCTGATTTTAGTATTTACTGTATCTAAGTAGGTGTCAACAACTTGTCCAGTGAGTTTTCTTGTATTCAGCCTCTTGTGAGCCATCAAAAAAAGAATGATTTGGGGACATTGTCCACATAATCATTTAATTCATAAAATATCATTGGTTCCACTCCAAAACCATTCTGAGAGGTTGCAATGGGAAAATATTATGGAAGAAATTAAAAATCATCACCTAATTACTGTGGTTATACCTAGATGATTTCTGAAACATGCCAGAATCAAAGTCAACATGTCTCCTCTTTCAATAGGTCTGGCTCACTATTTTATTCCTGCAGCTTTTCATCAGTTCAACTTTCATTGCTTAAATGTAATTATCTCGGTAGAGAAGTGATATTAAAGCAGAGGCACATGAAGCTTTGTGTATGATAGGTCTGTCATGTTCAATGCAACAATAACAAACACACTACTATTGGCTGTTTTTCATTCCTGCACCTTAAACATGTGAGATAAGAACATTTATAGTTGTTCTCTTTTTTCTGGAGGGAGATTACAGGATGAGGTCTTCCTAACAGATGATCCATTTTAGAAACCTCCAAGGCTCCTGAGAGACAGAAATTACTAAGCCAGCACTTTCAATCTCCTTGAAGTATCTCAAATTATCCACTTAAAATGTATAGATTCATAGATTCATAGATGCTAGGGTTGGAACGGACCTCAATAGATCATCAAATCTGACCCCAAGAGTTCTGGGTCTAGATGACCCCAGCTAGATGCCTACCTAACCTCCTCTTGAAGACCCCCAGGGTAGGGGAGAGCACCACCTCCCTTGGGACCCCATTCCAGACCTTGGCCACTCTAACTGTGAAGAAGTTCTTCCCTGTTCTCTGCTAGTTTGTGGCCATTATTTCTTGTAACCCCCGGTAGCGCTTTGGTGAATAAAACCTCACCAATTCCGTTCTCTGCCCCCATGATGAACTTATAGGCAGCTACAAGGTTACCTCTCAACCTTCTCTTGCAGAGGCTGAAGAGGTCTAGGTGCCCCAGTCTCTCCTCATAGCGCTTGGCTTTCAAGCCCTTAACCATACAAGTGACCCTTCTCTGGACCCTCTCCAGGTTATCCACATCTCTCTTGAAGTTTGGCGATCAAAATTGAACACAGTATTCCAACTGCGGTCTGACCAGTGCGCAATAGAGGGGAAGTATCACCTCTTTGGATCTGTTTGTCATGCATCTGCTGATGCACAATGAAGTGCATTAGCTTTTCTGATGGCTTCGTCACACTGACAAGTCATGTTCATCTGGAAGTCCACTAGGACTCCAAAATCCCTTGCCGCTTCTGTGCCACCCAGCAGGTCATTCCCTAGGTAGTAGGTGTGCTGGACATTTTTCCTCCCTAGTTGCAGTACTTTGCATTTCTCCTTGTTGAACTGTATTCTGTTGTTTTCTGCCCACTTGTCCAACCTGTCCAGGTCTGCTTGTACTTATTGCCTGTCCTCCAGCGTGTCTACTTCCCCCCACAGTTTTGTTTCATCCACAAACTTGGACAGAGTACACTTCACTCCCTCGTCCAAGTTGCTGATGAAGACATTGGAGAGTATTTGTCCTAGGACCGATCCCTGCAGGACTCCAATGCCCACACACTTCCAGGTTGATCCCAACTCATCCACTACGACTCTCTGGGTGCAACCCTCTAGCCAATTCGCCACCCACTGAACTGTGTAGTTATCCAAGTCACAGCCTCTTAACTTGTTCATCAGTTTGGGGTGGGATACTGTTACAAAGGCCTTCTTGAAGTCTAAGTATATGACGTCACCCCCTATTTCTGCATCCAGGCGTTTTGTAACCTGGTCATAAAAAGAGTGTATCAGAGAGGCTCCACAATACCCTGACACTATACCCTGACACTCAGGGCATTCCTTACAAAATGTTTCTACAAGCTTATAAAGTCCTGGCTAAAACACTCTCTGTTTTATCTTAGCTTCAGTCTTATCTCTGCTTAAATGGTCATCCATAGGAAGCATATGAACTACTTTAAACATTTGCATCCAGTACTGCCTGGGCACCAACATTTGTAAAATACCTTCCCCGCCTTTACCTGTTCTGTATAAAATGCCGTCTCTAACCTCAAAGTGTGGAATCGTATAACTAAAGCTGGGTTAAGTACTTCCTCCTCTCTTTTGGCCAGACTTTCTTCAAAAATGTTACAAACGAATGGTTCCTGCTTTTGGTGATCTCTAAAGTGTCCATCTCTAACCATAGCTTCAAGATTAGCTCTTCTTTCTCTTCTTCTTTCTGTTTCTCTCCTTGAGGTCCCATTCCTACAAAACCACCTTCTACTTGTCTTAAATATTCTTGGGTTTTTAATTTGCCCATAGCTATTGCTTCTACTACTTTCAAATGGAGCCAATCTGTTCCTAAAAGCAAGGAAGGCAAAGAAGCAACTCTGCTAGTCCTACTGCTATTTCTTCGGTCTGACTTAACACTGTTAGCCTTAACTTTTTTCTCTGGTAAGTATATGAGGCACCATGTATACAAACCCTATTTAGAGGCATTTTCAGTTTCCCTATCATAGCTGGGATTAAATCTGACTGTACCATAGTTTGGATGCACCTGGGGTCTACATTTGCAGGCATTATCAAGTCGCCTATCTTCACTTCTACTATAGGTTTAGCTTTATGCCAGGAACCTTTATGCTTCCCCAAACTACAATCCTTTTCTTCTTCATGGAAATATTCATACACCCTTTCATTCACACCCTTCTTATAACAGAACTTTGCTTTATGGCCTTTTTCGCCACATCGGAAACAAATGGTTTCTCTTGGTTCCTAACTTTTGTTTTCTCTAGCTACTGGCTTCCAGCTTTCTCTCTTCATTCCCTTATTATTATCTTGTCTCATAGTAGCCCCCATGTTTTCTGCTCTCTCTTACAGGTTCTAGGCCTATCTCAGCATTCTTGTAATCCTCTTCTACTTTCAGAGCTTTGGTCAAAGATTGGGGTTCGTATATTTTTACTCATCTCTGTGCATTTATTTCTTAATCTATCAAAAATTGTTCTGACACGGTCAAACCTAACACTTCCTTGACTGTTTTTTCATGCTGGCTGTATCCAATGTGTTACTGTGTCACTTAGGATTTGAGCCAACAGTCTAGGCTGCAGCTCTTCTGGCTTTCTCTTTACACTAAACCACTGCCTGTAGGCTTCAGGAGATATCTCCAATCTATATAATATTGCCCCTTTTGCTATCTCATAACTTCTACCTTCCTTTCTAGATAGAACCCTATAGGCTGCTTGTGCAGGCCCGGTTAAAGGGGGTCCCAGTTATATAGTCTATTCTATGTGGTCCCATCCAGCAGCTTTAGCTGCCCTCTCAAATGATTCTAGAAAAGCTTCTACATCATTAGAAAGAGTCATTTTTGGAAGCCTGGTTATTTCCCCTATCTAACTTATGACCATCTGTCGGGCTTCTACATTTTCGCTCAAATCCTGTGCCTAGAAAAAAATCATTATCATAGCTTCAGCTTCCTGAGCACACACCCTTACTAATCCTGCCAGCTGTGACTATTGTCCTTGTAACAGACTAACAGTGATAGAATGGTCTTGTTGTCAATTTGTGGGGTGTTGGGGAGTGACACTCACCTTTTCCATCTGTGTTCAGTTCCCAGCCAATGCATCAAAATCTGTGAAAGAGTAACGTGCAAGAATGGCAAATCAAAAAGAAAACCCTCGAGTCTCCTCCATGGCTTGATCTCCTGCCACACCTTCACGGGAGAAAAAATTATAAGTTAGAACATGGAGGACTCTTTTTGTTGTTTACAAGTTCTGTATCTACCATATATATTTTTTTACACAATTTCACTCACATCAGGTCCAATACCTCCTGTATTATGGCTCAAAAATCTTCCAGGGATAGCAAATATATAGACAAACAAAATCTCAAATAAGTTCCCCACAGTCTCAGTCTTTACAGACAGGGGTTTCTTTTACCCACTCTCTGTGCTTTTTCAGTGTTACCTTTCATAGATTTCATAGACATTAGGGCTGGAAGGGACCTTGGGAGATCATCGAGTCCAGCCCCCTGCCCAAAGAGCAGGAAGTCAGCAGGGGTCATAGGATACCAGCAAGACAGACATCCAAATGTCTCTTGAAGGCATTCAAAGTGGGTGCTTGAACTACCTCCAATGACAGTCTATTCCAAACCTTGGACTGTAAAGCAGTTCTTCCTTATGTCCAGCCTGAAACATGGAGGAGTTTGTGCCTATTCAATCTTGTCATCCCTTGGGGAGCTCTAGTGAACAGATGTTCCCTCAGATCCTGATGAGCACCCCGATAAACTTATAGGTGGCCACCAGATCACCCTTGAGCCTGCACTTTTCCAGGCTGAAGAGTCCCATGACTCTCAGCCTCTCATCATAAGGTCTGTTTTCCTGACCTCTGATCATACACGTGGCTCACTGTCTCTTCATAATGTCTCTCAGACTTACAAATCCCCCAGTTATCTCAGTCTGGGATCAAAGTGTAGTCCATCTACTCAACCTGGTAAGCAGTCAGGGAGCTTCTCACCCTAAGTGCTGACCTTCATCCACTCTGTGCTTCACATGAATCACTTTGGTTGTCACTTCACACGAACTCACGTTCCCCTTCCAGGGGATATTTTCAACTCCTCCCTTCTTACTTATCTACAAGGTGTTTCCAGTAAGCAATTATTTTATTACTTTCCTCTTCAGGTGCAGTTAATGTTGCCACCACCATCTGATGATGTCATCTTTCTTCTTGTTGCTCCACAGCAGCCACAGTAAGTATCATCTACTTGTTAAACATTAACAGGAAGATAATCTCCCTGTTACACTGCCACAGGCTTACTGGTCATTTTCACGACAGAATGGGTGTTCTCAAACTTTGCCTTCACCACAAAAGCACAGAAAGGACCTACATGATCTTCTGACACTCCAAGCCCTCATGAAGCAGTGTCCTGAGGTTCCTGATCTTACCTCCTTTTAACAGTAGAACATCTTGTCACACCTAGCCATGCTTTGTGTTAGCCTGTCTGTTAGTTAGAGGATTGTGGCCTGGAAACAGAAGGCATGTGAGGCTGTTCCATGTGCCCTCTGTGTCAGGGAGCTACATGTCAGTGAAGCAGGAACCAAGGGCAGGTGTCGCCTCTGCAACCATCTCCAGGCTTTGACTGTTTTAGGGCCAGAAACAAAAGCTATGACCAGTAAGAGTGGATTACCTTAAGGACCTGAAACAAGAAGCAGCAGACATAGAAATTCAGGAAACCTATGACAAAAGTGATGTGTCACCTAAAATATAAAGTACTGGTATGGGGTTCCCTGTGACCACTGGGAGTGGATGCCTATTCCCATGTGGAAGCTGGGATCCCCTGATTACCCAAAGAACCTTGTCAATTATGCCACATGCGTTGGCACCCAAATACAGACATTACCATGCACACTCAGGTACTAAATTGGGTCATGACTTCATCAAAGTTCAGAAGTTCACTAGTTCCAGCATTTTCGCACTGCACTTGTGGATAGTCCTGGCAGGTCTCAGCACTATCAGATTGTGTCCAGAACTTCACTTGTAGATTAATCCCTGATCTTCTTCCTGCTCTAAGCTCCTGAAAATGTTTAGTACTTTTCTGGCCAGGTGAACTCCAGGACCTGCCTCTTGAGCCCAGACAGGGTCTCTGGGGACAGATACAAGGACTGAAGCAATACAAGAGCATGGATAAAACTAACTCATTGACAACAAATACTGTTCCCTGAAAGAAAAGGAACCATAGAATCCCTGGCCATTTTCAGGCCTCTTGCAATGCTTTGGTTATTGGGTCAGTCCAGCTGTCTCAATGGGTGGAAAGGTGAACCCCAAGATGGAGAAGCAAAGGTAGTCCTCACTGAATGAAATAGGATAATCGAACAGCAATCTTTATGCCACTCTCAGGTTAGAGCTTTTGTGTAATGAACTGATGCCCAGCTGGGTCTAATCTGGTTTGAAGCCCCAGCTGGAGCTAATCAGGCTGAGGCTTCCTTCAGAGAGGAACCATAACCGTACTCACTATAGAAACTCAGACCAAAGAGCTGTCTGGGAAAAGACCACTTTCCCGTGCCCCTGACCTACTTGGGACTCCTATGCCTGATTCCATGCTCTGATCTTCTGGCTTCATGCTTCATGATTATTCCTGATCGTTTCTGTTCCTGTGTTGGACTTACTTGTTTGGATCAATTGTGCTGACTATAACATCACCTCTACTTTTGGCTTGATATGCCAGACTTGGACTGATACATGGCTTTACATTGCCTTCTACTTTAGTAAATGCCCAAATGCATGCCCATGAGCTGGTCACCCCCTTAGAGGTTGGCTTGGTTTACTTATGATAATTAGGTTCCAGAATTTATATGTATATGTATACTAGGTCTCCTGGGGAACTTACACGCATGCCCAATGCCTGCTCTGATGCATACTAATTAGGACACATTGGAGTAGACTCGATTAAATGAGCCTGCTGGAGTGTGCTAATTAGCACTTTCCAGCAACCTTGCTGTATTCAGTGTCCCTTTGTTTCAAAATGGTGGCACAGGGCTTTACCTAAAGCTCGCCACACAAGGTTTACTTAAAGTGCCCCCACCACCATTATTAAGCATGAGACACCAAATACACCATACTCTGTGGGACCTTTAATTGGAGTGGCTTCCAGCAGCTGCTCTTACTAAATAGATCCTTCCTACCCCCTTACCCTCTACCCCACCATCCCAGAGAACATGTAAAGGTGCTGCTGGGTCTGTGATCATGAAGAGAATGTCATCAACAAAAATTGATATATTTTGAAATTGATCTTTATTTTGAATAGAATAACTTCATATGCATATTGAGTTGCTAACTTATAACTTCTCCATGCATTTCTGTAATAGTAAAATAATTTTAAAAATCATCTCCTGCAATTTATTTCATGTGTATGATTAACTCCAGGACTGTGCAACGTGGCTAGTATTCGCTTTGGATTTGGCCGATTCAGGGGACAGTGATTTGATTTGGTGATTCAAGTCACTGTCCCAAATCAATTTGGCTGAATCTAATTTGGAGATTCAGTTGCTGCCAAAGCAGCTGAATTTCCAAAACACACAAGTCCCCATCTCCTGCCTGCTCTCAATGGCTGTCCTGCCCATCCCAGCTCCCAGATCTTTGATTAAAAAAAAGCCCCAACTCACTAGCTGCTGCCAGGCAGGGGTGGGGAGATCCCTTCTTCTCACTGACCCATGCCACATGAGGGGCTCTGTCATGAGCCCCTCAACCCCACCTACTCTCCCAGCCCCTCCCCATGGGTGCTCACCCCTTCCCCCTCCCCGATCCCAGCCCTGTAAAAAAAGAAAAAAAATGCCTTGCATCACTGACTGCTGCCCCATTGGAGAGGAGGGTTGATCCTCACTGCACCCCACTGCCCCATACTGCATGAGGTGCTCTACATGAGCCTCCCAAAGCCTCTGTAGCAGCCAGTGAGTCTGTTTATTTTTCCTTAAAGGGCCAGAGCTGGGATGGGCAGGGCAGCCATGAGTGGGGCTGGGACAGTAGGCGGGGGTCCAGGTACACTGTGGGGCTGGGGGAGCAGGCAGGGGATGGATCTTGGCAGGGATCCACCCATGGTTCCCTCCCCTGCCCTCTACTTACCAGTAGGAGTCCAGGTTCAGCTCCCTGCTGCACTTATGTTCTGAATCTATTCAGAGAGCTTTGAATTGATTTGGACCTTTTAATTTGTCCCCTGATTTGATTTGGATTTAGAGAGTTGGCTACCAAATTGAGTCTAATCTCCTCCAAATTGAATCAGCACCTGAAGCTTCACACAGCCCTAATTAACTCATTTTGCTTTTAACTTGAAAGCCTCATGGGTGGAAGATGTGGCATCTCATACTTATACAATAGGCTTCCTTAGCTTGAAACAGGGAGAAGGATGCAATGTTCTAAGCATTAATGACTGACTAAGAATTTGGGAGAATTAGTGTATACACATCTTACTTTCTGATAAATACTGTTGTGAATCGTTTTGATTCGCCCAGAATGTCATATAGCTGGAGAAGGTACTGCTCAAGGTTTACATTTTTTATTCTTAAAAAAGGCTAATTGCAGAATTTCTTTGTCCACTTTGAATAAGCTGGTTCATTTTGAGGTAATTTTTGGCACCACAAATTAAAACTTCAGTGGATAACCTCTATGGGTGGCCTGCAAGCTGTGCAGATTGGTTAAGTGTCATAGAACATGATTCAGATGCCTTACATGCTATGACAGGAATGTTTTGTGACACATTTTAAACTGGTTTTGTGTGTGGCTGCAATTGTTCTGGGCTAGACTTTAGAGTTTGGCAGTTGGGCTGTTGTTTGTGGTATCCTCAGGTTTAATGAAGGGTCAATAATAATGGTCATAAGCCATTACTGAAAGCATGACTATTTCACAGCCAGATGAGAGAAAGATGAGGAACATTTGAGTAAAGCAAGCATTGACCGAAATAGTTTTATGCATTGCTAGGAAATTCATAAGCATCGTAGGGACAACAGCTGAGGAATAGCAGATATCAACAAAAGATAGGTGGAACAGGAAAAAATACATAGGTGTGTGAAGGTGAGAATCAGCATTTATCAGCAACGTGATGACTGTGTTCCCCATTAGGGTGATTAGCTATATCACCAAAAACAGGAAGAACAGTAAAATTTGGAGTTGTGGGTCACTGGAATGTCCCAAGAGAATAAACTCTGTCATGGTGGTTTGGTTTTCCAAAAAGAAGAATTATCACAATGACAGTCAATGGAATTTTTATAAGATGGAAAGAAACACATATTGACAGATGGATGAGGTAGTATTTTAAAGCTTATAAAGACTATTTGAATTATTTAACTGACTGAGAAGCAATTTTCCATCTCACCAGGAATCTTACTTTCTAATAATTTGGTTTTAGTCCAAGTAAAGTAAAGAGAAAAAGAAAAAAAACCCACTACATTTTCACCTTGATTTTTCCACTCTCATCATGCTGCCCTGGTGTGCAAGACCTGGAGGATTAATTCCAGTTTCTTCAGGTGCTATGTCCCAGCTGTACATCATAGAGATGAGGATCTACAAGAAACCTGGGCTGGTTCTGGCCAGAGTTGCACAGAGTTCCAGACTTTCTGGTGTGAAGCTGAAAGCCAAGCTTCAATGAGAGCCAGGCCCACCACTACTTTCAGAATTCTGCTTTACACAAGGAAATATGAAACCTCTGATTTGACTGTCTAAGAATTAAGGACCCTTAAGATCCCTGTGTCCCTGGCTCAGGAAGAGATCAATATGAGGAACCATCCTCCATTTAATGCTTGTAGAAAACATACTCAGTGGAATGTCATTGAACAAGTGACTCAGGTCTTCTAGTGCCTCCTGCTCCAGAAGAAATCTGCCTGCACAAGGAAGACTGGAACATCCATTTTCCAGCATGAGGTCAGCACACCAGGCATATAGGCATGGATTCAGTGGAGAACCATCTTTGATTCAGTAAAAAATTGCCAAGCACAAGATGATCTGCATAAGAAAACATTAGGTAAAAACAAATAAGTTGTTTTGTTTGTTTGTTTGTTTTCCCCCTATGGAACCATTGGATTAGAAAATTTGCATACAACTCTATTTGTTCAGTGGCTTGGAGCATGGAACTGGATTAATGAACTGGCATAAAGTCAATTGCTTGCATTGCCTTTTGCTACAAAGGTTACCACATCTTGTCCATAGAGTGCTTGCATATCCTGAATATTGGGAGCCAGCAAAAAAAATCTTTTGGGAGATGGCATATATACAATCCATTTGTCTACACTGAATCTCATAATACCCAGCCTGGAACTAAAGCAATGGGTTAAAGATGAGGAAATGCAATGCCAAACAAATAAAATGCAAAACATCTAGTTCAGTAAGTGTCATTGTTTTTAGTTGGATGGCTTCCCAGATGTGCCAATGAATGTCCATGTCTCCTCTCTGTCCAAAGCTAACACCAGTGGGCCTTGCTGACCCCTATATTAATGAAGCTTTACAGCAATATTACTACAATGAGTTTAATAGCATCATCTCTATTTCAAAGAGGCCTAAAACAATGGTGTCCTGAGGGCCTGTGTCAGACAGGAAAGTACATTTTCAACACTAGCAATATACTGTTCTCCCTAGTTTCTTTCCTTGTATGTTAAATGTGTGAGACATGAACATTTATAGTTCTCTTTTTCTAGACTAAGCTGCAGGGTAAGATATTTCAAGATGTTGGTAATGCTCTTGTTTTTTCTTACTCCTAAGAAGGGCTAAATATGTTTACTATATTTTTTTAAAACATACAGACGTATACTTACAACATTCACATGTAGTACCCTACCCACCAAATTAAAAAATAAAATCATAATCCACTCACCATGCATCCATACAAAAAATATAGGAATTAAATTATTGTTCCCAACATAGAGCGACAGGCAGACAGGATTTGTTCCTCTTACTAGAGTTCTTCACTGCCTATGTTCAAGATTGAAATACTGGTGGTAAGAGAGCTATTGGGAGGGAATTTGTCAAGATGAACAAGAGCATCACAATTACCATCAGTGAGCCATCAGTAAGTTAGTCTGTTTTTCTACCACTCCCTTCTCTTTGTAATCTTCCTTTTCTCTCTCTGTCTCACTAATAAAGAACATAAAAATGCATGCTAGACTTGATCCTGAAAAGGTCTTTCCAGGTATTGAGGTTATGACTTGTAGATGCAGTATAAATATCTTTCTTTGTTGCCCCTCCCCTCTTGGAAACAAAAAGTAAGATCCTTCTGACTCAGATTTCCACACTAACTCTCACTGTTAAAATATTTTCTAACTACCTGGGGATTAAGGACCTCTTGCATGACAAGTTACCAATGCCTCTGTTGCGCTCCAGCCCAAGTCTGGATTTGTTCGCCCGTTATGCAGAGCCAATACAAATACCAGGAGGTGGAAGTTTGAAAGGAAAAAAGCTTTCATTGCCAGCAATAAAGCTGCAAGGTAGCAAGCACATTAAAAACAGTTTCTAAGCATCCTTTATACTAAAATCTACAAGCATACTATTCAGTGATTGGTTACAGGTAAATGATGCAAAAAGTTCTCTACTGAGCATGTCCCTTTA
>JAGPOW010348296.1:0-10329 GCA_030014935.1 Caiman crocodilus
TTGTCTCCACCTTTTGCACTAGGATACCACCTTTCCTTTTCCCTACCCTATTTCAACTGTAAGCTCCTCAGGCCAGATTCCCACTCACTATTTATATAGCACCGAGCCCAGAGTGAAAGCCTGAATGGCACTGAGCTCTTTGTGCAATACTGCGGTAGAAATAATAGTGATAAAAAGCCAAGATGGGATCTGAAGATATATTAAACAGCACAATGAGCCTTAACTCTAAAGCTATTGTTTTAATCCTCTCTCCCTGTTACCGTATTTGCCCATTACTTTGGGTTGTGCTCATCCTTTAGGGATAGTTTCCAGGGTCTTGGTAATTCTGTCAATGTGCTGCTTGCATTACTATAGAGAGCTGTGTCTCTCCCTTCTTCAAGCCCTCACCCCCAATGGAGCTATCTTGCAGGACTCAATTTTAATGGGACTGGGTCTCTCCAGTGACCAAATCAGTCATACACACAAACACACACAGATTAACATGACACACCTGACCCTGCCCGGTTGATCAGCATGGACAGGCTGACACCCTCATATGTCAAGAATCAGTTCATCAGAGCAACAATACACCACAGTCAGACACAAGCAGACAGGTAAACAGAATCCCTCTGAATCCAGCTGGGTGTCCAGCTGACACCCTCATGGGCCAGCATTCAGTACATAAGGGCATGTCTGAGTCAAAATGGATCAATCAGCCTGTACAAGCTGACCCCCTTATGTGTTTCAAACTCAATACGTCCTAATCTTTTGCCTCTTGATGAGCAGACCCCACAATATTTTTGGGCTTCACAGGGATCTTTAGCTTAGGTAAAAGAAGCGTTGCTAGAGGAGGAAAGAGAAGCAGAGAAGGAAAAATGTACCTAATTACTACCAGTTTGACTATAAAGTTATTTATTGCTAAGTATATGAAATGTATAATAGTGCTAGTAGTAATAGATATGCAAAAGAAAACAAACACAAGCTATTACAGTACTACCCTGGTTTCATTAAGTATTTGGGTAAACTTAGCTCAAGCTTAACTAATACACTTCAGGTTCAGAAGTTTATGCCTAGAAAGAAAAGAGAGAGGGCTGGGATCTCACCAGTCCAAGGTAGTCAGGCTGCAGAGCTGACAGGCACAGTCCATAGCACAGTTCTTGAAGAGAGAGACGATCTGTTCTTTCAGCGTCCCAAGAATGACAGGGGATGCTGTCAGCACAGGAGTTTTCTTCTTCTTTCTCTTTCTGAAGCACCTCTCTCTTCTTCTTCTTTCCTCTTGAAACACACATACTTTTTTTACAGAATTTATATCCTCAGTTCAGCTGCTTCAAAGCATTCTTAATTGTGTAAACCATTGTCTTTTCCATTTACAAGGGGTTATCTGGTTTGGAACATCTCAAGAAACTGATTGATAATCAGGAAACACTTAAGATAGGGAGTAACAAAATACTTGGGAGCCAGCTTGAGATTCCTATGGATGGCACATATACTGATGGCATATCTCATGGTTTCTTCAGGAAAAATAGATAGCTTGCAGCATCAGGATTTTGGATTTTTACTTGTTGTGCACAAGCCTCAGCTTAGCATGACTTTTCCAGTCTTTTAACAGACTTAATTATTGGGGTGCTCATAACCTTTTGTGGAAAGAACTCCCACCAGTCATCTCGGGAAAAATATGACAACACCAACGGGCTGGACATTGTGATGAACCCTTAACCATTGTTCAAATGTTGCCCATACCTCCTCTGACTCGGTCTCTCGCCTCAGTATTCCCTAACCCGGCAACCAAGTTTCAGTCAATCTAGAACTGGTCTGATAAATGCTGAACTGGGTGTGTGTGAACATAGGTTGATTGTTTCTTTCATAATAGCAAAGCTCCTAAAAAACCCAAACCCAATCTCTTCTGTCCTTTTCTTTCTTCTCCAGGTTTCCTTGTTCCCTGTTTTCATGTCTTTAAAGCAATTTTGATTGTCAGTCCCTGCATAGAGTTATAAATGTAGTTGAAAGGGAAGGGGGGAAAAAAGTCTGTCTTCTTTCTGGTTTCTCAGCCTTCTCCCCTGCGGGCTGCTGTTTTCAGTCTCTGCCTGATCTTTCTGTTTATGTTCTGCAGGAGGGCTTCGAGGATGCTGACCCCAAGGAAAAAATAAATATTGTCACTTGAAATTGGGAAGTAACTTTTCTTTCCTGTTTTCTACCAGGGGGGCCCATCCAGGAGTTCAATGTTGTGTGCTGCAAGCGTAGTCTTCCTGGAGTTTCAAAGCCAGTCAGAAGTGATGCTGCCCCATTAAGATGTCGACATATAGTTTGTTTCCAAAGACAACTCACTAAATCGATTCAGGGGCACAGTGAGCGTGTCTAGCTAGGAAAAAATTATGCCACACTTTAGGGACAGCATCGCTACTAGGAGATGAAGGTAACACAATGGGTAGCCAAGGGCTTGAGAGTCTCTTCTGCCTGACCCCCGTGTCAACCCAAAATGTCTTGGCAAGCTAAGGGACAAGCCCGGTTACGAATTCCTGTTGCAGTCTTTCTCCTGTCTACTGGTCATGGCTTGGGGTTTTGTCCCCTGAGCACTCCCGCGGGTCTTTGTGATGCCCGGACAGAGAGGTTATCCATAAAGGTCCTTGAAATGGAAACCACTCTGAGTGTCAACCTCCTTATCCGAGGCTCACACCGAGGTGGCTGCTGGGCCCCGCAGTGTGCTAATGATGGACATAGTACCTGCCTGGCATGCCGCAAAACCTGGGGTTTTTCCTGCGGGTTTAGGCTTGGGCTTAAGTAGAGGCTTCTTCATCTCCCTGCGGGGGTTTTTTGAAGGGAGAATGTGAGTAACTTAGAAGTTACATATTAAGGGAAAACAGGTATGAGTTTTTATTGTAATTAATATAATATATATATATATCTATATATATATATATATAGATATACACACACCTTGTAATTATTTATATGTTGCTAGCGCATATGTTAGGAGGAAACACACTTTTTACTTTGTTTTATATTATTATTGATGTGTTTGGGGAATTTCACTGAGCGTTCAGGTTGGCAAGATTTTTTTTTATTGGGTTTTTAGTGTTGTTTTTCTAAGTAGTTTTGTTTAAGGTTTTGTTTTTAAGATTTTTATCTTAAAATTATTCTTATTTTTATTGCTTTTTTATTTTTAGGGGATTTTTTAATTATATGAAGTTTTAAGTTTTATTACTTTTTACGGGTTAGAGTAAGCTTAATTCTATGTTGCAAAGCAGGGTTTCTTTGGGCTTGGTTGAAGTTTTTTTATAGGTGTTAGTTTGGGTATTTTTTTAGAATAGTTATATAAAGCGGTTTTGGGGGGAGGGTTTAGCAGCTTAGCAGAAGTATTAGGTCATGATTTTGTGGCCTTTGGGTTTTGTGAAGTTGTGTTTTTGTCTCTTTTAAAGGTTTTTTTGGGATGGGATGGATTTTACAATTTTTTCTTGACTGGTTACATTTGCATATATTTATGCCGATTAAAATGTTTTAGGATGAGATAGTTTTTGACGTAATTTGTTAGTTTTATTATTTGTTAATATATAGCCTTTGGGCATGGCAAGTAAGTACACACATTAAAAAATGTGAGATAATGATGTATAATAAAGTAATGATTATAGGATGTAACATAAAATGTATTAATTTTGTCCATATGCAGTTATATTTTAGGAAAATGTATTAGTGGTGTCTAGATACTGATTTTAATTTTGCTGTTAGTTTAGTTTACTTTTTGGGGTATTATATGCAAGTTTGTTTGTTTTTTATTTAGAGTGTTAGTATAAGTACTAATTATTTTTTAATTTTTATAATTGTTGGTAAACAGTTTTCTATGAAGGATTTAATGACATTAATTTACTGGGAAGACTTTTGTTAAGGTTAAAGATAGGGAATAAGTAGGCTGGGTATAGATATGCTTTTTACTTTTACACTGGCAGTGTTACAATGGTATTTTTTAATAGGAGCTTGGGAGATTTTTTCGTTATTTTAGG
Source organism: Caiman crocodilus (assembly GCA_030014935.1). Taxonomy (NCBI): domain Eukaryota; kingdom Metazoa; phylum Chordata; order Crocodylia; family Alligatoridae; genus Caiman; species Caiman crocodilus. Next base: position 3,975 of record JAGPOW010348296.1, read on the forward strand.
TTACTGAAGTTACACATAGATATTTAATGGTCTTGTTAATTATTGCTGTTGTTTGGTTGAAAATTTTATTTAAAATGTAATTTTTAATATTTTTTGGTGTAATTTACTAGGAGGTTTCTAAGATAGTATATTTATTTGGGCTGTTTGTATTGTGTATATTTTTTAGGGTTTAAGAGGGTTTTTTTTAGAGAGTTACTTTGCAGGGGATTTAGGGGTTTAAACTTTTTTTGCTAATACTATAGGGATGAGGACATACTTAAAGAGGGGTTGTTTTGTTTTTTTATTTTTACTGATTTTACGTGCATATATTTTTAAGGGTGTTTTTATTTTTGAAGAAACTTTTGTAAAAAGGGGTTTGTATTTTGGGTACTATTTTGTATAGGAACTGGATATAATTGCTGGGTTTTTCTATTTGTTTTAAAACATTTTTTTTATCTTGCTGCAATATAAAGGTTTGTATTGTAAGATATGAAAGAACTTATTTTGATTGTGAGGTTTTGTGTCCTTTTTTACACTAAATGCATGATGGTGTGTCATTGTTTGAGCGGTTGGACTGTTATGGTTAGAGTTCTGACGTTTTATTGGTATTTTGTGTTGGTTACTATTTGATTTTTAAAGGTTTCTTGGGTAAGCTGTTTTATTTTAGTAAGCTTGTTTTTTAGTACTTTTATATTTATTTGGTTAAGCACCATTTTGGTAGTTTTTTATGAATTTAGGATAGTTGTGGCAGTTTTGCGGCATTTTTGATGTAGACTGGGATTTGTTTGCTAAGCAGACAGGTTTGGTTTTGTTTATTTGTTGTACTATGGATGGACTTGGGTGACATTAACCCTGTAGGATTACATTTAAAAAAAACAATGAAGGGAACATTATAAAAGTTTTTGGGATTTAATTTTTTATAATTGTGGGAATTTTCTTTGAGTGGGTAGGTTCTACAGAAACTTTGAAGGAGATGGTTTTTTTGTTTGTTTTTTGTTTTAGTGTTTGTTTTGTATTTAGTCGGTTAGGTTTTGGGCTGTATTTATAAAAAAACTCTTATACCTTTGCTGGGATGGGATGCTTTTTGGGCATACAATTTGCTATTGATTTTGCAATACTGGCAAATATAAATCTAAAGTTTACTTGAAGCCTGTTGCATGTTTATATGGGTTTTTTGCATAGTTTTGCACTTTTTTTGTTCTTCCGGTTTGAAATTCTTCCATGTTGGTGATGTATTTATTGTTGTGGGCTAACAGAGATGAATTAGTTTTCAGGACTACAGCTATTTTGTAGAGGAACGTAATGTTTTCATTGAGGTTGGACACACACATTGTACAGCGGCTAGTTCTCCACAGTTGCACTTTCTTTGTTTTTGTGGTGTTGATTTAGGCACACTCGTGCACTTCATAAGGGCTGCATGTGGCTTTTGTTAGCGTTTAGCTTTGGAGGATTCTGGAATTTTAGGTGTGAAATAAGAGTGTTTTAGATACGTGTTTTTGTCAGGCTATAGGCAGGTAAGAAGTATTGGGCTGAGTTGCTTTTAGTGGCTGTATTTTAACGCTTGTTTTTTATTAGCCAGGGTAACAACTTAGGAAATAGGCCTATTTTTCAGGCCTCTTTTAGCCTGATGGCTATTGTGTTTTTAATAATGGTTTCTTTTTTGATGTTTGCTTTTTTTAGTTTAGGTTAGTTTATTAGCACCACTACCTTAGCCTTTATGGCGTTTTGTGAAAAACAGTTGTTTGATCAGTAGGGACTTTGTATTTGCTGTTGGGGATTTTGACTGATATGGTATTGCTTTGTTTTCACACTAGAACTAGACTTTGTTGTTCTTTTATTGTTTGGACCGGGAAATGAATTTTACTTTTATTTTTAACGGAGGTCTGAGGGAGTGATTTTGATTAGTTTGTTTTAGACTTGATCTTGCTTTTTTTTTTTAGTGGAATTTAGGGGGTTGGTCTATTATTTGGGCGAAAGGATTCGTTTTTAATTTTTCTTCCCATGTTTGCAAAGCTTGTGATATTTAAACGGTTTGTTGAACTCAATTTTTTAACTTTTTGAGTAATTCTTAAATTTTTATTTTCTGATTTAATTTTTTAAATTTTTCTTTGACTTTGCAGATGATAAGGGATGATGAATTGATGTTCTATCTTTGCTTTTTTACACTATTGCTTTACTATCCAATTTTTAAAATGAGATATTGTTTGTTTTTAAATGGCGTGGGTTTTTTTTAAATGACTTGTTACTTTTTGTAAAGCTCATAGTACAGCCTTTTTGGTTGCTTTGACCATAGGCCACACTTCTGGCTAGCCAGCGGATATGTCCACTGCTAGTAACATATAATTCTTTTCCTTGCTTATTGTTAAAGTTTTGATAAAATTTATTTACCACTTTTTTTCTGGCTTTAAAATCTGAAATTTTATTTGCCGTTGTGGAAGAAACCAAACTTCGCGTTGTGGTTGTGTTAGAATTGGCAGAGCCATTTAGGTTTATTTAAAGCTATACAAGTGATCACAGGGAGAGTTCTCAAAGGAACTCTGACCTCTACACATTTACAAGTGTAGTTATACTTTGGACAGTGAGAAAAGATGTACGGTTCAGACAAAGCAACCTTGAGAAAAACAGAAAGATGTTGATCATATGTATGTCACATGTAAGCAGTTTACTTATTTAGAAAAAAACACTATGTTTTGGGAACAGTTATGAGCTGCTGTTTCGGCAGAAAGGAGGAGGTTAACATCTGCACACAAACAAAACAAGGCATGGAGGTTTTTCCATATCTTAGAACATTTTAAAGCACTGGCATCAGCATTAGCATCTTTTCTCTTCTCTTTCTCTCTCTTCTTAGTCAAGTAAGAGGCCAGGTTAAACGTATTTCCACATTCCCCCCTTTTGGACCTTTTTGGCCCAACCTATTAGATATTTATAGCCATGAGCCTTTTAACTTCTAATTGTTCTTTCTTTTTACCTTTACACTATTTTAACATGCATATCACAAAGTCATCCAATTAAGGTATAAAGCAATCATGGGCACCCCTATCATTGTACTAGGTGTCAAGTGGGGACATACCCAACATCAAGAAACTTTTAATCCTTTGCATATTGATAAGACAGTTGAAGAAACACATTTTGGTGAACATGTCAGTGTGGAAGTGATCTTTTTGACCTGTTTTGAAGTCTAGTCTAATTTACAAAGTTTCTTTTAGATGCTGAGTCTTTAAGTTCATATAAGATGATCCAAAAGGAAAGACTGAGAAGTACCCAAGTCATGACTAACCAACTCCACCTCGGGAACCAGGAACTAGGTAGAGGCCTTTTTCCTTTCCCGAAGGGCATAGTGGTGTCGTTGGGGTACATTTTCTTCATTCTGTAGTGGTAAATCCTCTTCACTCTGTAGTGGCAAATCCTTTTCACCAGTAGGCTCTTGGCTCACTACTGGTCTTGAACTCTTCTGTTGGCAGGCACTAGGTTCACTACCAGTCTGTGGAGGCTGATTACAAGGTTGATATCGGGGAGACTCTAAGTCTAATGGGGTTGATGTTTTCTTAGTGTGTGAAGCATGGATCCATAGTTTAAGTCCTTGACACTTTATTGCAGTGTTGGTTGTCAGCAGTACCTGGAATGGGCCTTTCCAGTGGGGTTCCAGCAATGACTTCTGTTGATGGACTTTTACGTGAACCCAGTCACCAGGCAGGATGGAATGGCATGGCTCATTGGTTTCTTGGGGAGACCTGCTTGTATCTGTAAATGAAAAGCCTTAACACACTTTATTATTGCCGTACAGTAGTCTAGAATAGTAACATCAAGTAAATGTATATTGTAAAAGTGGGAGGCAACAGGTGGTGAGGCAGGGAGCCGCATGAGTCTTTCCATCAGAATTTCATGTGGACTAAGTCTGGTCTTTCGATTGACAGTAGACCTCATACTTATAAGGTCTATGGGAAGTGCATCTGGCCATTTTAAGTGATTTCCAGCACAAATTTTGGCCAGTTTATTTTTTTAAAATACCATTTTGGTGTTCCACTTGGCCTGAGGCCTGTGGATGGTACGGGCAATGAAAGTTCTGCTGGATTTGCAGGACTATGCAGACTACTTTCATTATTTGCCCAATAAAATGAGTTCCTGTATCGGAGTTTATGGATAAAGGAGTACCAAACCTTGGAATAAAGTCTCTGAGCAACTTTTTTGCTCACAGTGATGGTATCAGCTTTTGCACATGGGTAGGCTTCTACCCATCCAGAGAACATACTTACAATAACAAGAACATACTTATAAGAACAATATTTCTGCATTTGAATAAAATCTATTTGTAAATTTACAAGTGGCCCCCAAGGTGGGGGATGTGCTGCCTTTTTTTGCTTTTACAGGCTTTCCCACATTATGGGCTTTACAAATAGGGCAGGTAGAACAGTATTGTTGAGCTACAGATGAAAAAGTTGGAGCAAACTAATCAAGCTTAACAGCTTCTATCATCCCCCCCTTTGCTCATGTGTGCTGTGTCGTGATGTATGAGAGCAAGATAGGGAAGAAGGACTATTGGGGCAACCAGATGGCAGTCCAGGGAACACCAGAAATGGTCAAGGTGTAACAAATACCCAGCCAGTTTCCACGTATGTTTTTTCTGGTTCTGGAGCCTGATCTTGGAGGAGGGTAACGTCATGAAGACTTGCCAATGGAGACTGGTTAGTTGCAATAGACATAAACACAGGTGTATCCTGGGGAGTGGAAATAGCCTCAGATTTGGCAGTGGAGTCTGCCAGAGCATTTTTACATGTAACTTTATCATAAGGTTTCTGGTGAGCTTGGCATTTAATAATAGCAACAGCAGACGGTAACTGTAAAGCATTTAACAAGTCATTTACAAATGGACCATTACTAATTTTGACACCTCCAGACATGAGGAAGCCTCTTTGCTCCCAAAGTTGACCATAACCATGTACAATACCAAAGGCATAGAGAGAATCAGTGTAAATATTAACACAGGTACCAGAAGCTAGGGTGCAAGCCCTGGTAAGGGCCACAAGCTCAGCAACTTCAGTTGAATACACATTAGGCAAGTGATGGCTTTCTATAACATCACATTGGGAACATACTGTATATCCTTCAACAAGAGAACCTTTTGAGTTTCTTTGACATGACCCATCAACATAAAATACTAGATTTGGGTTTTGAAGGAGGTTGTCCTTTAGATCAATGTGGTGCATTCTTAGGTGTGCAGTAACAACAATACAACTGTGGGATTCACCATTTGAAGGAGTAGGCAACAGGGAAGTAGGGTGTAAAACAGGGCATCTAGATAAAATAATATTTCCAGCAGCAAGAAGCAAAATTTCATATTTAGTCAATCTATCATTTTGAAAGGTGTTGAATTTTAGTTTTTAGTAAACGGGCTGCTACAGCAAGTGGGACAGCAACAGTAAGGGGAGAAACTAATACAAGGGTACAGAACAGTTCAACAGTAATAGCAGCTGCAGCTACAGCACAAAGACGTGGAGGAAGTCTGGCTGCAACTGGGCCAAGTGCAGCACTATAATATACAATGAGATGGTGCTTGTCTCCATGTGCACAGCAAGTGCAAATCTGTCTTTTTCATGAGAAAAAAAAGAAGAAATGATTTAATATAATCAGGAAGGCCTAGGGCAGGAGCTTGTGACAGAGCTTGTTTAATAGCGGCAAAAGCGGCTTCGGCTTCTGAAGTTCAGGACAAAGCCTCAGGGGTATTAACAAGAGTCAGGTTTTGCAGTGGCTTGACTATAGAGACATAGCAGAAATATCATGACCCAAATAGTGGACATGAGGGAGACAAAGTTGTAGCTTTTCTTTAGATGCTTTATGGCCTTTTAGGGCAAGAGAGGTGAGGAGAGTTAGAGAATCAGCTTTACAGGTTTAAGGGAGGTAGATGCTAAGAGCAGATCATCAACGTACTGCACAAACATAGAATTTTCTTTAAACATTATGTCACCTAAAACCTTCTTCAGACTGAGAAAAAAGAGACGGGGATTCAGTATAGCCTTGGAGCAATTGAGTCCAGGTATACTGAAGTCTCTGACAGGTAAATTCAAAGAGAAACCAGCTTTCAGGGTGTATAGGGATACAGAAAAATGCAGAACACAAGTCAGCAACAGTCAAATAACAGGAATTAGGAGGAATACAGGACAAGATAGTGTCTGGATTTGGTACAACAGGAAAAGTAGGTAAAACTGCAGAATTGACTGCACGGAGGTCTTGTACAAAGCGTTAGGTATTCTTTCCAGGTTTCTTGACAGGAAGAATAGGCGTATTACAAGGACTCTTAGTCGGGACAATGATACATTGCTGCAAAAGAGCTGTTATAACAGGTCGTATTCCTTCTTCAGCTTCTGGGCATAAAGGGTAT
>JAGPOW010348798.1:0-10313 GCA_030014935.1 Caiman crocodilus
TGCCAAAAGAGACTTGGGCTGTCAGAACAGGGGAGCAGGCACCGCAATCCAGACTGCGCTGGAGCTGGAGCATCCTAGTTACCAAGAACCAGCCAGGTAGCTAGCAGGCAGCAAATGGAGGTGAGTCCAGAGGTTTTTATTTCCAACCATTTGTTCATGAGGACGGTAATTATTGCTCAGAGAGTCCAGAAGCTTGGGAGTTTGTTCAGTTGCTTTCTAGCTCTTTTAAATGGGGATAACAGCATTCCCATACCTTAAAGAGGCTTTGAGATGATAAATGCATTAAAGACAGTTGCAGGGATATAGCTTAGCTACGTTGGTCTAACAGAGACAAACAAAACCCTTGGATCAGAGATGGTGTCTCTTATTAAACAAACTAAATAATAGGAAAAATGTTTTTTCTTTGCAAGCTTTCTGGTTCAAACACCCTTCTTCAGGCTGAGGAGAAAAAACTTCTACCCTCTACCACCCCTGTGCAAAATGAAGATTTTTTTCTACCTAGAAATCAGAACTCATGGTAGGGGTGATATGTTTTATTAAACCATCTAGATATTTGCAAAAATAATCCTTTAATTGCAAGCTTTTGGGCACAAACACTTGCAATTAAGGATTTGTTTCCTTTTTTTTTTATTTTGCAACAATCTAGTTGGTCTTATGAAAGATATCACCTCTACCATGAGTTCTGACTCCTTATACCTCTAGACCAATATAGTTACAACCTGGATACCTTTTCTACCTAGGGGAACTTAGATTCATAGATGTTAGGGCTGGAAGGGACCTCAACAGATCAGTGAGTCCGAGCCCCTGCCTGGGCAGGAAAGAGCACTGGGGTCAGATGCCCCTAGCCAGGTGCCTAGCCAGCCTTCTCTTAAAGACCCCCAAGGTAGGGGAAGAGCACCACCTCCCTTGGGAGCCCAGTCCGAACTTTTAAAATCTTTTAATTTCTCTCAGTTTGAGGAAAGGTATTTGGACCTGAAAGCTTGATTTTATTTATTTATGGCTTGCTACTATTTAGTTGGTCTAATAAAAGATATCATCTCTGACCCAAGAGTTTTGTTTGTTTTTAAGGACACACACCTACACTGATAATAGGGACCAGCTAGGTACTTAAGGTAGGTGGGCAATAGCTTTGGATGGACTTCTAACCTTTCTTATCTTGTTTCCTAATCCTGCAAACATATTTGAGGATAACATATTATATATATAAGGAACCACACAGTCTGTCTTCCTGTCTAGCTAGGTAGCTGTCAATTGTTGCATAAATACCCTAGAAAGAAAATCAGTGGGATTTGGATACACAATTCTTTTTCATTTCTTTGGAAGTTAGAGCTCTATTGGTTTGCAGGAGCAGGGTCTAAATTATTGCTATTACTACACTCCGTATGTGTTATTTCTGCTTTCTCTCTCCTCTGACTGGTGCTTGTTGGTGAGATAAAAAAAACTATCATCTTCATTCCCACTACGACAGCTTAAATACTGGCACAAGTATTCTTTTAGGATATGGACATATACCTTTTAATCACTTTAAACGGGGAAAGGGGATGGACTGCTAGAGAACATGCATCAGCTGTTATTATCTAGCTGCTACATACTGCTACAAGATCAGGCAGATAAATTAACTAAACCACTGTTACTTTCAACATAAACAAAACAAGATTAAATTTGCAATGGTTTTGCTGCACGTGTATGGCTACAAAACCATGTAGATTGAAAGACTTAACATTCGCATCATAACAGTTTATATTTATATCAGATGACGTGATGTGATTGTTACATGTCTGCATTTTACTCTTTTCAGACCAATTCAAACCTTCCAGTCATCTGATGACAGACCAATAGTATCAGGCATTACAGTGAGGATCTGTTTCAGCTAGTGAGGCAGTATCATTTGGACAAGGTGGTTCCCAAGATACAGGCTCCTGTAGAAGAATACTACTTAGGAACTGCCAGTTTGTATGATATTTTGCTGTACAGAGCTGAGAAGCAAATGTTATTGCATTTTGATTCTGGTTCTGTATGTTACTAAAAGCAGCTAGTGAGTTCTGTGAAATTCATTAAATTATGGAATGCCACCATAATGCCGATTAATACATCATTAAGGATGATTGACAGTTCAGGCATGGCAACAATTAATTTAAAGGCAACAAACATAAAAATATTTGAACATATTTGTAGTAACGTATAAAACTGATTGCTTTGTGATGTTACAGAGGGTAGAAGAAATCATTTATTCTAGAAATCATTTCCTAGTTGGGAAGGGAACTAGAGCTCTAGTGTATACTATAAGCTTCCTTGATGCCACACATTGTTTCTATGAAGCCCACAAAAATTACTATGAAGATGCATGGTAGTTTGTTATGAGTAACTACATTTATTCCCTGCTATTAAGCATCCAAAGCTGTAGGGAGCCCCACAAAATGGATAACATGGAGCATGCTATATGCAGAGTCATTCCAGTACATGAGTTTGGATCTGGTATGTGGGGGATCATTCTGGTCACACGGCCAGACCTTGGGTACACAGCATTTCTCCAGCAAGAGTCAGATTTGATGTGTGCAGGGTCCACAGCCATGTTCAGCATGTACAAGGTTGCTCTGACATGCATGGTTGGTTCTGGTGCACAGCTAGATCCAGCATGCCAACTGCACACGGGATCTTGCCTGTGGATCAACCCTGCCTCTGCAACCCAGCCCCCAGGGCCAGAAGGTTGAGTGTCACTGCTCTAAGTTTATCATTTTTAAACTGAAAATATGTATTGCAAGTTATCATATGCATTCATATTACTAGGCTATTCAAATATCTGCACATAAGTCAGTGTCTAATTGCCTGAATCAAGAGTAGCATTGAAGTGTTGCTGTAGATGTGATAGTTCAGGGAATGTGTAAGTAGCAGGCTATCTGTCTGATCATTATCAATTTTATTACACCTGTAACAGGGACCCCTAACCCCTGTTACTGAGGAGAGTGCAGGGTATAGGCTGTAGATCACATAATGGAGAACTCTTGTGTCCGATTAAGGGATAAGGGAGTGGGGTGACCAGATGAAGCAGAGCTCAAGAGGGATCTTAACCCAGCTGTCAGAGAGGGTCAACCTGGCCATGGCAGGGGAACCAAGTGCAAATCTCTTGCAATAAGCAAGGTGAGAGGGGCCGAGACTGGTCTTAGCCAGCAATGGAAAGGAAAAGGCCTGAAGAAAGGTATCCCTGAAGGATAATATTGGTTTTAGTCAGGTTGTGAGTATACTTCATTGATGGTTTTGTTGTTTAACCATGAGGCAAGGGGTGGAGTAGGGGAGCAGGAAGGCCACTGTGTGTCACCTGTTCATTTGTGGGCTGACAGGTCCTAGACAGAGAGAAGTGGAGCTTGCTCAGAGGCTAGACACCTGAACCAGAGGCTGAGCCTAAAGTGGGCTGAAAGTCCAGGAAAAAGACTGAGCTTGCTCAGGGGCAAGTTACACAGGAGAGGAGCTGAGCCTATTTGAGGGCAGAGGCAACCTCCAAACAGTCAGACTTTATTAAAGACTGGGTTACATAGAGGTGGCCCAATGATGAGTAGGCACCTAAGGGTTCTTGTACATGTGGCAGTCATTATGATGTACACATTAAAAAAAAATGTCATTTTTGTGGCTTAATGGTGTCACCTACACATGCACCAGTTCGGGGGTTGTAGATGAGTTTGCATAGTTACGTGTGACGGGGCTAACGTGACTGAAAAATTGAAAAAAAAAGACTGTAAGAATAAACCCCTGAGGACTAAACCCCCATCACATGTACAAGCACCCTAAAGTATCACACTGGTATTCTGAGGGCTGCACCCCAAATTTATTATCAAGATCAAGATGTAGTAAGTGAATACAGGCAAGTGCTCTAATGAACCAGAGTGTGAAATAGGCCTTGGGCCATTGGAAGACAATGAAGCCACATGGGAGGCAGAGCTACCAATACATTTAGTGCATTAGCTGGGGATGACCACATGTTGTCCAGTGAGAATACTGTTTTTGGTATAGCTCAGTGATTCACAAAGGGTGAGAGGCAAAAGGGCAACAAAAGTGTACCATGAAATCCCATTACAGGTCAATGCTGTCCTCCCCTGTCTGGTACGCTGTACCAGCTCCAGCCACTCCAGTGGTACCTGCAACTGCTCCTCTGAGGGCTACAGGTACTGCTTCTGCCCCCTGCACCTCCCTCCCATCTCCAGACAGCCCCTGGGTCTAGACAAAAGTGCAGCTCCCAGATCTAACTCATGGCAATTCATAAAGTGCCATGAGTTAGACCGCTCCTCCCAACACAACAGACCTTGGCTGTTGGATCAGGAGGGTGGAGGATCGGCTCTACTTTAGAGTCAATCCATGGAGAGGGGCTGCATCTGTGCAGGCTCTCCTCCTAGCTCAGCCCCCACCCCATCTCGCAGCTCACCTGCTGTCTCTGGATGGGAGGAAAGAGAAGGCAGGGGAGGGAGGTCCATTCTGGGGTTTTCCCAGCCTGCTGCATTGGAGGGTGGGTATATTAGAGCCCTCACCCCACCCCAGGTGAGGGGCTTCTCCCTCCTCCCCATTCCAGTGAGGCTGAGAAAACCTTAGAGCAGACCTCCTTTCTGTATCTTCTCCCCGCTCCCATCCAGAGGCAGCCAGGCTGTGCTGCAGCTGAAGCAGACAAATTTATGAAAGCACTTTGCTTTGGAGCATCTTTATTTGAACTCTCATCCAATGAGGGCTAATTTGACACCTGATCAGAGGGCTCTGCAGCTGTGCTCTTCTGTTTGGGCATGGATTTAGAGCGCTTTCAAGGAGCTTATTGTATGACAAATGTCATTTCTGTCTGCAGCCCCTGTGCCAGCCTCTCACCATACTCCTAGTATCATGCTCTGCTGCAAGTGGGCAGGCAGGTGAGTGAATACACAGATAGAGGCATACTTTGCAGTCCAACTCATCTCCTCTACTCCAACCATACCCCCAGGCCTGGCAGGAAGGGCTACCAGGGTGGTTGCTGGTCTGAGAGATCCTACTGGGCAGCCTCAGCAGTGGGGGCTACCCTTGTTCCATGATGAGAACAGGAGGGGACAGATAGTAGAAAGAGTCCTCATGGCACCAGCTGGATCAGCAATTCTCAACTTTTTCAGCCTCAAGGCCCCCCATTCTCATCTTTTCTAAATTTAGATCTAGCTCAGTGGTTTCTACTGGGATGCCACAAAATTCAGGTAAATGTGCCACCAGTTTTAATCCAGAAAAATTTGCCCCACCTATAAAAAGGTTTGGGAAACAGTGATATAGTTGGAGTATGAGAATCTATGAGCAAGAGAGAGGTGAAGCAGAAACTGTAGCTATATCTATAGCAGCATTTCTCAACCCATGTTTCATGACCTAAAAGTGAGTTGTTGGACTACATGAAAGGGGCAGGAACAAACTGAAAAAAAAAAATAAAATAAATCAACAAATTTAAAAATTAATTTTCCTTTAAGGAGAAAAACATGGGAAATGGCAGATTTCTCACTGCAGGCTAGCAAAGTTCCAGCCTTCAAGCAGCTGCTTGAGGCTGGGGGGAGCAGGAAGAGGGTGATCAGGCAGGAGGCATCACATGCATGGGCATGTGCGCATGCATGTGGCAGCCAGGCAGCATGAGAGCAGGTAAGTCTATGAGATGGGGGTAGGAGGAACACAGACAATGTCTGTGTCCTCCTGTCCCCTGATACAACACTGCCTGCCACCCTACCACCTCCCCAGGGTAGAGCTGTGGCATGAGGGGAGCAGCAGCAGTGATCAGGCCATGGCAGCAAGGTAGAGCCACAGCCCAGCACACAAGTGGCTGGCGGCAGGAGAAGGTGAGGGCAATGCCCCTCCCTGCCCCCAACCCATCTGTTATTCCTTGAGCTGTTGGGGGTAACAGCAAGGCCAGGTGGCTGTATTCTACTTAAACTATTTACTGGGTCAGGACTGGCCATTGATGTTTACAAATGGGTCCCGGTACAAAAAAACATTGAGAACCACTGATCTATAGCATCCATTTGTGCCACTGTCAGAGACAGGATATTGGGCTAGATGGGCCATTGGTCTGACCCAGCATAGCACTTACATTCTTATGTAACTTCTGGCCTAGCCACAGGCTGCAGCAGCTGAGAAGAGACAATTTGCACAAGAGGAAGCTGAAAAACAACAACTTTTTGTTGCAGGTGATTCAGGGTCAGCAGACTAAATTACAGGAGCTGGCCAAGTTAGAGCTGAGCCAGGCTGAGGCTCAGCAGGGCCAAGTGAAGGACAGCTGGCACACCTCCAGCAGGGAGTCAGAAGGTAGGAGACCCCTCCTGCAGGGAGCTGCTGAGTTATACACCAGATGAGTGACTGTACAAGATGACCTGAGGTCTTTTAAGTCATTTCAGCGGGTTGCAAGTGCCACTCAGTAGAGCCAGGAGAACTCGACATGTGGGGCATTTATACACAAACCTTTTTATCCCCTGATGTACCAGAGATTTCGTAGTTTTGTAGATTTTTAGCATCAGAAGGGACCTCAGTGGATCATCGAGTCCAAACCCCTGCCCTGGTCAAGAAAGCCCGCTGGGGTCAGATGACTCCAGCCAGGTGCCTGTCCAGTCTCCCCTTAAAGACCTCCTCATCTGAGGGCTTTATTGATTGGCGAGACTCAGGCGGCTTACTGGACTTGGATTGGAGAGAAAGCCCCTGCCTCAGAGAGTCCTTATTAAAGAGGTTGTCTAAGAAGACATGTTGGTAATGGTTTAGGGCCAAAAAGGTTATGAGGCCCTGGCTATTGGGGCAGGCATTGGCTGATGATGCACAGAAGTAGCTATGGCCAGAAAGTAGAACTCCCAACAAAATGCTGGAATAAGTGATCCTAGAACCATTTATCTTGGATTTATATTGTAGCACTAAAGAGTGGGTGATAGGGCACTACCCCACTATGGTACAGATGGCAGTATACCTGGCAGAAGATCTTGCAGCAGCACCCATCAAAGGGAACAAGGTGAACAGTCAGGACAAGTCAAGCAAGGATGCATCCTGAAAGAGAGCAATACTCACAAGCAGGAGGCCAGTACATCTCTAGAGACAGAGGGCTCACTACCCAGACTGACCAGGAGTGGTTGTTTGAAATGGGGGTCAAGGACACTGGGTACACTCCAACCTGAGGAAGCACCTTTCCAGTGTCACACGGAGCGGCCAAGGGTCCAGGGGAGGAACAGCAGGTGTACCATAACGGGTATATAGGGAAAAGAAAGCCTTGCCAGAACCATACCAAGGTGGTAAAACTTCAGAGCACAAGAAGCTCTGGCTGTCATCTCAACTTTGGAAATATTCAAGCAGATATCCCTTGTGAATGGGACAGAAGAACTATCTGCTGTAACCATAAGCAACCAAGTGGCAAGAAGCGAGTGACCAGAGGCTGCAGCAGCAATACCACTGAGGGCAACGGAGGAGGACACAGCCACCCCTGAAAGCCAGCCTCAATCTCTACAGTAGCAGGAGCAGCCACAGGACAGGGAGACAGAAGCACTGTCAGTAAGAACAGCCAAGATTGGCAATGCCAGTGAAGAGACAGGTAAAATGGATAGTGCTTGGACAGTTACTGAAAAAATGGCAGACATAGTGAATAGAAAGAAGAAGGATTCACATCCTAATTCAAAGGACAGAAATTCAGGCACAGAACGAGGTCTCAACTACAAAAGAGTGCTTGCAAGTAACCTACCATATGATGTGGCTGACGATCTGTTGAGTCTGATGAGAGAGAAATTTGGTGGAGTTCCATAACATAAGACTGTTTAAAAATGTCAGAGGAAAGTCCAGCTGCTATGGTGTGGTTGAGTTCAAAGATGAAGAATTCACAAAGAACACAAAAGAGCAGGGGTGGGCGATTATTTTCACTGGAAGACCGTTTAACAAGTTTTGATGAGCTATAGAAATCCACAAGGGTAGCTCTGCCCCGGTTACCATCTTTGGACTGGAAGTCCTACCTCTAACCTCTGACCTTTGCCACCTGAAGTCTTCCCCCTTACCCCATAGGGAGGGTGATATCTTGAAACTGAAAAAAACCTCCAAATCATATAGTAGACATTTTATTTTTTTGTATAATTTAATTTTATTTAAAAATATTTTTGTCCCGATTTGTGTGTGCTTACATAGTATATCTAGAGGCAACTGCATAATAGCTCAAAATATAGTCCTACTCTTGCATATTTTGTGTGGGCACTAAGAGGGCTATGTGGGGGGATGTGATTAGAGAGTGGATGTGTGTGTGTGTGGTAGAGTGTGTGGGGTGTGGATGCGTGTGGGGTATGTGGATGGTGTGGAAGAGAGAGAGAGAGAGAGAGAGAGAGAGAGAGACAGGGCTGGGCTGCCAGTTCCTCCGTGTGTGGCTCGGGTGGACTGCATGCAAGTCTCATGCAATGCAGCCAGGCAGACCCTGTGCCAGACTCTGTACTCCTCCTGCCTCACCCTGGGACCCTGCTGGCCCCAGGGCACTGGCATGGGCTCTGCGCTCCCGCCTACTGCCACGACTCACTTGCTGCTTCCCTACTTTCCCTCCCCTATGCCCACCAACCACTACTGCTGCTGCTTCCCAGCCACCACCACACCCCAGCATGCCCACCCATCCACCAAAACCCCTGCCAACTGTCCACCCGCCACCACTTCCCACCACTCCCCCCACTGCTTTCTTCCCCCCGACATGCCTTCCCACCCACCCACCTGCCTCTCTAGCTTAGACCACTCCAGCCAACACCACGTTGTTTCCAGCTACCTGGCAGGGACCTCACAGCACAGCATGGAACAAGCATGGCCAAACACAGGTGCTGATCATGACAGTCCCCTCCACAATGCCCCCCGTCCCCGCCATCTGATTTTTTTTTACTTTCCACTCGAACAAAGGGAGAGTGGGAAACAACCAAAGGGTCACCAGGCCAGAAGATGAAAAGGCTTCCAGTTGGGGGCTAGACTTGGGGTGAGGCTGGGCAGGCCTTACTGCTCAGCCACTGGGTCCTGGCCTCCAGCTCCCCCTGGGCCCTGCTGCCACTGGCATTTTGTCATCTTTGACAGGCAGCCATGCACTGAAAATAATTAATTTTCTAAATTTTTGAGGGGCCCTGTGGGCCAGATAGAATGGCCTGGTGGGCCAAGTCCAACCTGCGGGCCATATTTTACCCACCCCTGCAATAAAATTATGAACAAATATGACATGGGGAGGAACCTTTGAGCATTAAAGAGACTCCTGATGTTTACAGGACATTGCAGCATGTGAGGGGCAGAAAGGGGCTGGATGTTGCCCCTGGGTTGAGGATTTACTGGCTTCAGTTTCTGATAACCTTAAGAGGAATGTTCAGGTTATCAATAACTGGGCGCCTAGCAGACTTGGGTCCATTATTTCTATTGGAAACCTTAGTCCTAAAGCTGGTTGGACAAAACGGAAGGAGGTATTCAGTACTAAAGGATTTATAAAATGGGTAGGGATCAAAGCAAACAGAAATAGGTAGAGTCAAGGTATGGAAACAGTCATTTCTGAATGACCCAGTGAGGCAGTCCAGGATGTATCTATAATCAGTGGGCAGTTTCTGTTTGGCACACTAATGTAGGTAAAAGAAAATGCCAGATCAGTTTCTCATAAAGACCTTCAAGAGGTGGTCTGCAAAGTGTCATAATTGTTCCATCGCCTAGTGGTTATTTGAATGGGCCTTGGCCGGTGGCGGGGGGGAAGTCCAACTTAAATGAGTAGCTTTCAAGAAAAAAGTGAAGGTGCTAGTTTTCATCTGTAAAGCCATAAACAGTAACCTTCTGCAAGTGTCATCAGTACACCAAGTCCACTTGCTGAAAGCAAGTCAGAGGTCAGTCTCAGCAGTTGCTCCTCAGCTCTGAAATGCTCTCTCCCTTGAGGACTTGCAGAGCTCGAGCCTAGATATTTTTGGAAGAGCTACAAGACTTTTCTGACAAGAAGTTTTTTACTCTGTGCTGAATTGAGGGTGAGGATCTAATCTTATATGTGAGTCAATATGTATGTGCCTTATATGACCTCTGAGATCTGTGACAACTCTTATTCTATGATCCACTTTTCTGTAACAAAATTGTTTCTCAGCACAGAGATCCCAATGCTTGCACCAACTGGGCCTGATAGTCTGTAAAATGCCACAAGTGGGAATGATCCCTTCTGAGTAAACACAGAGCTGTCGGTGAATATTTCCCTTTCTCTCTACAGCTGCTCCTTTCAACCTTACCTTTGTCCTTTCTCCCAGCAGGAAGAAAGAGGCAATGGGAGCTCCCAGGGAGTGTTCATCCTACTGGGGCTTTCTGACAAGCCATACCTGGAGAAGTTGCTCTTTGTG
>JAGPOW010349704.1:0-10288 GCA_030014935.1 Caiman crocodilus
TGTGAATCAGTTCAGAAAGATTCAGAGATTTGGACATAGAGACAGTTTTAAATGTTTTTTCTACATATCTCTAGGTAGCAGGGGCTCGTGAGCGCTGCGGTGCTGGGACACATGGAGTGTCCCACAGGAGCACGGGGGGCTCCCCACCGCACTTGGCAGCAGAGCCGGAAGTAGACCAACTGGTGCCTCCTGGGTCGGGGGAGGGCACCTGGGGGTCCCTGCAGCCGATCACTGAGCCGGGGGGTGGGGGGGCATGCTCCCCAGCAGACCTGGAAGTGGAGCAGAAATACTTCTGGTCCACTTCTGTTTTCACCACCAAGCAAATGGGGGCTCCCCGCCGCAACTCCTGTGGGATGCTTCATGCACCCCAGCAACACAGCATTCACAAGCCATACAGGTACCTCCAGTTTTAAAGCTGTGTCTATGTCCAAATCATTGATTCCCTGAATCAGCACTGAATCTTCAGATCCAGATTCGGCTGAATCTAATCAGGGACAATGATCTGAATCAATTAATTGAATACCCCTACTATTTACTCACCAGCTATTCTGGAAAAGGAACCAGGATGCAGTTAGAAAGAGATTACTCAGTCTGGCATTAAGTTCCAACATAGTTCTGTGGATGGTAAAAAACAAAACACAACCAAAAATAATCAAAGGAAAACCCAGAGGAGTTTAATGATCATTGCCCTCCAAGATTAGCCACAGTTTGCTTAGCACTTTGGTGTAGGGGTTAGAGCAGGCTGTCAGTATTACTGGTTGTAGCTGTTGTCTGTTAAATTATTGGGTGGTGTCTTGTATAACATTTTAACTTCTGTCTCCAATTTTAACATGGAAATATAACTAAGACAGCTGCAATGCAAATGATTTTGCCTATGTAATAGTCAAAATAATAATAATCATAGATTGATAGAAAAGCAGGGCCAGAAGGGAACTCTGTATGTTATCTAATCCAAACATTTGCTCAAGGCAGGATCTTTCCTATCCAAACCTTCCCATATCTGATAATGATGATGGCAGGGTGGGGGTGAGAGAAAAGGGCTAACAAAAACTTGTGACCCCTGCATATGCATGTCTCTGACCTAGGAATAGCAGCACATCTTCTTGGTCATAATGATGGCTCCAGGCTGCTTTTCTCATTTTGAACACTCCAGACAAAAGGCTTCTTTTATCTCCCACCTGGCCCTCTGTGAAGGAACACTCACTTCAAACAATGTTGTTACTCTGGGACCTTGGTCTTAAGGGTCTCAGTCTTCTCATTTGGTTTGAGTCTCATGGCAATGCTATCTTGGTTGTCCAGGGCAATGTACAGATATTCACTCTCTCCAAAAGAATCTCCATTGTCTCAGTAGAAAACAAAAGTGTGCAGCTGTTCAAGTGTTTTCTCCCAGGGTAAAAATGACCACTCTGGAAGAAAAAGAAACCAGGGTTAAATCACTCTCAGGAAAGTTTTTCATGGGAGACTGAGCATCTTCACACTTTCCCACAGCCTAATTCTTCCTGAGGACGTTTGGTCATTGCTCTGGAGAAGACATGGGGGGTAGATGCTTCTGTCTATTCCATAAACTAGAAGGGGAAGGGAAGAGCAGATGCTCCCTACCTGCTTCTCACTCCTAAGTCCTCAGAGTAAAAAGCGGGCAGGGGCTTTATCGTGCTGCCCACCACCCCTTGCCTGCTTTCTTATGCCCCCTACCCCTGTCACCACAAATCAGCTGGGCAGTGGGGGTGGGAATTTAAAAGCTAGAGGGACTCAGAGTCTGGCTTGTGTTGGCCCTGAATTTATGGCTCAGATACCTTATTCTGGGCAGACCCAAACACTCAGACCAACCACAACTTCTTCCATTTGATAACAAGTAAATTTTATTGATAGACAGTGATAGCAGATAAGAATAATGGAGGGAAGGGAAACAAAATACCTTCCCCCCTCCCAATTCTGTATCTACCAGTCCTAGGGTGCACGGAGGAGAGGGACGCTTGGATGCCTGTCCAGTATGCAAGCTTCACCCTGTAGTTCCTTCTTGAATGTCAGCAGGCTTGGAAGTTGAGGGCTGAGGCCCACCCAAAATAAGGTATCTGGGTCATAAATCCAGTGCCAACTATGGGTGACTCTGCCAGGATGGGGATTCATGACTCTGGGGCCGGGACTAGGTCCAGTGCCAACCACTGGGGACTGGGGACTCTGGGACTGAGACTCAAGGGCAGTAACCTGATTGATCGGGGAATTGGCTAATAGAGTGAACCTTTCTAGAGGGGTCATCCAAGACTGACAGTAGGATGAGTCTGTGGGACTATGGGTGGAGATCTGTGTGTAAGGTGAAACCGTATTGTAGTTCCAACTAGGGTAGTAACCTAAGTAACCATGTTTATGTCAGGGTCTTTTGTGGAGGAGTTTGGTTTGTTCTGCTGCTGACCAAGGGGACAGCTGATTGCCTAGGTCAGGCAGAGTAGTGTGCAGGGCAGGGTGCAGCTGTGTCAGTGGCAGGAGCAGACCCTTCAAAGTATACAGGGTCACAACCTGATCTCAGAGACTACCTGAGGTCTGTGATTCAGGCAGAGGTACATGCTGAAGTCCACTTGGGTTAAGTAAGGTAACTTCCTATCATGGGCACAATAGGAGGCCAGGAGCAGAGAAAATTTACCTTCCTGCTGGAGGGCTATGTGAATGAGCAAAGAAACAGACCTTGGGGCTCTGAGACATTTATAAGTAAGGCTGTTTGTGACAGAAGCAGAGCCTAAGAAGAGGGCTGCTTTGCAAGGATTGTTAATGGCATGTAAGGCATTGGTTACTGAAGTAGCGCAATGCAGAAGGAGGTTGCAGAGAGTGTCAGGAGCAGTGCTGCGTGTTTGCTCTGGAGACAGTGCAGTGGAAGTTGTAGGTGCTGGCTATGGCAAGCCAGAATGTTAGCCAGGCAACACAGCTTCAGGGATCTTGGACACAGTCAAAAGAAGAGCAGGAAGGATCCAGGCCCTCCCAAAGTTTGGAGACAGGATGAGCAATAGACACGCCTTGTGATTCCATACAGCCCCGTGAATAGATGGTGCCTAGTGTGTTAGGAGAACTGGAGGTGGGGGGGGGGCACAGGGAAGACATGTAATGATATTGCACACCTGCACTGTCTTTTTGTTGCTTTGTTGCCCTAGGCTGGACTCGGCTGTCTGCTCCAGAGGGGAGGGATGGCTCTGCCCCTCTCCTTCCTAGCTGGAGCACTATTACTGCTCCAGCTGGTTGAGGGATTGCAGCATCTGCCAGGCTGCTCCCTCCTGCCCTTATCCCATGGCAGGGACCCAACACACAGACCCTGGCATCGGAACGTGCCTCCCTCCCCCGCACCATGCGAGTTAATGCTGAGAGGTGTCTGTGTGTAGGTCTCCACTTTCACTGGAATAAAGGCAGGCAGCCAGTGGCTTGCAAATGCAAATGGAAATGCACCCTGTAGATAAGAAGAGCTTGAAAATACTGAGAGAGATGTTTTCTTTTGTAAGACTTGATGGGCTGATACAGTTTGTTCTGATAACCTGCTGGCTACAATGTCAGTCTTCAAGAGACAACAGAGAAAGGTTTTAGAAATGACCTCGTTTGAAGACAGTATGAAGAAGTAGGGAGAGGGAGACTGAAAAGCTCTGTAAGGCAGGCTTCAGGTATAGGCTATCCACATCCAGCTTGAGAGACCTCTGCCTATACCGTGCCATCTCAGGTTGGACCTGTGGTGGGAGTGAGGGACAGGGGAGTCAGTTTAAGGAGCAATGAGTACGTGCTGGGTACACATGTGTACACACATGCCAGCCATCATCACGTACTTGCACACATGCGCACACACATGCTATTACCTCAACACATCTGCATGCACCACACAAGCTCTCACCCAACCTGCTCAAGCACATGCACCAAAGCCATATGCGCATGCCCAAAATACCACGTCCAGCCACACATGCACGTTTAACCTACCAGCTTTGCACATGTCCTCCATGTGGAACACACCAGATTTGGTAAAATGTCTGAAGCAAAAATATCCGAAAAAAACTGAAATGGTGAAACCACAAAGACTGTTATGAAGAAAGAAATGTGCCTTATGTGTGATCAGGGTGATCAGGAACTTGTGCACCAGCACACTGCTGTTCACGTTAGTGTACATTATCATTATGCAGGTGATGAAGGTCAGGAGGATGCCTGTCTTCTCTGGCATCTTGAAGAGGAGCCATTGGGATACTCATTCATGCAACATTTCCAGCTCAGTTTCAGCACAGCAATGTTGTGCTCTCCCTCCTGTTGGTACCACAACACACCCTACAGCTCAGCAGGGCTCCATGAATCTGCCACCCTGACAACACACATGTCTGGTCCTTGTCCAGCACGGCACCTATAACAGGCTTGACGGACTCAGCCAATATTTTGGCCATCAATTTATACTCAAAGTTCAGGAACATTATGGGTCTTCAGTTCCTAAGCTTCTCCCTTGTCCCCTTCATGTAGAGAAGGGTTGTAAAGCCTTGATCCATCCCAGTCCATGGATGACCATCCTGCAACTACTCCCTCTTGGCCTCCAGCAGCTCGGAGCCAACCTGGTCCCAGAAGGCAACATGGACCTCCTTGGGCAGTCTATCTGCTCCAGCAGTGTTACCATTCTTTAAGCTATGGAGAGTTTTGAGGCTTCTTCTACCATCCATTCCTCCACAAGCATCTGGCCTTTTTCCCTAGGAGGACCCAGGTGAGCTCCTGCAGGCAGATCTGCATGACCTCAGGTCCTCTGGAAACAGCATGTAGAATTCCCAGCAGAACGCTGCTGCCATCTCCACTATGGGTTTTTTTGACCAATGCCTCACTCCTGCTCTGTTTGTGAGGCTGGTCATGGCTTCCCTCTTGGTTTTGTTCAAACTGCTAATGTAAGAGGGCCTGGGCTAGGAAGATCTTTTCCTTGGCCTGTGCTCTTTGCCAGATGCCAATCTGTTTTGTTTTGTTTTTACCTCCTGCAGGATTTCCCTCCTGTCCTCCTCTGGTCCGTTTTCTCTGTTGCTTCTGGGCAGAGTTGGGGGGGGGCGGGGAGGGGCCTGAAGCGTTGAGGTCCCTGAGGTTTCTGCAGTTGCCTTTTTGTTTTTCATTTTGTTTACAAAGGATTTGGGGTAATCTTTAAAGACATGCCTCTCCTCCCCATGCAAATTAAAGTGCCAGTCCTCCTTACACTCATTGGCTTTGTGTGATCCGGGGAAGGGTCGGCTGGGCTGTGGCCAAGAGCCCAGCACGGCAGGTGGGTACTTTTGACTGCTGGAGCAGAATTAGGCACAGACACAGACTGGTTAAACTAAGATGGCTTTACTTACACTGTCGATGTACACAGCGTAGGAAGAAAGTTAACTTCAGAACTTCATTTACAGTTGCACCAGGGTAAGAGCTCTAACACAATGAGATATCTTTGAACGACTGAACGAGCGTGCAGGACACGGGGTACGTCGAGACGGTCAGTGACGGGGAGTCGTTGGTGGGTAATCAGTCCACCAAGTTTACTCCTAGGTGTGCACAGAGTTCTCCAACTTGGGCAGAAACTGCTCTAATTTTCATGCAGCTAGCAAGCCAATTGCTAGTCACCAGGTAAGAATAATTTACAACCAGCCAATGGGTGGTGCCCATTTGAACAATGCAGTTGTTAGGCTTGGTGGGAACTGTTCACTGCACTGGGGTTTTTTCCCCTGTACCGAGAAATTCCGTCATACTGAGCAATCTCGCTCTGCCGAGAAATTCCACTGTGCCGAGAACACAGTGTTTCTACAGTGTTTCAATTTTAACTACTAGGAATTGACATGCCCCCTTGCCGATGGCACAGTTGGAATTGGAGCACATGCAAGTCATTTAAGTCGTTATCGTCTTGCTCGAGGGGTTCATATGGTAAGTGGGTATATACAAATGCAGATAATGAAACAAGTTCATTCTCAATAGATCAAATGAAACAATAACCAATACAAACACAAATACACATAATTATATTAGTTACAAAAAGTTCAACTATAATGGCTTCGGTAGGTGTCACGGCGATGTCACATGTCAAGCCTTTGCTTCTCGGATGATGTTCTTTCCCTCTTTCTCTTTCTCTCAGGGTCTGCCTCTGACACATACTCTGGGTCTTGGAGCTGTGAAGAAAAAATTCTCTGAACAGTTAATTTACTTATATTACAGTGTTTGCATGGAGCCGCATGTGCAACGGGACAGCCAATCAGATTTCCTGCTGCTTCCCACTTTCCAGGAGCTCAAACATGGCTCCGCTCTGGACAACTTTCTCTCACATACTTGCGGATGCGACCAACGCATAGATGGAACAGTGATTCACATCAGCTCACTTAACGTGAACTTCGGGTGCTGTAGGGTCTTGTCCGCGCTCAGCAAGATGAGGATGTCGTAGACTCGTCGTCTGGCTCTTTTGGATACTGGAAACCTAGTTCATATGCTAGTTGCCTTTGGCCCATGTCTCCCAGGATTCGTAGCTGCCGTTTGGTGAGCCTAGAATGATGTAGGAGGAATCTGAACATGGTCCGCTCCTCCGGGGTTCTCTGCGGCAACGGTTGCGGTGTTCGTCGAGAGTCAGATTCACGATGTTTTGTGGTCTGGACCTCGATAGGGTATGCAGTAGGTCAACGCTCTAAGTCGCTGGAAGTTCTTATGTCCAGCTTTATAAGGGCTTGTAGTCACGGGAGTTGATGTAAAAGATCACCTATGGGTTAGCCAGCTAGTGGGTTGAGGAGAATCCAAAGGATGATGGCATTCCTTCCTCCATAAACTTCAATGCAGGCTTCCACGCCATTGAGAGTCACTGGAACAGTTCCAGGGTCTCGCAGGTGGCCCTGAGGCCATGGTCCTCTCTGCTGGGGTGTTGTCAGTCCCAGTGCGTGTGCTCTGGAGTTCTAGAAACAGTATGAAATTCCTATTACAGCTAACAGAATTTGTTCATGACAGGTGGCCGTCATGTCATGCATGGGATTTGTGGCTGACCTGGCCTGCAACAAGCACTGGAAGTGGAATGGGCCAGTGAACGTTGCACATCACTATGTCTATGTCAGTGGCGTGCCCTCCGCTCCATGAGGCTTGTCGGATTAGGAAGCTTGCCTCTTCTAGGTCTAACAAATTGGACCCAAACTCCACGACCAGGTGTCCTAGCCACATAGCTAGAGTTTCTTCAGGCTTTATTTTTTATTTCTTGCATAACTCCTGTAATTCAGTCCAAGTACGAGCGTGGTAGGTGGTGGTAGTGGTGTGGATTGCACCCTGCACATCAATTACTCGGTTGATCATTGCTACAGGATGAGCGGCTGTTGAAGCTGTTGCTGTATCTGGTGGGAGAGTCGGATATAGGTCTCTGCTCGTTGCCCCCTCCCCGTGGTAAGGAGGCTGGGTCGCTGAAAGCGACATCACTTTAGGGGGGCACAGTTGTTGGTTGGATTCCTTCCCATTCTTCTGAAGCTCTGCCCTTCTTTTCTGGGTCCTCCGGGCAGTTCCCTTCTTTCTCTGCGCCATCTTGAAATGGCGGCGACTCGGGGTTTTCTTTTACTGCTGCCTGCTTAGCTGCCTGGACGGCTGTGAGCAGTTGGGCTTCCAGATTTGCATTTTCCCACAACAAAGTTGTGATTGTGCAGAACATCACATTCAACATTCTCCCCTTGTCGTACCTCAAACCAGCCCGCCTAGCTGCGGTGTGGCCCTCTGCCTCTAGATTTTCACGGAGCTCGGAAAGAAGCTCGTGACTTCTCAATTCAGGCACCAGGGTCAGGGACTGAACTGGTCAATCGGTGCTGGCTCTTCACCCTCCCGCACAGATTGCATATAGTGGGCAAGCTCCTGGCTGAGGGTGGGGCTTACTTCGCTCAGTTTGACTCTGGCGAAGGATGCGGTGCCTCCTTCCTCTCAGGGCCTGAATAGGACCTGCTCACTGCTCATCACATACCTGAACGCCCTGGGGTGAAGATGTGCTTCCCACTCTTCTGGAGCTCCCTCTTTCCCCTTCAGCGAAAGGTAGCCACTGACGAGCCTTTCACCCGTTCCGCCCGCTTGCTGATGGGCAAAGTGTGCGCCTAGTTCCATGGTGTTTGACACGTGGCGTCTCCCACTATGCCAGGGGCAGTTCCTAACTAATTCTAACTCCATCGGGTCTTCCCCACATCCTGTTTGTGACACCATGTGTGATCCAGGGAAGGGTTGGCTGGGCTGTGGCCAAGAGCCCAGCACGGCAGGTGGGTACTTTTGACCAGAATTAGGCACAGACACGTATTGGTTAAACTAAGATGGCTTTGCTTACACTGTCAATGTATACAACATAGGAAGAAAGTTAACTTCAGAACTTCAGTTACAGTTGCACCAGGGTAAGAGCTCTAACACAATGAGATATCTTTGAACGACTGAACGAGCATGCAGGGCACAGGGTACGTCGGGACAGTTGGTGATGGGGAGTCATTGGTGGGTGATTAGTCCGCCAAGTTTACTCTGAAGTATGCGTGGAGTTCTCCAACTTGGGCGGAAACTGCTCTAACTTTTATACAGCTAGTGAGCCAATTGCTAGTCGCCAGGTAAGAAAAATTTACAACTGGCCAATGGGTGGTGCCCATTTGAACAATGCAGTTGTTAGGCTTGGCGGGAACTGTTCACTGCACCAGGGTTTTTTCCACCGTACCAAGAAATACCGTGGTACTGAGCAATCTCGCTGTGCCGAGAAATTCCACTGTGCCGAGGCATTTTACCTACTAGGTACTGACAGGCTTCAGGATCTTTTCCTCTGCACAAGGCACTCTTCTACATGGCAGATTCAAGGCCTGTATCTCATCTGCTAGCACCCTAGGACATTCAGCTCTTTAAGATTCAGGGGGAAATAGTGTCAGACTGGATTCGCTAAAGGGATTTGTACAAAACCAGCTCATATCCTTATGTTCATGGACAGAAAAATGCAATACCATTCTCTTAGAAAAACCCCAATCTGGACACTCTTCTCTTCTCCCTGGGAGTGCTGAGAGGGGGCTGCCTTCACCTTGGACTCCCACACAAGTCATGGTGAGCACCTACCCCTCAACCTCCTTACTCAACTTTCTCTAATAGTAGAAACCCCCTTAGGAATTTCACATTGTTATTTACCCCTCCTTTAAAAGGGCTCCAACTCTTAATGTAAAACCTACATTATTTCTACGTTCAAAATACATTTCAAATTGGTTGGTTGCTCGGGTTTTCTTTCTATGAAACAGGCAAAGAAAACCCCACTAAACCCAATCCTGCTTTCAATAAAATTAGAAGGAGATTTGTAACAAACGACCTCCCTCTATTTGCAATAAGGGAAGGAGCAGACTGTTTCAAACTCTGCTCCTTCCTGTTTCAAACTGGAGGTGAAGAATTTGTGAAAGATGTCTGCCTTCTCCTCTGGTGCAACCACCAAATTGCCCAGATTGTCTTGCAGAGGCCCCACATTTCCCGGTGCCTTCTTCATCCTCCCTACGTATTTGAAAAAGGGCTTTTTATTATCTTTGACCTTGAACACAAGTCCTAGCTCTATGTCTGCCTTAGCTTTCATAACAGCCCCACAGTTATAGTCACACTGTGAGACGGGAGGAGAAAGCCCCACAACTCACCCCAAACCCCCTCCCCCTTTTGATACTCACTGCAGGAGCAGCAAGGACGACAGCTGGGGAAAGACATCGAGATGGCAAAACCAGACATGGAAGTTTCAGAGCTTCCTGAGCCTGCAGGTCAGCAGGGAAAGTGGGCATGGCCAGAGAGAGGCATGGGCTGCTCAAAAGGCAGCCAAAGACGCGGCTGGATGGAGGATGTGGAGGGAGAGAGCTGAGTACTTGAGAGGAGATGGCAACCCAGGGAAACCAGACACTGGGAGTGGCGGGACACCAGGGAATGCCACAGGGGAGAAGTGGCTGCCAGAACACCGACACAGGTGGTTGGGGCTGCAAGAGGAGACCTGGGAGATGCTGCAGAGGGCAGCACACAGGGGCCGCCAGCACCCTTAGGCAATGTGGTGGGTAGAGGGTCGCAGAATGCCATGAAGCACGGTGAGGGAGAGACTACAGATCAACCAGGACCTTTCTGGAGAGATGAGGCAGGGCTACCATGGACTGCAGGGAGAGAGATGTGCAGCACCCGGGCTGAGGAGTGTGAGCAGTGAATGGCTGCCTCACTACACTGGAAGGTGAATCCCAAGGAGGAATGAAGACCAGCGGCAAGGTGAGGCTGTGGAGCTACAATAGCACAGGACCCAAGTTGAACAGGGAGCCAGCTCGGGCTAACCAAGCAAGTGATGGGCATGCTGGATGGTGTG
>JAGPOW010349741.1:0-10287 GCA_030014935.1 Caiman crocodilus
TATCATTCTGCCTTGTGGTCAGCGGCATTGCTAGGCCACAGGTCATGCCTTGTATTCAGCTGCAAAGCTAATACTTCTTAATAATCCAAATTATTGTTATCCTAACAGTATGCTATCAGAAAACTATCCTATTTCAGGGCAATAACAAATATGCTCACTTCAGAAGCAAAAAGAAAAATTAAGAGGATAAACCCATTGGATATTTTTGAACTAGCACATAAAAATCTAGCAATTAAGTCTGCAGTTCTTAAAGAGTCAAAGTTCTGCTTCAAACACAAGGGTGAGTGTTTTTTCTAGGGAAGGGAGGGTGGGAGGGGGGCTATGGGAAGAGGACTTGAGGTCTTCATTCGGCAAAGGGAAATAGAACACAATGCAATGGGGCTAGGAATAGACATTGCATTTGTCCATGGGCAAGCTGTGCTTGTGTTGTCTCAGAACAGAAATGTCCATGTATATCTGTGCCTGTGTATGTATGCACAATGCCCTTCTAATCAGGATTTAGTGAGCATCTGCATGGACTGACACTTTTCTGCCATTGATTCAAAGATGCAATTCCAGGACAATCATTCAGACGCACTTTGCACGTTTTGGGATAAACTGGTAGTACTTCTTATCCTGTGAACCTTTTTAGGATTTATCTTGTGACAATGGAAATGGATGCCTGAACTATCACACTTTGTCCCAGGATCAAATGGTTTATCCTGGGACAAATACAACATCTGTTTGCAGCCTTGGAGCAGTACTTCTGGAAAGAAACAGAAAAGTGGCAACATGGTCTACATGTCCAAGTTTTACAAAATGTGGAGGAGAGGGCAAAGATGGGATTTTAGCGTTGCATACCTCCCCTGAATTACCACAAGCACCATCAAATAAGTTTTGTTAATTGAGGCCCTGTAAAACTGCAAAATAGATGCACCATTAAGAGAAAGAACAAAAGCTACTGAGAATTCACCAGTGCCACACAGTCAGATTGTGTCTGGCCTGTTAAACTATTGTGGGAATCCTCTCTTATAGGAGCTATTATGAGACTCCATTCCAAATGTAATAACACTAATTGGTCAAATGTCTGGCCAGGTATAGAAAGACATAAAACAGGTTTTGAATGAAAAAGGGAAACTAGGGGTGCAGACAGACGTTCAGCTCCTCCTTGTAACTCAGAACACTTTGCAGAAGTTCACTGTTGATTCTGGAGGGAGAGGTGGGGTGGAGGGAGTGGGGGAGGGAATCTAATTGCTGGCTGCCAGGTTCCCCTAGCAATGGCCCCTCCTCTCTACCATCTGGCCCTGTTTTCAGACTGGGAGTGGGGAAAGGGAGCAGAGGGAGCTCATTCTAGGGGTTGCCAGGGCAGTGCTGGAAGGTGCGTTGGGTAAACTAAAGCCCCCACCCCAATACACTTGCTCCACCAACAGGGGATGAAAAAAACCCAGGCCAAAATTCCTCTGCTCCCTTTCTCCCTCATTCTGAAAACAGCTTGGAGACTGACAGGCAGCAGAGACACGTTACAAAAGATGCTATATTTTGAAATGTCGTCAGATGAACCCTCATTCAATGAGGGTTCAGGTTTTTGCCTGATTGGCCATTTTTGCTGGTGTCTGCAGCCATGCAATTGTGTTTGGTTATGACACAGGGATCTGGGTTTTCTGTTTCCCATGGGAAAAACAGAGCGAACCACAGATTTTGCTTTTTACCAAAGGCAAACACAGATTTCTCATTTTACCAGAGAAATCCGTAGATTTTGCTGTTTTGCAATAAGATCCATGTAAGCTGGCAGAGTTCCAGCCTGCAGGGAGCTGGGAGGGAGCAGGAAGAAGGTGGAAGGACAGGGGGAGCAATATGCATAGACATGCATGTGGCCCCAAGCAACCTGCAGAGCTGCTCCAGCAGGTAAGGGCAGGGGTTGGGGTGGGGAGGGGGATTGAGGCCCCTGTAGGGAGAGAGCAGGGCAGGGCTGAGGATGCTGCCCAGCCAGGTGGGGCTTGGGACCCTCCCAGTAGCATGTCCCAGTAGCAGGGAGCAGGATGGGGCTGTGGGTGGCTTGTCCAGGGAAGGGGGAGGGGGACACCAGTTCCTCACTGCCATGCACACTCCCAAGTGGCAGGGGGGGACCCATGCCCCCCAGATCTGTACCCAGGGCAGGTGCTGGCTGAGGCAGGTAGGGCCTGGGGCCACAATGAGTGGCTGCAGGGCCCTAGCCAGGAGCAGGACAGGGCCACCGGTGGCTCATCTGGGGGAAGGGGACCATGCAGCTATAGAACTAATTAGCAGTGCTGTGGGTTAATTGACTCAGTCAACAATGCTTATTGGTTTGCCTGAAGTGGGGCCAAATGAGTGCCTGAGGGCACCGTTGCCAGCTGAGGTAAGTTTGCTGTATAGACAGGGCCTTTGAGTAACATACCCCAAAAGCTAATGGGGCATACGTTTTAAGTGGAATTCTCTAAGCAGGACTTAATGGTGGAAGGTAAGTGAATGGGAGATTCAGAAGGTATTTGTGGTAGTGAGGTTTAGCTCGAGCCATAGAAATGGAATGTGGTCAAGTGTTCCTTTCTGGGCAAAGGTGCATAACCAAGAATAGGGTCACGTAATCCTGGAAAAAATCGATGAACCCTATCGATGGCTGCATATTGAGGGGGCTTTTTTATTTGGTTTGTCTGTTTGCAGGGGGGGAAATGAGCAACAAGTTCATGGCTGAAGCTTATTGTGAAGTGGCATGTGATGATGATGATATTTGCCACCAAACCAGTTGAAGTGCTCCATTAAAATCTTCCACATATATGTTGCCTTGGGAGTTTGTTTAAGATAATGGTCCATAGCTTATTCCCAATACATTTCACCGGGCCCCTGCACAGCTCAGGCAGCCAGGCTCCGGGGGTGGGGGAATAAGGCTCCCCCCTCTTTTTGGCCCGGGGCACAGGGGGCAGAGCCTGCCTTTCCGGGCTGCTGCCAGACTGCCTGCACAGGCTTCCTCAAGAACCCCTGAGCTGCATGGAGCCTGGTGCTTCACTCCACAGCTGTAGGGCAGCAATCTAAAACTCCTCAGAGGAGTTTTAGTTTGTTGTGCCCCAAGTCAGTTAAGGCTCATTACGCCTCTGAATTTGCTACAGTGGCTGGAATTACTGTGCAATATGCCACTGACCTGTGCAAACACCAACACCATTAAAGTGGTTCAAAAGCATTTAACCTGCTTTAAAGTATCGTGCACACATGCCCCTCATTTAATCTATACACAGCCTAAGTGGATTTAGGTGCCTAAGTGCTATTCTGTTTCCCCCTGTTTCAAATTCTGAAAATGTGTAAGTGCATCTACTCTTGTCACACAGTGAATGCATCTAAACATCACTGTGTAGCAACATTGCGACCTTTTGGAAGTACTTTTGGAAGTACTAAAGCACGGTGCAGTATGAGTGTTTACTGCACTGTGTGTGTGGCTCATGGTTAGATTTCACCGCCACATTGCCTGTGAGGTGTACTATAATCAAGGAGCATGCTGCTGTGGCAATGTAGCTGTCAATCATGTAGTCACTATGTCACCATAGCACACTGTATGGCAGTGAAGCACATTGCTATGTCACTATAGGGTGACACGTAGATGTGCCCCACAAAAAAGCAGCCAGGAGGAGGAGGACCCAACCACATTTTGCAGTAACTATATTAAAGGGACTTGAGCAGGTTCAAATAGTGTTGAGCTTAAGCATTTAAGCCCATTTAGGTGGTTCTTGTTTTGTGGCTGTTAGAATTAAAAATAGTAATTGCCAAGTAACTGGCATATGGTTTCTGCTTCTTCAGGAAGGGTAGTGCTTTGAAGCTTGTCTTTTAAACTTTCCTTATGTCTTTTAAACTCCTCTGCACATGGCAAAAATCATAACAATTCACAGTTCGTCTAGTCCTGCTACCAAGGAAGTTACAAGAATCTCTGCAATGATCTCCTTTCCAGAGAAGGAGAAGGTTCTTCTTGACCCCTGCTGTTGATGGCCAACATGTGCCTTGAAATATGAAGAAACTTTTTTTCTTATTCACCCCACCACTTTGTCTGATGCAACAGTGGATGTTCTCATTATCTGTATAAATGCTCAATCTTTATTCTAATGCCAGTGCCTGCTTGGCATCAGTGATGTATTATGGAAATAAGTTTTGTTGCAATGTCTTGTCCATGCCTGCAGAAGGCATGGAAAAACAAGCCCTGGTAATGCGCATCTCTCTCTCTCTCTCTCCTCATAGGTTGTCCAGATAATGATAGGCCTGATCCACTTTGGTTTTGGAGTGATTCTTGCAATGTCCTATGGCTTCTCCCTGGCAGCTGTTAGCGGTTACGTGTTCTGGGGTGGCCTGCTGGTGAGTGGATTACACAGATTGATCAAGGCAACAAGCTTGAACTGTGGGTGTGTGGGCTGTTCAGGCAAGGCTTCCAAGACTAGGGGAGCCACTGGCTGCAGAAACTGGGTTTAATGGTAGTGAAACTTGACTATTCATGCTTATAGTTGGGCAGGGAATGACCTCCTGTCTTCCAAAGTTTCTTATGTTTTTTTCTTCCATTCCAATCTAGATTAATAGCCAATATGTCAAGAATTTAACAGACTAACAATCTAAATAGTTATAATGAATTAATTGAAACACTTTATTTGAAGTTCACCCTTCTTATCTTTTTACCTGATATGGTTTATATTAACTAAGATTTTGAAGTGAAAAAATACTGGGAGAGTTCAACAACTTCATACAATCATTTTTTTCAAGTCAGGAAATTCACTGAAACCAGCCTGTTATCCTGAATAGTCTTGGTTTTGACAGAATTGGCACCTATCAAGAGGAAAAGACCTCAAACTTTGAGCAATGTTGTAGGAAAAATGTTTCCACAACTTCAAAACTCTCTTGTTTTCAGGGTCTTTTTTAATGGAGAAACTTATTGAAACTATCCAGTTCCCTATTAAACCAGTCTCTTTCCCTGAGCAGTTTTGGTTTCAACAGATTGTCCCCTTCCAATGGGAAAGCTCTGTCAGAAGATTTCCAACCAGTTCTATTCATGACTAACCCTTTAGAATAATAAAACGTTAATTTGGAAGAAATCTAAGTCTTCCTGTTTGGGGTCCTAAAATTTAACAGATGGGGTTTAGGAAGAAGTTTTCTCAATGGGCACATCTATACATGCATTTGATCTGGAATCAGTTTACTCCAAAGCAACTTTGTGGAGTAGGTGCATCCAGGTTGGTGTCTACAAATGCAGGGATTAGGCAGCAGATTCGCTGCTCTTAGCACCAAACTTCCTGCAGCCCTGCAATGGGCCACTACTATCACTGGGAGGAACTTAAGGCTCCCCTTGGCTGCTAGCCCAGGGGCTGGCAGGGAGCACTGGGTCAGGATAGAGCTGTCTCCTGGCCTGGGGGGAATGTCTTCAATTGTGGCAGGGACAAAGTCCTCCTGTCCTGGCAACAGGAAGCTCCTAGCCCTGGCTTCTCAATCAGGGGTAGGGGACTTTGAAAAAGCTTCAGGGGAAAGGCAGGTCCCAGCCCCCTGCCCTGATCCACTTGTGGGGCAGCTAGCAGCGAATTTGCTGCTAGCTGCCCCATTGGCAGTTTGGGGCAGGGAGCTGGGACCAACCTCTCATCTGCAGCTTTTCTAAGCCTTTACCTTGATTACTGATCAGGGCATAGAGCTGGGACCTGTCCCTGATGAGAACAATTCCTAATAGGCCTGTGCGAATAGGGAATTCTTTGATTCAGATTTGGATGCAGATGATTTGGAGGACAGTGATTCAATTTGGAGATTCAGATCACTGTCCCGAATTGATTTGGCCAAATCAGCTTCAGAAGATTCAGTGCTGATTCAGAGAGATTTGGTAATTCAGATTAGCTAGGGAAAGGCAGGCACAGCTGGGTGGCTGCAGGTTCTCCTGTGACTCCTCTGGCTGTGTGTGCCTCTCCCCAGATGGGGGGAGCTATGGGAGAAGCCCCCATGGCTGCTCTGCCCAGCCCAATCCCCTGCCTGACCCCAGACTAGTCCTGGCACTTAAAAAAAAAAAAGCCCCACACTTGGTGGCTGAAATAGCAAAGACTGGAGCCTCTGGGAGCTCATGGCAGAGCACCCCCATACAGCGCAAAGCAGTAGGAGGAAGCTGAGATTGCCTCCACCCCCTGCCTAGCACCTGCACAGCAGCTGCCCCATGGTGCAGGTGCAGCATAGCTTGACAGGGCATTGTGCATTCTCTGGGATCTGGGGCCACTGGACCTGAGCAGTGCCAGGCTCTGGCTGACACGTGGAACCACCCCAGCTCCCAGACAGTGTGTGGCACCCTGCCAAGATGCGCTATCCAGTCATGGGGCAGCTGCCATGCAGGTGCCAAGGGGTGAGGCTATCCCTGCTGCCCCGTGCTGCATGGGGGGCGGGGCTCTGCCATAAGCAGCCAGAATCCCCAATCGCTGATGCTGCAACTGGTTAGTGTGAGGCTTTTTTTTTTAAAGCTCTGCATTCACCAGCCACAGCGGTGGCAATTGGCGCGTCTGGGCACTCATGACAAAGCCCCACCATGCCGTGCAGGGCAGTGGGGACCAGCAGGGTTTGCCCCTCTGCTTGGCACCCATGCAGCAGCT
Organism: Caiman crocodilus; assembly: GCA_030014935.1. NCBI lineage: Eukaryota > Metazoa > Chordata > Crocodylia > Alligatoridae > Caiman > Caiman crocodilus. The sequence goes on from JAGPOW010349741.1 coordinate 6,579, forward strand.
GTCACATCATGCAGGTACAGAGTGGCTTGGCAGGGCACTGCGCACTGTCTGAGAGCTAGGACTCCTGGGGCTGAAGAGTTTTGGGCTCCGGCTGACAGGTGGAGCTGCCCCAGCTTTCAGACAGTGTGCAGTGCCTGCTGAGCCACATTGCTCCTGCGCCAGGGTGCAGCTGCCACATGGGTGCCAAGTGAGGCGGAGGCTGCCCTGCACTGCACGGGGTGGGGCTTTGTCATGAGCCTCACAGGCCCTGATGACTATTACCAGAGCTGGTGACTGCAAGACTTTCTTTTTTTTAAGTGCTAGGAGGCTGGGCTGGGCAGGGGATGGGGTAGGCAGGGCAGCCATGGGGGCTTCTCCCACAGCTCCTCCATCTGTGCCTGTGTCTGCCGCAGCGCAGGGAGCTGTGGGGGCTATGTCCTGCTGTCACTTGCCCAGCTGGTGCAGGGGAGGGGGTGCAATACAGGCACGGCTCGCTCCAGGCGGCAGCAGGGCATAGCCCCCACTCCCAGCACTGCTGCACCTGCGTTAGCACTAGGAGTGGGGGTTCTGCCCTGCCGCCATTTGCCAGCCAGTATGGGGGGGGGTGCGGAATGTGGGCATGGCAATGCTGGGAGTGGGGACTATGCCCTGCTGTTGCTTGCCACCTTCCACTTGGAATGAGCTGTTCCCTCGTCCCCTGCCCCCCCACCCCCCTCCCTGAGTAACACACCCGCAACCCCGGCTCAGCATTTTGTCCCAGCCCCAATCCCTCCCTCCCCAACATTCCTTCTCTCCCCCATCCCTCAGCCCCAACAGACTTACCAGCTGGAGGCAGCTGTTTCAGCTGCCTGTTTAGTCTATGTCTGAATCTTCAAAGTGGCCAAATCTTTTCCAAAGCTTTTGCAAATTGATTCAGATGCTTCAAATCAATTTGAAGCTTTTAATTAGTCTCCCAGTTAGATTCAGGTTCAAAGATCCGGTCCCCAAATCAGGCCAAATTGCCTCTGAATCGAATCAGTTACTGAAGCTTTGCACAGCTCTAGTTCCCAGCCCCTGCCCTGTATGCCGGGTGGAGGCCGGAGACTTTGTTTCCCACTCAGCTTCATAAGTGCAGAGCTCCCCCGCCTGTCCTCTCCACTGCCCCGCCAACTCCATGCTTGCAGAGCTGGGTGGGGAACAGGTTCCCCTGCCCCTGCCAGTAGGGAGCTCCCAGTGCTGGATCTTTGACCACGGGGCTGGTGCTGGGAGACCCTTATCACCCAACACTGGCTCTGTGACCATGGGGCCAGTTCTAAGTGATCCTTATCATCATGTTGGAGCAGGGGGCTTGGAACTCACTGCCACCAGTGCAGGGAGACATAGTCCCCACCCGGGCTCCTGTGGCAGAGCCTGCCCCAGCGGCAGGCAGCTCCTGAGGGCAGGGAGCTATCTCCTTCCCCCTGCTGGATGGCTGACCAGGAGTAAATTTTGCTCCTGGTCACATGTGTACACAACACTACTGCAGCATTACCAATCTCAAGTAAATTTGCTACTTGCATTTGCAGGAAGCAAATTCATTCAGGATTAGAGAGGTTTACTGTCTAGTAAGCATGTGTATGTGTAGACACACATGCTTACTTCACAGTAAACTATGCTAATGCACAGTTAAGTGTCCCATGTAGATGCACCCAATGAACATGGACATTCTTTCATCACCTAGGGTAGCTGGTAGTGGCTGGGGATGTGATGCTGGGTTTGATGGAGCAATGTTCCAAATCGATTCCTGAGTTTTCCCTACTAGATTCATGTATTGGCCTCCAATTTCAAGCCAAACTCCCATCCCAACCTCTAACTAGCCTTCCCACTTACACCCTGCCTCACCTCTCCCTCCGACATCAAAGTGCAGGTTTGGGACTGATGATCGGGGTGAAGGAACAATAATGCTCAGTTTCTGAAGAAACTGATTGATAAAATGGTAGGACAAACTATGTTCTCCTAAGTAGTTTTGTTACTTAAGTACATTTGCCAGGAGAAGATTTACCCTTCCCCACACTGCAGGCAACAGTGACACATGGCATTTCCTTTTCCAAACAGTTCATTACTGCTGGATCCCTCTCGGTGGCTTCAGAGAAGAATCCTGTAGACTGTCATGTAAGTCTTTCATTCTTCTACTTCCCAAATCCATGGGGCGTTTGCAAAACTGCCTTTGCTCACTTGGGCACATTGAATAGATATCAAATGCTAAAATGCAAGGGGTTTCCTTTCATCAGCCAATGTATTTCTTTTTCTCAGGGGCATGTGAACCATAAGCTCCCAAGTTTACATCAGTTCCTCCACCCCCTCCTCTCAGATCTATACTCTTTGGAGCTGGGGGAAAAACTCTAGGTAGGAGTGGATGGGTTTTCTCCTTATGAGAACTATGATGGTTCTAGTTTCCATGGGTGTGGTACGCAGGTAACAGGGTGCAATTTAATATCTGTGGTACCCAAGAGGTCAGAAAAAATATTAGTGTGATCCCTTATGCTCTGAATCTTATTTTTATTCTCAGAGAATCATGAAGGGGACGAGGAAGGGAGAGAGAGAGAGAGAGAGAGAGGGAGAAATCAGCTCTGCTTCTTCTAATGCAGTTAGAATGCTTTGGCTCTCCAATAAAACCAGAGGCCAGGCTTGTCAGTCATGAATTATAACTTTGTGTGTGTCACTCTACCTGTGATAGGGTCCCAGATATAGATGGCTATACCCTGTACAGGAGAAATTGTGCAGATAAAAGGGCTGGGGGTTTAGCTTTCCATGTCAAGGAAAGCTACACTTTCCTGCAGGCCAACATGGGCACCCAGGGTGGATGACTGGAGATCCTCTGGGTTAAAATCCATAGTGAACATGGCACAGGGGACACAATAGTAGGAATCACTACAGACTTCCTAATCAGGAGCAAGAGCTCAACCAAGAATTAGCCAAGGAACTGGCTGAGGCTGCATGCTCTCAGTGCATGGTTGTCATGAGAGACTTCAATTCACAGTTAGGGCTGCTAGGTTCTGGAATGGGCTTCCCAGGGAGGTGGAGCTCTCCCCTACCTTGGGAGTCTTCAAGAGGAGGTTGGATCGATATCTTGCTGGGGTATTATGATCCCAGCATTTGTTTCTGCCCGGGTCAGGGGGTCAGACTTGATGATCTGTCCAGGTCCCTTTTGACCTTAGAAACTATGAAACTATAAATACAATGCTTGTGTCCTGAGTGGGCACAGGCACAAAGGTAGTTAAAAACTGGAAGTCTTTGAGATAGCCAAGTTGATTACCAAAAAAAATGCTGTTGCTCAGCCAGTGTCAGCAGTCACTGGTTGTATTTTTTTTTTAAATGAATACCGTATAAAACAAGGGTTTGTTTCTTTGCAAAGTTTTTCATGAATATGAACTAGATGTGTGCTGGTTTTCCCAACACCTTGCATAACACTAGCCTTTTGCTTATCTCTTTCAGATGAAAAGCAGCCTGGGGATGAACATCATCAGTGCTATTGCTGCAATTGTGGGGCTAATTCTAATGCTTATAGATGTGTCTATTCAGCACATGCCATACGGTGACGCTTATTTAGTGATTGTAAGTGTCAGATGCTTCCTGAAGGGCTTATGTAATGACTGTACCTAGTTAGAGGTTCTGGATGCCTGGACATGCCCCAGACAAACCCTTTCAATGCACTTCTGAATGGTGAGGAAATAGGTAATAGTTGGTTTGTCTATAGCAAATGGTTACATTG
>JAGPOW010349791.1:0-13760 GCA_030014935.1 Caiman crocodilus
TGTACTGTCAATCTAGCAACCCTGCTGCCCACTATGAATGATGCTAAAGATCTTGTACGTGATTGCCCACAGACACTAGAAGCTGTTTACTCCTCAAGGTCGAACCTGATTGACCAACCCCTGGACAACGCTGAACTGGAATGCTACACAGATGGCAGCTCGAGTGTAGAGAATAGAGTCCAAAGATCCGGCTACGCTGTCGTGACTACACAAGGCCGATCTTATTGCCATGATTCAGGCTTTGCAATTGGCAGCCAACAAAACTGTCAACATTTGTACTGATTCTAAATATGTCTTTCTTGTTTTACATGCACACAGAGCGCTGTGGAGAAAGCGGGGCCTACTTGATGCTAAAAAAGCAAACATTAAGCATAATAAACAAATAAGAGCTCTCCTCAAAGCAATCTAGAAGCCAAAAGAAGTAGCAGTAATGCATTGTAAGGCCCATCAAAAAGGAAATGATCCTCCAACAAAAAGTAACTAGCCTGCTGACGCTATGACAAAGAAAACAGCTAAGAAACCTCAGACAGACCTATTACCTGAAGGCTCACCGTGGTACCCGCTACGGTCAAAGGGCCCTAGTAAAATAAATTAACCAGTATGTGATTAGTGTGAGGTTAAGAGAGGCAGCCAAAAAGACATCGGAGACATGTAAGATCTGCCAGAAGAATAACCCGAAAAAAAACGAAAAAAAATCGAATCCTGGGGCACCAGAAGACAGGGAATGGGCCGGGAGAAGGATGGCAGGTGGATTTTACAGAGTTGCCCCGGCAACGAGGGATGCAGTATCTCCTTGTCTCTGTGGACAATTTCTCTAATTAAGTCGAGTGCTTCCCATGTCGGACTGCTCAAGCCTGAAAGATGGTCAAGGCACTCCTACAAGAAATCATACCTTGCTTTGGACTACCAAGAGGAATAGGGTCAGACAATGGCCCACACTTCATAGCACAGATTACTCAAAAGATCTCTGAGTTCCTGGAGATCAGCTAGCACTTACACACCCAGTGTAATAGAAAAGTAAAACGTATACATCAAACCTTGAAGAACTCCTAAAAAATTTGCCAAAAAGCTTAATTTAAATAGACAGAGGCCTTACCCTTGGCCTTGTTGCAAGTGAAAGTAGCACCGCATTCTAAATTAGAGTTAAGTCCACTTGAAATAATGTATGGTAAGCCCTACCCACTGAATCTGCCTGTAAGTGGTGAGCAGCAGTTACATGTTTTAAGAAAAAAAATAATTAAAAAATATGTATTGTCATTAGTTTCTGTTTTATCTTCCATCCATCAATAAGTGCGGGACGTGTTGTCATCACAAGACGGATCTCCAACCCTGGAGAACCAGCTGTCACCTGGGAACTACGTTCTTGCAAAAGACTGGAACGAGAAGCCACTCTGAGCCCAGTAGAAAGGCCTATATAAGGTGCTCCTAACCACCCCAACCGCAGCCAAGCCCGAGGGAATCAAGACCTGAATACACTCCAATCGCCTGAAACCAGTGACCTAACCGAACCGAAGCAGCCTGCAAACCCTGACACTGGAAGAGAAGAGCAGTAGAGAGTAAAACCAATAAAAGACTTAATATTTTTATTTAAAAGGGGAGGAGATTTATAAGCTGCTATGGCTCCCTCTAAGACAAGATCGTTAAGCTAGATAATGATCTTTTTGTATGTGATTTTAAGCTTAATCACTTAGATAATATCTAGAAGAGGCAAAGTTTTAATTTTAGAGGAAGCCAAAAATAATAATAAGACTACCCCTCCCCAACTGAAAAGATCTCCCCACACAAATGTCTACCTCCAACTCTCATATCAATTTGCAAAAGATTTAAATGTGTCTCGATGTTAAATATATAGTCTGAGCCCTAGAAATTTAACTGAAAGAATACTTTCAGCTTCCTTGAACACTACTCAGATGCTACCCCCCATTATTCAGACCTTAAAAAAAATGAAACCTGACAAGATGTAAAATATAATTAATCTAATTACATACATTTAGCTTATGCTACACCAGAGAAGTTTTGCTGGACCTGTAATGGCTCCATCATTCTGGGAACCAGCAAATGTGACATAGAGTTTAAAGCAAATGAGGCATGGCTCTTTAATGGTTCCTGGGTTTCTGATTATACCCCACAACAGAGTGAATTTTCAGGTTATTATTTACAGTGGATGTCAAAACTACGTTGCAATGACGGCCAGGGGTTTACCGCACTAGCTGGTCATTATTTCACTTGTGAAGACAAGGCGTATAAACACCTTCCCTGCGGGTGAGGGGGGACTTGCTGTCTCTATCATTTATCCAGCGATGACTGTATGGCACAGTTTACCAAAAGAGAAAATACATAATGTTCAAGAAATTACTAAAATGCAACAGTATTAGAGTATTATCTTTCCTAATTATAGAGCAGCGCTAGCTATGAAAGAAATAAAGAAAATTACAGAATCCTTTAAAAAGATAGCCAACGACACAGCAAAAAAACTCCTTAACATCAACAATAAAATGAAAAAGATACAACAAATGACATTACAAAATAAACTGGCTTTAAATCATCTCCTAGCCAGTAAAAAAAAAGTATGTGCATTAATCGAGCAAAAGTGCTGCACTTATATTCCTGATAATTCAAAAAAAAATTCAAGATCTAACTGAAAAGATACAAAAAGAAGCAGCAAAGATGCACCAAAGTAAAAACTGGAGTTTAAGAGCCTAATTTGGCTCTCTGTTTAAATCACTAAGATCCATTATAATTCAGAGCTTCTTGCTTTTCTTTACATTGCTGTTACTTATATATGCTTTAATTACATGTTTTCGTTGCTGTATAAAAACTACCGTAACCCAGCAGATAGTTTTCCAAACAAAGGCAAAGAAAAACACTCATTTTGTATTAGAACAAATTAAGTGAGGCACTTCTAATACTAATTAAAATTGCCCCAAAGAGAGGAAATGTTGAGAATGACCTTGAACCATTCTCCTCAGGGCATGATAAATGGCTTCGAGCCATCCTCCCAAAACAAGATACAAAGCGAGACTGGGAGACTGTTTTGTGAATTATGCTCACCTGCAGTGATAAGGGGGAGATGGCTGTACCAGACCAGGGGCCTCGGAGACAAACAGCAAAATATACTGAGAAATAGGTGAAAGGGCTCATTAGGGCTCATTATAATACTAAAAAACACACCCCTAGGTGGAGAGAAAGTATGTTAATAAAACATACATGTATAAAAATAAAGGACATGGTAAAGGGACATGCTCAGTAGAGAACTTTTTGCATCACTTACCTGTAACCAATCACTAAATATTATGCTTGTAGATTTTAATATAAAGAATGCTTAAAAATAGTATTTAGTGTGCTTGCTACCTTGCACCTCTATTACTTGCAGTAAAAACTTTTTTCTTTCAAACTTCCACTCCTGGTATTCATTCATATTGGCTTCTGCATACCGAGCACAAATCCAAACTTAAGCTAAAGCACAACAATAGTAGGGATCATAGAAACGTGGTGGGATTCATCCCAGGACCGGGCAGTGAGCATTAGGGGCTCTAGGCTCTACAGGCAAGATAGAGAAGGAAAGAAAGGGGGGTAGCACTCTATGTCAAAGAGCAATTCACATCCTCTGCCAGCAAAATAGGGTCAGAGGAAGGAGAAGCTGAAATGTTTTGGGTCAAGATACAAGGGGGTCATGGGGAGAGGGATGTAATGGTGGGGGTCTACTACAGACCCCCCAGCCAAGGGAAGGAGCTAGACAGGGAATTTTCAGGCCAGCTTGCAGAGGCACTTAAGGCAAGGGATGCAGTTGTCATGGGTGATCTAAATTACCCAAATATCTGCTGGGAGGAGCAGTCAGCCTGGTGGGACCGATCCAGGAGTTTCCTGGCTGAGATACAGGACCTCCACTTAACCCAGGAGGTGCACAGCCCCACCAGAGGAAATGCCCTGTTGGACCTAGTCCTGGCCACAGGCGATGATCTGGTAAGGGGGCTCCAGGTCCTTGACCACCTGGGTGACAACGATCATCGCTTGCTGGAATTCATTTACAGCGCCTGCAGCAAGGTGGTAGCCCTAGACTTCATGAGAGCCATCTTCAATGAGTTGAGAAGATTGGTGGGAGAGGCACTGGGGTTCTCGAGGGCAGGGGAACTCAGTGCCCAAGATGAGTGGTCGTTCCTTAAGGAGATGATACTCAGGGCCCAAGAGGTGATGATCCCAACTAGAAGCAAGGGGGGCAACAGTGCCCAAAAGCCTCCCTGGCTCACCAAGGATATCCAGGAATGGATGGTTGCCAAAAAGGCAGCGTACACCCGGTGGAAGAGGGGGGTGATCTCCAAAGAGGAGCATACCTCCACTGCTGGGGCCTGTGGGGGGGCTGTTAGGAAAGCTAAGGCAGACATAGAGCTATGACTAGCATCCAAGATCAAAGATAATAAAAAGTCCTTTTTCAAATATATAGGGAGGATGAAGAAGTCTCCGGGAAATGTGAGGCCCCTGCAAGATGCGCTGGGCAATCTGGTGGTTGCGCCAGAGGAGAAGGCAGACTTCTTTAACAAATTCTTCACCTCCTGGGTGCAGGGGCCGGGATTCCCCCATCGTGATTCAAAATGGACTTGAGGGGAACACCCCAAGACCTAAGCTTGAGGAGGACTGGGTTAGAGTGCTTCTGGAGGGGCTGGACACATTCAAATCAGCAGGTCCACATGCTCTCCACCCCAAGGTGCTGGGGGAGCTAGCAGGGGTTATTGCAGGGCCTTTGGCATGGCTTTACGAGCGCTTATGGTGCTCAGGCCAAGTGCCAGATAATTGGAGGGTAGCCAGTGTGGTCCCCATCTTTAAGAAAGGGAGAAGGGAGGAGCCGGGCAACTATAGGCCCGTCAGTCTTACCTCAATCCTGGGGAAACTCTTTGAGAAGATAATGAAGGAGCACATCTGTGATGGGCCAGCATCATGGATGGTGCTCAAGGGCAGCCAGCACGGTATCATTAGCGGCAGGTCATGTCAGACCAACCTGATTGCCTTTTACGATCAAGTCACAAAAGCATTGGGTGCAGGTGTCGCCGTGGATGTCATCTTTCTGGACTTCAACAAGGCCTTTGACACTGTCGACCACCCCATCCTCATTAAAAAACTAGGCGACTGTGGTATCAATGCCTACACAGTCAGATGGATTGCGATTTGGCTGAAGGGTCGTACTCACAGGGTGGTGGTGGATGGGTCATATTCGACCTGGGGGGAAGTGAGCAGTGGAGTCCCCCAGGGCTCGGTCCTTGGGCCCGTGCTGTTCAATTTCTTTATCAGCAATTTGGACGATGAGGTGAAAAGCAACCTGTTCAAATCTGCTGAAGAGACCAGACATGGGAAGAGGTGAGCACATTAGCAAGGAGGGAGAGACCGCAGAGAGTCCCGGATAGGTTGGAGGGGTGGGCTAACAAAAACAGGATCCGTTTCAATATGGACAAGCACATGGTGCTGCACTTGGGCAGTAGTAACCGGCATCACACTTATAAGAAGGGAAGCCCCCTTCTTGGGAGCACAGAGGCAGAAAGGGATCTTGGAGTCATCATTGACTCCAAGATGAACATGGGCCAACAATGCGAGGTCACAGTCGGCAGGGCTAACAGGACCCTATTGTGCATCCATAGGTGCATCTCAAGTGGGCCAAGGAGGTGATCCTCCCTCTCCACGTGACACTGGTCAGGCCACAGCTGGAGTACTGCGTCCAGTTCTGGGTGCCCCACTTCAAGAGGGATGTGGCCAGCATGGCGAGGGTCCAGAGGAGGCCACCCGCATGATCCAGGGACTGCAGGGCAGATCCTACAATGACAGGCGATGGGACCTGAACCTGTTCAGCCTTCACAAGAGAAGGCTGAGGGGGATCTGGTGACCATCTATAAACTCACTAGCGGGGAGCAGAAGGTTTTGGGGGAGACCTTGTTTCCCCCTTCTGCCCTTAGTTCCACCCTTGGTACTATTTGTGAGCCTCCCCTGGTGGGAGCCCCCTAATTGGGGGCTGGAAACAGGAAAGGGGTGCCTGGGCTCAGGAAGGCAGGCAGAGCTGGACTCAACCCATGGAGGAGCAAGGCTAGGCTTAGCTGACACTTTGCACTCAAAGCAAGCGTCATACCTCTAGACCAGCAGTGCTCAACTTTTGGGCCCTGAGGGATCAGGCCCATGTACCAGAATCTGGTCCCAAGCTGCCTCCACCCAACCCTGAAAGCCCAGATTGGGCCTCCACACGCCAGGATCCAGCCCCAAAGGCACCACATCCCCACTTGCGGGGTCTTGCTGCATGGGGCTGGGAAGGACCCCCCACCCCTTTCTCTTGCGACTCAGCAGGGATGGTTTTTTGCCATCCAACACTGGGTGCTGGCTGCAACATCAGGGATTGTGACTGAGCTGTGCTAGTGTTCCTGTGGGACAAAAACCCAGGGAGTCCCAATCATCAAATTTGGGCTGAAAAAGGAATTTTACCCCACGGTCAGACTGGTACAGACAGGGTGGGGGGATTTGGACTTTCCCTGTAGGGAGAGGGATACTCCCTTCTATTTTAACAACCTTTGTAGTGGCAGGACATTGGCCACTATGATCTCCCCACCTAACCTAGTGTGGGTAGTTCTGGGTGTGCGACAGGCTGGCTGGCAGTGACCTAGCCCAGGGGTTTTGAAAGGGCAAAAGATGACTGGAGGATTTGAGATTCCCTTTTCTCACCAATCAGGCCCCAGATACTCACCCTCCATGTTCTCTGATTGGCCCCTTGGGTCAGCTGGAGGGGGATAAAAGGGGCAGCACTGCTGACTCAGGGAAAAGACCAGTGAGGGACCACGAGGAAGGAGCTTCAAAGAGCTGGGCCAGAAGCAGGTGCCCCAGAAGAGCCTGAAGGAGCAGGATCTGCAGGCAGCAGTTGGGCCCTCAGCAGCACGGCATGCAGCCAGCGGGAGAGGCCTTGCTGCTCCAGGAAGGGTCTGAGCAGTGACCTGAGAGGTTCCCAGCTCGGCTTCCAGCTCCTCTAATCAGGGGCCAGGCAGCTCAACATGAGGCCGGGGCTCCGGTAAGGTCATAACCCCTAGCAGTGTAGGGTGCTAACAGCACTGGTAGCTGTGTGGTAGAGTTTCTGGTTACCATGTTAGAGCTAGGAGTTCAAATCTCACTTGGGTTGAGTAAGCTACCAGGAAGCATATCCTGCAGTGGAAAGGGGCCATTGTGCTTTTCCTCCCTCTAGGTACCTAGGCCCTGTATTTCCTTGTCATTTGACATTTTGTGTCTTTTTATATTTCTCCAGCCAGCATTGTTTGCTCTGCTGTTTGTGCTTTATATTTTGTAAACCCTGTCTTTTGCCAATGGTTGTAAGTGTCTAACCTTTTCTCAATCCTGCCCCTTGGGGCACTGTGGTGTCCCCTCTATCCCCTGATTATGTCAGGTATGTTTCCAGTGTTGTTCCCTCATTAAAAGGTATATGGTTCAGTCCCCAGTGGTGGTCTGGCTCTGCTCTATAGGGGAAGGAGAGTCCCTACACCTCCCCCAGCGCTTGTGCACCTGCTCTGATGTCTTGAATTGGAGAGGAGGTACATCTTGAAGTACGACCTGGATTACATGTGCTATACTTTCTAGCTCTGGGACAGGCTCCCCATGTATTTTAAGTAATAAGTTAAACAAGAATTTGGTCAGGGCAATTTGAATAGAGACAATCCTGCCTCAGGCAGGGGCTGGACCAGATGCCGAGTCCAGAGGTCCCTGCCAACCTCGCTGTTCTGTGACTCTACAGCACAGACACTCATGCTCCTTCCCAGGCCCCGATGACCGCTCAAACTGCAGTGAATGCAAACAGTTTAGATGTTACCTGAATGGCAGAGGCTGCTCTGAAACTCAGTTTACAGTCTTAAAAAACAAATCCTAGAAGACTAGTATCAATGGGAACAAACACCCCTGGGGTGCGATCTGTTTTTCACCAGCTTTACATTTGCTTGGATAAGATACAGTACAAGTGGGAACGCTCGCAAGAGCTCTGAAATGGGCAAACCTTTCTTGCTGCTGCAGCTGCAGGTGCAGTTTTGCCTCACCGATGGGAGAAAACTTTAGTGTTCTTCAAAAAACATTTTTTTTAAAAAGTGTCTGAACATTAAGCGCAGACGGAAACTGTGAGAGCCTCCTCCAGACAGCTCGCTCTCAATGTATGGCAGCTGGCTTTGAAGCCTTGGCCCATTTTATGTAGGGACAGTCACCTAGGTCAGGTCACATGGACGTGTGTGAGAGGAAGAGAAGCCAGGAAGCAGCTGATTTTGTTTTGGAAGCAAGGCTCAAATTTTGCCAGATGTGAAAGACTCAGGCTGTTATCTACTTAATCCTACAGCCAGGGAGTTGCTAGAAGGGAAGGACAGGCTACAATTGGTTCTGGACAGGTTCCGGGGGGGGGGCGGATAAGAACAGGTTGGTTTTCAACATTGACAAGCGCAAGGTGCTGCACCTGGGGAGGAAGAGCCAGCAGCACACCTACAGGCTGGGAACTCCCTTCTCGTCAGTGCAGAGGCAGAAAAGGATCTTGGAGTCATTATTGATGCCAAAATGAACATGGGCCGACAGTGTGCAGATGTGGTCAGGAAGGCCAACCGCACCTTGTCATGCACCCACAGATGCATCTCGAGCAGGTCCAAGGAGGTGATCCTCCTCCTCTATGCAACACCGGTCAGGCCACAGCTGGAGTACTGTGTCCAGTTCTGGTGCCACACTTCAGGAGGGATGCAGCCAGCATTAAGAGGGTCCAGAGGAGGCCACTCGCATGATCCAGGGGCAGCAGGGCAGGCCCTACGAGTGGAAGCTACGAGACCTGAATCTGTTCAGCCTCCACAAGAGGCTGCTGAGAGGGGATCTGGTGGCCATTTATAAACTGACCAAGGGAGACCAACAGGAAATGGGAAAGTCCCTGTTCCCTGAGCACGACTGGGAGTAACAAGGAACAACAGCCATAAGTTCACTGAGAGTAGAGTCAGGCTAGACACCAGGAGGCGCTGCTTCACAGTCAGGGGGGCTAGGAGCTAGAGCCAACTTGCAAGGGAAGTGATGCTCGCTCCTCCCCTGGGGGTCTTCAGAGGGAGGGTGGATAGACACCTTGCCGGAGTCGTTTGATCCCAGCACTCTTTCCTGCCCATGGCAAGGGGTCAGACTTGATGATCTGCTCAGGTCCCTTCCAACCCTACCTACTATGAAACTATGCATACTTGTCAGGGTTTGGGCACACCTTCTTACTCCCTTTGTTCAGCTGACTAACGTAGGCTACTTTCAATTAGGTCTGTGCAAAAAAGCACCATCACGCTTCAACTTGTGTTTTGATGGAAAAGTGTTTCGCTTCAAGTTTAGTTTCATTTTGAAAGCAGTTTCATTTAATTTCATCAAAAAAGATTCAAAGTTTCAACACTATTTGATGTTTTGCCCAGGCTATAATATAGATGAATGAAACTGGAGGAGGAGCAGCCTCCTCTGATCACAGGCAGATCAGGGCCAGCACCCCGGGGAGGAGTCCAGCAGACCCCCACAGCCCTCCCAGCGGTGCAAACAGGAGGCTGCCACCTTGGGAGCTGAGCAGGTGGAGGAAATGAGAGCACAGCCCCAGCACTGTGCACCACTACCCCCACCGGGCTTAGTTCCATGGGGCACAAGCAACTGGGAACTGAGCCAGGTGGAGGTGAAGCACAGCCCCGGGAATGGCTCCGCCCACTCCACTGGGCTTCAAGCTCCTAGGAACCCAGCCTGGTTCAGGCAGGCTTCAAGCTGCTGGTAACCCAGGCCAGTGGAGGTCCCTGTGGCTTGAAACCCAGTAGAGGTGAACGGGGCATAGCCTGGGGCCTGCACTGCGCCTGCCTCCACCCAGATGGGTTTCCAGTGGCTTGAAACCTGTTGGGAGCAGGTGGGGCAAAGCCCGGGTGTTCCCACCAGCTTGCAGCCCAGTGGGGGGACAAGGGGTGCAGCCCTGAGCCTGTGCTTTGCCTCTCTCCACCAGGCTCAGCGCCCAACAGCTCCCAGCCCCATGCAATTCAGCCCATGGCAGGAGGTGGAGTGCAGCCTCGGCTCTGCCTGCCTTCCACCACCAGGCGCTTCTCCATGGGGCTGGTGGAGCCAATTGGAGTGCAGCCTAGTGGCAGGTGGCAGGCAGAACTGGTGCTACACTCTGATTGGCTCTGCCAGCCCCAGGGAGTGCAGCCCAGTGGCAGGAGGCGGGGACAGCCAGGCTGCACTACCTGCCAGGCTGAGTGACATGGGGCTGCAGGGAGCTGCTGGGTCCCCTCCCCTGCCTCCTATCCCCTGGCTGACTTCCTGCTTCAAAATTCTAAAGTTTTGAAACATTTTGAAATTCTAAACTTTTGAAACATTTTGACTGGCCTCATTTTGCTTTGAGGTTGTTTCAAAGCCCTCAGTCTCATTTTGATTTTGCTGTTCTGAGCTTGAAATGAGTTAAAACAGCGTTGAAACGAAACAGCTGGTGACATTTTACACAGCCTTACTTTCTATGCTTCAGACTATAGAAGAACTCCAAGGTCCCACGGTCTACAAGGCCTGTGTATCCCAGGTGGCACAGGGCCTGGACAAAAGTCTGAGTCCAGGTGGTGGCAGCAGCACCCCAGGCTCACAAGTATGCTCCAGGAAGGGGGTTGGCCAAAAGTCGGTGCCACTGGGGAAGCATCCGAAACCTGTTTTTTATGGGGCACAGTGAGGCGGGTGTCTCAGCACAGGAGTGCCCCCTGCTGGCCCACCATATGCATAACCTGGGGGGAGGAATAATAGTCACTGAAAACCTTTCAGCAAATAAGTCTTTGATCTGGAATCAGGACCTGCAGCAGGAAGTGACTTGAAGGGGCCTCCCTGTCCCCAAGGACCATAAGACAAAGGGCCTGATTAGGTCCCTGTGGGTGAATGACTGATCCCAGGTACCACCTCCATTCTGGGTGGCAGCAGAGTTGGAGGAACCTTTCTCCTGGGGTTTCAGAGAAAGAGCCCTGAGGGAACTGCTCCAGAAGCAGAACTGCCTCCAGGTCCTACAGCTAGAAGCCAGATGGTGCAGAGCAACCTGGAGGCCAAGCTATGCCAGCATGAGTGGGAAAACTAAGAGGCGCAGCGCAAGCATGAAGCTGAACAGTGTAAACGCAAGATTGAGCTTCTCCAGTTAAAATGAGATTTAGGAGCCGAGGAGGCACAGTGCCAGTATGAGGCTGAGCGGGGCAAACTGCCCCCATAGGGTTGAGTAACTTGAAAACCAAGCATGCTGATGGAACTTGGAAAAAGAGTGCATGCGATCTGTCGCTGGGCTGGTAATGGACAACATGCCTGTTATCCTGAACAACCTGCCCTCTAAGTTGGTAAATGGCTGTGATGCCTTTTAAGTAATTCATTGTGCATAAGAGGTATAGGCTGGGTCCGGATCATTTCAGGAAGAAGTTCCACACAGCTCCCCACAGCAAGGAAAGTCTAAGGCTGAGTTTGTGGCCCAGCTGGGGAGTCATTCCTTAAATGGGTGGAGGGAGCCAAATCTGACACCAGACATAAGGTGCTGGACCTTATGCTGCTAGATCAGTTCTAGTTTAAGTGCCCATGGAAAATTAAACAACCTGCCTCCAGTGCTACAGGGACTAGTCATCCACCCATCCTGACAAAGTTGCCATCTCTTCTTCTGCAAGGCAGTGTGGATCCCTGGGACATTCATGTCTGCTGTCACCTTCCCCGTGTCTCAGGAAGGGGAGGGGTGGGGGAAGGGGCCAAGGTACAGCATGAAGCTAGAGCTGCTCCTGCCACACACCCCACAAGCCAGGGCCCAGGGGCTGGCCCCGGTCCATTGCTCCTAGGAAAAGAGCAGGGGATGGCAGGCAGGGTGCAGCCCAGAGCCCTACTGCCCCTTCCCTGTAGTGTACAGCACCTGGAACAGGGTCAGAAGGGTCCTGAGCTGTAGCTGTTGTGTCACTGGCCAGGCCTGGGCAGGAGGGAGACTGGAGTGGGTGAGAGTCAGCATCCTTATTGTGACAGCTGGGGGCCACCTGTGATTGGACTCCCCATGGATAGAGAGCAAGAAGCAGTCCCCATCCCTGGGCACCCTGCCCAGCTGTACCATGTAACCCACACATGGAGGAAGGACAACAAGAGCAGCTTCTGTGGCGGCACGTAACAGGGAACATTAGTCCTGTTACCAGAAGGTAGGTTGGTCCCTTTAAGACCAGAACTTTCCAGGAACAGCCTGCTGGCAGGGTAGGGGTTAAAAGCTGAGCCTGGCCAACTAGTCAGGTGACCGGAAGCAGGCAGGCCAGAACTGTAAGAACCCTGGGCTTGGCAGTAGTAGGGGGCAGTGGCCAAAGGGGAAGGAGGTTGTGCATGAATGCTCCACAGAGAGGCTTGGCTGCTGGTCCGGCTGTTCTGAGAAGGGAACTGTTGATGGCTCTTAGAAAAGCGGTGGCAGCGCCACAGGGAAGAGCATCACAGGCAGCAGGAAGCAGAAGCACCAAACCATGAAGAAAATGTAAGCTGGCATGCTGCTTTCTTTAATTCCTTTTTTTCTTTTGTGGTTATAACCCACTGACTTATTGTGTATGTATTTTTGTTGATTGATAGACCAGTGCTTGGCTGATTTGCTGATTTGGTGCAGGACTATTAAGCTGGGCCAGTGGGGGGGTTCAGGGCCACTGCCCAGCTTTGAGCTTGCAGCCTACTGGCTCCGAGCCCAGTGGATGAGCCTCTGGGTTCCATGTTGGAAGCAAAAGGCCACGAGCCTCAAGATTAAGGAGCTAGAGCCTCAGAGTTAAACCCTATCCAGTGGGTTTAGACTGGTAGGCCTAGCTAAAGAAAGACAGGGGGCCAAGGCCTGTGGTGGCTGAGAACCTCAACACAGAACTACAGTAGGCAGTTTCCCACTCCTAAATACATCTGTATAATATTTACATCAAGACGTGGCAGGCGAGTAAAAAAAGGACTATAGGACAAAAGATAGGAGGGAAACATTAAGGGATTTCAAGGATGCCCTACAAGCCATAGGCCGCAGATAGAAAATAAGAGAAAAAAATGCCACTGTGGAGGGCAACCTGTTACAGGGCACTACCAGGCTGAGCCACCGGCCTCATTGTGCCAGGCCTGAAACCTCCCTTCGGGAGGCTACAGCTAGCCTTCCCCCCTTCCTGGAAAACACCTGCAAGCCTGGGGTAATGCTGTCATCACACGGGCACTGATCTCTTGCACGGCTATGTGCAGAGTAGGGATATGTACAGATGTTGTGAATCTTGGGGTGCTTTGCCCACAGTAATATTTTGGGGTGCTTCTTTCAGTCAGAAGCACCCCAAGATAGCATCTGGAGAAGCTGAAGATTAGACAGGGGAAAAAAAATTGTGCTGGCCAGGAAAGGTGCAGAAGGCCACCCCACTCAGCACCAATGAGGCAGATGGCTTGGTCTGGGAGTGCCCCCTATTGGGCCACCACAGAGGCTACTCTTGCTGTCCTCCCTGCATGTGTGGTAGCTGGCCAGGGTGCCCAAAGGTAGGGGCTGCTTCTTGTTCTCTGTCCATTGGGGACCCACCCCCAGGTGGCCCCCAGGTGCCACAACAGTGAGCTGCTGTTGCCATAAATAGGGCCTCAGCTTGTTCTCAACACTCAGTGGAGTCCTGGGCCTTCCTGGACACCCCAGGCACACCCAGAGCTGTTCTCAGTGATGACTCAGGGGCAACCAGCATGGGTTCATCAGTGGCAGGTCTTGTCAGACCAACCTGGTGGCCTTTTACGATCAGGTCACCAAATCGTTAGACGCAGGGGTT
>JAGPOW010350311.1:0-10273 GCA_030014935.1 Caiman crocodilus
TGTTTTGACTTATCCTATCCCCACCAGGAGTGGGACCAGAAGAGGAAGGGAGGGGAGGGAAAGATATGTCAGCAGATTGCCCCCAAGTACCCTTTTTAAAGAGACATTGGCACAACTCCCACCCAGGAGTTTCATGAGGTTCCTAACTGGCACCTTGGCTAGTATACCTTTATAGCAGGGGTTTTCATCCAGTTTCAATGCATGTAGCCCCAGTGGCTAGACACAGAGAGGTGATGGGGGTGGCCTGCGGCTGGACATGGAGCACTGCAGGGGCGTGAATGGCCGGACTCAAAGCAGGAGGGCGGTGGCGTGTGGCTGGACATGGAGCCTGCTGCCCTGGGGGTGGCCAGGATGGGGTGGGTGGGTAGGGGTGGGGACATGTGGGCAGGGACAGAGCACTAGCACCCACACACCCCTCTTACCCAGCCCCGGCCCTGCTCCTGGAAGGTGGTGGAGCTCCATCCCTGCCTGCCCTTGCATGCTCCCTAGGGCCTTCCCTAGAACTCCTGGAGCTATGTGTACGCCCCGTTGAAAAAGCCTGTTTTATAGGACTAGCGCAGCAACTGTTTATGGGGTTGGCACAGCCTCTTATTATCCTATCACCCCCTTGTGTTCTGGGTGCCTGTACGTGCAATATGGGTCCATCAATCTTAAGCTGTCAGACTCCAGAAAGAAGCTTCTTTTCCCTTGGCTGGAGTTGGAGCTCAGTATTGAAGTCTCCATTGAACAGCCTGGCTGCTCATATTTAGTGTACAGAAAATCACCCTGGTCATCCTCTAGCACTGTTCTTTCCCTGTCAGCGTTGCAAGAAATATTTCAAACTTGTTCATAGCCCTGATCAGGCATGACCAGATCCAGTAATCAAGTGTGGTTGACCTCCCATTGTGACCTGGATGGCACAGAGGGCATCCACCATGCTGTCAGACAGATTAGTGGCCTTGGCCTCAGCAGACTCAGTGTTTTGAGTTACACAAGTGTCTGCTCAAAGTCCAAGTCCACCAGAACAGTGGCTGAGTGCAACTCTGCTGTCACTGCGGTGCTTACTTGAGATGGGAAGAAAGGGACATTCTGCTCCTGAGTGCTGCTTTTCATGTCAAATTGTTCTGACAATAATTGACAATAACCAGGGAGGGAGGAGGCCCAGGGAAGAGACATCTCTGAGAGAGATACCCGATGGACTACATGAGAAAAGCAGCAACTCTGAACTTACTAACAAAAATGTTTTATTTTAAAAAATGATTTAATTGATGATAAAAAATAAAACCCACAAAATGCTGGGAGACCCTGAGAAGTGCAAAATGAAAAGGCAAGTTACAGCTCCTTCCTTGGTTACATTTAGAAATCTTGGCCAGTACAAAAAGCCCAGTTCAAACAATGAGGCATAATACTTTCAGGTGGGGTTGCCCCTTTGCCTACTATGGACCAGTGTGCATATTGGACAGAAGGCTGATCATCCACCATTTGCACTCCCACAGGATATAATCTCAACACAAATCCATTCTTAGAGTGATGACACAGACATGACATCTTCAATGTCATCATAACCCATGTGTCCAGGAAGAAGGGCTGGGTCCACTTGCACAGGCTCAAAGATTCCTTCACTTTTAATCCAGGGCATGCTCCATTCTGAAAAATATCAACAGAAACAAATTGCTGAGAATATGTTTTCATATGAGCTCACGCACATTCACATAACCTGTGTGCAGCCTGTAGCATGCGCTGCCACTAGTCTGCCATCTCTTCTTCTAACTGATCCCAGGCAAGTTTCCATTCTTACTCTCTATGCTTGCAAAGACTATGCTTACATTCTTTGCAGCACAGATGCTCAGATTCAGGATGAGTATTAGAGCATTCCTGAAATCTTTTGGGTAATGCAGGCAACTGTTCTGGGCAATGGAGGATCAGGGTTTGAGTCCATCAGGAGGCAGAGGGCCTGTAACA
This sequence comes from Caiman crocodilus, assembly GCA_030014935.1. NCBI lineage: Eukaryota > Metazoa > Chordata > Crocodylia > Alligatoridae > Caiman > Caiman crocodilus. Next base: position 1,942 of record JAGPOW010350311.1, read on the forward strand.
CAACTCTCAGAGTTAACCTGGGACAGCTCTAAATACTAGACAGTTATGAAACAGTTGGGTGGCAGTGGCATTAGGTCCTTGCCTTCCTCAAATCAGGAACTGGGGTTCAGAAGCACACCCAGGCAGGGATAGCTCTAGGGATGGATGTAAGTGAAGAACAACTTTGTTCTCATTAAATCCTGTTGCCTTAAGCACTTACTTTGGTTAGGCACACCTTGGAGGTTCCTAATTCCCTTCAGGGACAGTGTAGGAAGCCTAGGCACTGGTCTTGGTATATCTGAATTCCAGGCACCCAGTTATTAATCAGAACAAGGAATTGAATGAAGCTGTCAAAGGGGATATTTTGGATTTTGTATTTATAGTTCTCTCTTATTCCAAGGTTTTACCTTGGGAACAGTAAGCCATTCTAGCCTGAGGGCACCCAGGGAGGTAGGTTCGTCTCAGCTGATAGCAGTGTTTTTCAACATGAATCCTTGGCATCTTTTCACTCCAAGCACCTATTCTTTGCCAGTTCTTTGTGGGTTAGACTGTCTTTAACAGCTGTCTGTGATTGTACACACATGGGCAAGATGCTCTGAGGAACCTATGATGCTGATAAGAAGACTGCAACTCACTCCCACATAGTCAATGATAATCTACAAAGAAAGTTGTGGGAGCTGATCAGCTCCTCTGCTGTCATCTGCTGGGTTGAAGAGAGGTGTCAGGAACTAAGGGGTTGGATTCCTTCTTCTCAATGAGGGGGTCACATTGTCTTATGACAGTGTCTGTAGCCCTAGGGAGTCATCATGCCAGAAGGAAACCAGAGAGAGGACAGCTCCCTTCACCATAATATATCTCATGAGCGAGGACAGTAGAGTGGAGGACATAGCAAGTCTCACACAAAGCAGATTCAGAGTTTATTCTCATTTAGTTCACAAAACTGTATAATCCATCCCAAGACAATTCCCTGCAGGTTGTAAGGCATTAGCTTAGCACTTGGAAGAAAAGTTCGAGGGGCTCTTATGATAGGTACTGACATGCCCCATGTCAGCCTCTCTCTGGGTGCTTACTTTAGACTTTTCCCTTAAGCTTTTCCACCCTTTGGTTTCTGTATCTGAGCCCTAAAGTTAACCCTGTTTCTTGTCCTGAAGGATTCTTCTGCAGTAACATGGCCTAGGAAACTGGCTGATCTTTGAAGGGAAACAGCATTATTCTTGTGATCATTTTCCTCCAGGAGCTGAGAATTTTGAAAGACCTCATGTTGTGAGACAAATGATGATGTTGTGAGCACTGGACATACTGCCCTTCCCTCTCACCTGTTTGTGAGTCCCTGTAAGTCTGCAAGTTCTTCTCTCTTTCTGCTGGGACATCAGTGAGTCCAGAAACAGGAAAATGTGCAAGGTCAGGAACTTCTCCAGCTTCATCATAACCATCTTCAGTGACATCTCTAACCAGGGGGAGGGCCTCTGCAATAGAGGAAGGAATCACTAGACATGAGAGCTCCTCCACTGAAGACAGAAGTCCATGACCTGAAAGGGACAAGAAGCTGAGGGGCTTCCACTGCCCACAGCCATGATACAGTGAGAGACCACAACATCCACCACAAACTCAGTGTCACAGGATTGTTGCATAGGTCAACGTGAGAAGCACATTTCAAAGTTAAGATGGGCTTTTATGCTGTGGGAAGGTGCCAAACGCAGCAGCTCAACTGGCATGTGTGCGGAAGGTATGGGAAATCAAAACGAGGAGGTCAAAGCTAAGGATAAAATACTCAGTGAAAACTGAACGTAAGTTTTATTCATTGTGCATGAACTGCAGTTCACTCTGCCATATCAGGGTTGTTTCAGTGCTTGTATGCACTTTGGGTGATGCTGTTTTATTTCCTGGTGATTTAGGGGCCCTTTTACATGTGCTCCACAGTAAAGGTAGAGAAGCCCTTTAACTAGAGTAGCTCCAAAAGCGGCTGTATATAAATCACTGCTGCATATCTTACAATAGCATCTCTGCACTGAAAAATGGCAGTGGGGTGCTTGAACTAAAACTCATTTGACAAGCTTGAGTTCAAGTGTTGCCACCGCCATTTTGGAGTATAGACTCACTGATGCATGAGACTCAGGAGGCTGCTGGACTGCAGTAATTGTCATGCTCCAGCAGAGTATTTGAATCACATCTGAAGCCTCTGCACTTTTGTAGAGGTGCCCAAAGTGTCTATTTTTTCTGCCTGTGGGACATTCTGTCACTTACATACGGTGGAGAATTGTAGTGGTGGGCACATATTCTTGCCTACATGGAAGCTTTGGTAGTGATGGGGACTCTTAATGTGAACCAAGAGCTGTAGTTCTTATTTGCACTAATTAGAATTAAAAGTTTAAGCACTGAATTGGAGTCATTCAAACCCAGGACAACCAGAATTCATGTCAGGCACAGAAAAGGGATAAATGTGTCCCCTCCCCACATAGCTCAGAGGTGAGGACACTCTGTGGGGAAGGCAAAGACCCTGTCATCTAACCTTCTTCCACACAGGGCAATAAACTAACCCCTCCCAGCCTGGGCCTTCTGTATCTTCTACAGTGCTCCTTTCAAAGTGGAGAGTGCCTGTATATGGGCAGGGATGTTCCTCCAACATGCTGTAATTAATTGGATCTGCTGAAACGCATTGATTAGTGTATTCCAGCAGCCCCTGCATCTCATATATTCAGCACCCTGTGCTTCAAAATGGTGGCAGAGGTGCCTTAACTAAAGCTTTAGTTAAGCATCACTACCACCATTTTGAAGCATGGGATGCTGAATACACAGGACAAGACACTGTAGGCACCTTAATAAGAGAGGCTATTGGATCTGCTCTACTGTAGGTGCTCCCCACCCCCTCCTCCTCCGAGCATGTATAAAGATGCACTGAGTTACTAACATTAGTTGGAGGAAAGGAGTGAAGGGCATCACAGGGAGAGGTCTCCCCAGAAGGAATCATTTGTGGGCAAAGGGAGAAGGGGGACAAGGTAGACTCCAGGTTCTCTGGCAACTCAGAAAATTGTCTGGAACATAACGAGGTCTTTTTGAAATGTTTTGTTTCTAAGGCTGTGTAAAATCTCGCCAGCACTTTTGAGTTGACTGTTTCAACTCTTTTTGAGCTCAGTACAGCAACACTGAAACAAAACGAGAGCTTCGAAACAGCCTTGAAACAAAACAAGGAAAGTTGAAATATTTCAAAATTTTTGGAATGTTTCAAGTTTTGAGGCTCAAGCTGGGCTTGCCTGCAGGGAAACAGAAAGTGAATAAGGCGAGGGAGGGAGAAGAGGGGGAAGGCAGGGAAGGATTGCTCTCATTTTTGACTGTGTAGGTGGCCAGTGATTGTCATCCTTCCCTGAGGTCCTTTCCAATCCCAGTGCTCTGGGGGACAGATGGAAAAAGTGCATAAAAGGCAGCATTGTTTGAACTGCCCTGCTTTCTGCCTTGGTGTCAGTTAGTGAGCTGTGTGTTCCAGCAGCTCAGCGTCAGACAACAACGCCTAGCAGCACTGATCTTCTAAAGGATTCCCTACTCACTAACAAGAGGGATTTCAGATTCAGAATACCTTTTTCTTTGAGGCTCTTTTATTTTATTATCTTCACTGATTTATTCTTTTGAATTCTATAGTTATATTGGATAGGATTACTGTAGAGTTTAATTTATATCGTTAACAAGATACTTTTATAATTTATTTCTACACATTTAAAACTTTGCAGCATACATTATAGAATTTATATAGGGACAAAGCCATATTTCTGTTTGCTTTAATACATTTCTTATTTGTACCACACACCTACTATGCTCTTGTACCCACAGTTTTGAATTGATACAGGGGCTAAGCCATATACTTGTTGTCTCATTTCACATTTCTTATTTGCATCACACACATCCCTACTTATACCACCAAAGCTCTTGCCACCCCCCTCCCCCACACGTACTAGTACCACCAACTGCAACCTGCCACACATCTGACTCCCCAGGTACCTGTGCTGCTACATCCCCCTTTCTCACACCCCATGACTCCCTCTACAACAGTCTGTCCCTCACCCCCTGATGCCTCCATTTCCATTTTTACTGACTGGCTTTCTTGCCTGCATTGCGTGCCAGGCCAGCCTCTGGCTTCTTTACTATTCTTTCCATAAAGATCCAGGAGAAACACAAAGTGCAGGTACTTCCTCAGCTTGATCAAGGGTTTTTGAACCTGAAAGCTTCCTAAGATATATATGTCTAACTATTCCAGGTTTTTTTATAATTAAACATATAAACATAAAAAATACAAGCTAAACCATCACACACCACGAGTAACATATATCCACCACAACATCTTTAGTTCTTGCTGTCAATTCCTTTATAAGAAGAAAGGCTGTGACAGTTCAGCTTGCCTACTTCAGATGCTACTGGTGCTGATTGCTGAGTCACCTATGTTATTTTTATCTATTGCCATTTTCTATGGTGGACAAGACTGAGGTTGGGGCCAGGGCACATTGCTGCCATAGTTCTGGCAAGCCATTAGAGATACTGGAACCATTGACTGCATTGTATTATAGATCAGTTCCCATTAAACAGTTGTTAACACATGGCTTGGAGTCTGAGTACCTGAGCTTGATGAGCTCCTGTGGATCTCAAGGAGATATGGGCACTCTTTCCAGACTGAAACCTCAGCCCCTCTCAGGAACATCTGCATAACGTGTACTCTTTTCTTCCAGAATGGAAGTTCCACAGCAGACTCATGTTGTCTCTGTGCTATGGATTTGCTCCTCACCTTTACCGCATGAAGGCACAGGGATGTCAGTCCATTCTGGCTTCTTTGCACTGTCATAATCCTGCTAGAAATCCCCAGGGGAAGTTTCCTCTGCAAGAACAAATACCACCCTCAGTTTCCCTTGGACTTGTCCATTTCTCCAGAATGCTCCGAGTTCCCAGGAAACCCTGCTGCCTTGGGCCTATGGTTCTTTGCTATGGAGTGCTGGTGCTCTGGGTGGAAAGGGAAAAGTCATGGGCATTGGTAAAAGAGGACTTAGTCCAGCTTCAATTCTTACTGAATAACTAAGGATACAGCTCTGCTCAAGTGCATCCCATACCTTTGGGAGCATGTGTTTTATTGCAGCCAGGATCTGTGCAGGATCTCATGCAGAATGTAACTTGGTCTCTATGCTCATGGCAAGGTGGCAGGGGAGAATAATTCTGGCCGTTGATCTCTGTTTGCTCAGTGATAGACTCCTCAATGCTCAGCACATTATTTCTTGCTTCATTCCTTTCCTGTTACTCACACACAAGGAGTGTTTGCATCTGACTACCTACTCCCATCAAGAGCTTATCACAGAAAACTTTGAATGCTTTGTTAAATATGACTCAGTCTCACTGTCTCATGTTTGTACTGGACCATGACATAGAAGACATCCCCAGGAAGCGGATTGTGCCCCTAGATCTGGAGGTCCATCTCTGGGCACTTCTATACCCCATTACCTTGCACTGATCGAGGAACATTTCTCTCCTTGCTGTCCCCATTGTAATACTGCAGCTTCATCACTTTGCCCTCTGAGTAGGAGGCTGGAGGGTGAGAGACAGTTTTTTATCCACCTGGGGAGGAGGGAGCCCACAGAGCAGAGCAGAGGCTTCAGTGAGGAAAGGATGTAGATGCCCCGTGACACGATGCTCCTAGAGATGACCTTTCCAGACCCATATGGAGGTTTGACCCCAGCCTGCAGTATGGGCAGGGGGAGAGGAACATTGCCTAGAGTTGGGACAAGTGGAGCATCTGCTTAAAGGGAAACTCATTTTCAGAGCTCCTGTAATGGCTTCTTTTCACCCCAGGGCCAGCATCGACAGCCTTCCATGGCTCAGAGCACTGCAAAGACTTAGATTTGGGTCAGCAGAGAAAGTGCCTTAGGGCTTTGTTACACATTAGTGTTAGGTGGCTCAGGAAGCTGTTAACCCATAAGAATTTTCACACAATTAAAACATGTAAACTAGTTTTAAGCATTCTTTATGTATCTTAAAATTATGCCACCCCAGGGAAGGTTAATTTCTGATCTGTGTTAACCAGTTTGTGTTTCCTGAATGTGAGGCCATCCCCCGAAGATAAGCCACCCAAGTAGCATAGCCCCAGCATCCCAGGATGCAGAGCCCTATCCCTCACCCTCCTTTTCCATGTAGACAAACTTTCCACACCCTCAGCTCTCCTGCCCAGGTCATGGTGACCTGGCCAGGCAGGTTGAAAGGCACAGGCTAGTCCAGGATGGAGAGCTAGAGCATGTGAAGTGGGGAGCAAGGTAGGAGGCCAGATCTAGGTTCCCATAAAATGGTGCTTCCCTCCTGAGGCCAGCTCCCTGGGAGCTAGGTCTACTCAATCCCATTCCCAATCCCAACTCCAAAATCTATTCCAACTTATTAAAGCCTGAGACTTTCTTTAATTTATTTACTCTTTATTTATTTTAAAATAATAAATAAGTAGCTGGCTGACTTGATTTCAACATCCAGCCCCAAGCCACCATTCCCATCCCCTGACTCTCTACCTGCCATTTCACTCCCCATCATTAAACTCTCCCACTTCCACTTCATGCTCCTCCCAGCATGAACACATCTCTCCAACCCACCTTTACGGAGAGCGGGCACAGAAGCCTGTCTTGCCTCGTCAGCCCTCTAGTGGCAACTCTCCATTCTGCAAGTTGGGGACCGGCAGAAAAGCTTTTTAACTCAAATGTTTAACTACTCTAACTACACTAACACTGATCAACCTTTGGGAAACTTAAAATGTAATGTGTCACCGAACCCTAAAATACTTGCTGTGTGTTAGCAATGGGGCACACAGACCTGAGTGACTGAACATCTCGTGCTTCTCCCTCATCAGGTTATAATCAATCTCCTCATACACAGCATCAGTGAAGGGGCCTGAGTATCTTCCAGAGGCTGAAAACAAATGACAGGTTTTACACAGGGTCATGGAAACAGGAAATCTTTAGACTGGAAGTGCTAATGGGTCCTCAAGCCTTTCCCTTTGGAGCTCAGCTGAGCCCTACAACACAGGTCTACGTCCTTGTTGAATCTAAAGAAAAGTATCCAAGGTGACATTGAACAAGTCTATTCAAATCTTCCCTCTGGAAACCATTACATGGGCTACTCCCTTGTCACAAAATCTTGTCATACACTCAGCCTAAATGTTTTCTGCTTACTACCATCATAAGACTCTGACCATTCCCCAATTTCACCTAGGGGCAAACTGTAAATATATTCACACATCCACCTGCACATCCAGATGCACACATGCACCCACTTCCAAAATGCAAACATTGACACCGAGTTCTACTGAAAGTTATAAACTAGAGGTTGCAATAAGGGGCAATTGCCACACCTCATTCTGCGAAGTATAAGATTTTTTTTACCCCTACCTTCCCTTTCTCTACCTTTTATCTCTGCCCCTCTTTTTTTTTGCAGGTGATTTCCTAATATTTCCTTTCCTCATAGTTTCCATCCCACTGATCTCCATCTTCATGAACTCTTCCACAAGTGGAGTTTCTAGCAATTTTTTTTCAAATACAAACCCAACACTATATTTTTGCCCATATTCTCCATCTCTTTAATCTCCTGTGAAATCTTGGCTTTTCTTCCCTACTCTTCAGAGTTTGTCCCAGTTCACTTTTGTTTGCATATTTCCCAGGAGCCCTGCACAACTGTACTTCACTGATGGTAGGATTAATTTCACACGCATGCTACATCTCCCTCTCATAGCTCTTCCAGCATACTCCCCTCCTCAGCTTTTCCTGCCACTACCTTCCAGGCCTAGGCTGCATCACAGCTCTGCCAGCAGCCCTCCCCTCACCTGAACCTCCCTCTGCTGCTGCAGAGCCTTTTTTGCATGGTGAAACTAATGAGGACTCACCTCTGCACAGTGCCCTGGTGCTGCACATCTGTCCCCCCAGCATGATCAGGACCAGGCAGAGAAGGGCCCCCAGCACAGTGCAGATGGCTATGGGTACCATGTCTCTCCCACCTGTCAGGGATGGGCACCGAGGTGGTTCTGGAAGAAAAGGAACATGCAAGAGGCAGAGACTTCTGGGAGAAACAGGACAGCATAGGGGAGGGAGGCAGTCTCTAATTTAACCACCTATGGCATCAAGTTCAGGCAGTTTGTCATGGGGGCAGCTGTGCTAGGAGCCACTGGACAGGAATGGCTCCTGCTCAGCACCCACTGCAGCTCCCAGCCCAGGTAACAGTTTTGGTGGACCCTTCACTCCAGGAGCTGGAGCTCATCCTTGTGGCGGGCCAGTAGGGGGCGCTCCCGTTTTGAGCCGCCCACCTCCCTGCGCCCGACCACCTTCCAGGCTCCGAGTGCCTCCCTTGGGGTGCC
>JAGPOW010351904.1:0-10230 GCA_030014935.1 Caiman crocodilus
GGATGCTGCTGTCCCCGTCGCCGTGCGCTTGGGGGATGTTCGTGTTCCCTCCCAGCCCCGTATCGCCCACGTCCCAGCTCCCCAGTGACACACTGATCTCGTCCCCAGGTCGCGGTGAGTGTGCAGGTCGAGGAGGTGTCCTTGCACAAGATGCCGTCCACTGCGGCACTGCAGGACTCTGGTGACTCCTGGCCAGGGGAACAAACAGCCCATCATGCGGACAAGCCTGTGATGGAGTCAGGAGAGAGGAAAGCCCCAGGGTCTCAGGACAAGCCACCTCCAGTCCCCAGAGAGGAGCCCCTGCCCCCCCAGGACTCAGGTGAGGGACCGGATGTAAGGACCGGGCGTGGGTCCGGGTGCCGGAGTGGCTGTGCTGCGTGCAGGGGGAGAGGCTCCAACATCTGCCCCAGCCGGGACAGGGCTGCAGGATTGGTGACCACGGGGCTGGGCTGGGACCGAGCTGGGATCCCTGCGGATGGGCAGCTCCCAGGCTGGAGCAGACATTCATCTCTCTGCATGTGTGCAACTCCCAGCACAGAAAGCCTGTGTCTTGGGCCTTGTTGTGCTGCTGCGGTACCGATCAATGACCTTATTCATGGTCCAACAGTCACATTCAGTCGCTCCTGCCCCTTTCGCTTGTCCCCATGAGCCCTATGTGCCCAGTAAAGGGTAGGGATGGGGAAGTGAGATTCCCCAGTGGCCTCAGCTAGTCCGGGTACAACTAAGCCAGGGCTCTGTCCTGCTGCAGATTCCCCTGAAACTGAGTCCTAGGAGCTCTCAGCAGACAAAAGCTCCTCAGGCTGGTGCCCCTGGCCAGGCCAGGTCCTTCCCCCAGAGCAGGTACAGAGTGGTGGCTCAACCCTTTCCAGAAGCAGGAGGTGCCATCCCTCCGTGCAGAAATCTCGCCCAGAACATGTTGCTCCAGTCACTGCTCCAGCAGATCAGCAGTTCTTGTTCTCCCAGCATCCTGGAAGCATTTCCCTTGCCCTGGAGAGGACTGACCTTGCATTTCCCCTCCCCTGACCTTACCCTGTGGATGTGACATAGCACCAGCCTGGTCTGGAACAGACGTATTAGTGCTCATCTCCCCTCTCGTGCACTTAGCAAGAGCTGTGGGACGTGGAGTCAACCTTCTCCCCCATCTTCCAAACATCAAAGCCTCCATCTGCCTCAGTCCCAGGCCAGTGCAGGAGACGAGCAGGGCTTTCCCCGTGCCAGCAGCACCAGCGCTGCCCTGTGCGCTCTTCCCCACCTGCAGGTGCTGGGACCCTGAGCAGCGCTGAGCAGAAACCTCCTGGAGAAGAGCCTGTGAAGCTGGAGCTGCAGAGGCCTTGCCCAAAGGGACTGGAGGAGAGGGGTTCCCTGACACCTGAGCCTGGCCCATTGGAGGAGGGGCAGGGCAGGCCTCCAACGCAGGAGCAGAGCCTGGAGGTGAGCAGGGCACCCGGTGCAGTTGGAGGGAGCACAGCTGGGGTTGGATCCAGGAGAAGCCATGGAGGGCTGTAAAAAATGTGGGGGCAGAGAGACCCAAAGGGTGTCAAGCCTGTCATGCCAGACACTGCAAACAGCCCAAGCTGGCATTAGCAGGAGCTCCCTTCCAAGTGCAGATACCGGGGGTGTTTGCATGTGAAGACCTGGTGAGAGTGCATGGAGACAGGGCTCCCTGCCTCCAAAAGCGCTGCAGCCATAGGACCGAGCTGACAGACCGTGATGAGCTGAGCTGAGGCCAGCACATGAGCTCCCATGTCCACAGCTGCATCCACGTCGCGTGTCAGCTGAAGTCTTGGCAATATGGCATGCCTACCTATCATGGCTAAGCCTGCAATGAGCTGTAGTGCTGAGCGATTGCAGACAGGACTGTGGGGCTGGGAGCAGCTGGCCCAGGAGACACTGATGGTGCAACACTTGTGCCTGCAGCTCTGGGAGGTGTTTGAGGACGTGGCAGTGTATTTCACATGGGAGGAGTGGGAGCTTCTGGACAATGAAGACAAGGTGCTTTACCGGGACCAGATGGTGAAGAATTACCAAGCCCTCGTTTCCCTGGGTAAGGCTCTGGTTCTTGCTTCTCTGTGAAGCTGTGCGGACTCTGATGTTTTGTATTCATCTGCTTGTGTTTCAATAGTCCCATCCCCATGCACTATTGGATGGTGGTTTAAATGCACAGGGTGGGGGTGACTGGCTAGACAGCAGAAAAGGACCTGGGGGGACAGTGGACAAGCAGCTGAATAGGAGCCAGCAGTGTGTCCTTGTTGCATTGGTGAGGCCACATCTGGAGTCCTATGTCCTGCTTTGAGCCCCCCACTATAGAAAGGATGTGGACAAATTGGAAACTTTGTATGTGTGTGGGTGGCAAATTGGCTTAGCGGTCACACCCCAGAGAGTGGTAGTAGATGGGTCGTATCAACTAGGAAGGATGTTGGTAGCAGGGTCACACAGGGTTTGTCCTTGGACCTTTACTCTTCAGTGTCTTCATCAGTGACTTGGATGTGGGTGTGAAGTGTACTCGGTTCAAGTTTGCGGACAATACTAAATTGTGGGGTGAACTGCACACCCCGGGGGGTAGAGAACGATTGCAGGCAGACCTGGAGAGGTTAGAACAGTGGGCGGTACACAGTAGGTTGCAGCACAATGAGGACAAGTGCAGAGTGCTGCACCTAGGGCACAAAAATATCCGGCACATCTACTGGGTGGGGAGTGACCCTGTCAGCAGCACAGAAATGGAAAGGGATCTCGGGGTCATAGTGGACTCCAAGATGAACACAAGTTGTCAGTGTTGGAGGGTCTCCTACAGTGCCTTATGTTTCCTAAATACCCATCCTTCCTTGTCCATCAAGGCTCCAGTAAAAACCTTGAGTTCGTCCCCCAAATCCTGGTTGGTTATTCTGCAGTCACTAACCCTCCTTAACCACTGCTCCAAACAGGATATCGAGGTCCCACACCTGCCTTAATCAGCAGCATGCAGCGAGGACAGGTGGAGCTCTGGGTCTGTGATGATGAGGCCTGTGGAAAAATCTCAAGGTCAGAGGAGCTGCTGCTGGGTGAGTTGTCTGTCCCCTGCACCCTACTCCTCTCTCAGAAATGCTCCACACCCAGAGTGCCGGGGGGCCTGGGGACTGCAGCCCTGCCCTGTGCTGCCCTTGCAGGGCGCTGACCTCAGGCACAGCACATTGCCCTGTGATGATGTGTCCAAGCAGGTGTTGTTCACACTCCCTGAAATTCAACCATGTGGAGACAAGTGGCTGTTCACTTCTTCTCCCTCTAATGGCAGATGTTAGGGGACATTGATTTTGCTGTCTTGATTTTTTGGCACAGATCTGGTTTCCCTGAGATACCATGATCTTAAATTTCCATCTTTGCTCAACAGTCTAAGAGTTCATTCCCCAGCCCAAGGTAGCTATATGTCTCTACTACCTTCTTTCAGGGCATGATGGGATTTGTAGTCCCCCATGGAAAAACAGCACGGCATGCAGAGGCTCTGTGTAGCCATCAGTGTTGGAGAAAAAAGAAGCCGAGTCTCTCCCTTGCTTCTCCTTAGGTTGACCTGGAACCCAGAAGTGTTTCATCCTGGGCTCAGGCTGCATGACATGGCTCCATGGCATGGGTGGGATTCAGAAGGTTTCAGGTTGTGGGGGGAAGTGAATCCCATGTTTTGCTTCAGAATTTCCCCCTTTGTGTTTCACCTCCTGAGGCCCTGAGTGTCAAGAAGCCTGAGATACCACATAGTCCAGGTTCAGGTTCATGCCAAGGCCTTAGACCCATTACAGACTCCTGTGATGGAGGCCACCTGGGACCCATCAGGAGAGGAAAGCTCCATGGGCTCATTTCCTGCATCAGACCTTGCCCTGGAAGCAGGCAGGAAGAACAGCCCTGCTCCTTTCAGAAGAGAGAGCCACAGCTCTAAGTCCTCCCCTCCTCCTCAACCCATTAGAGCATGAAGCTATTCAGGTACTGTCCTAACACATGTGTCCCACATGTGCTTCTCCTAGCAGACTCTGAGATGATGGGGCTGACAGGTGGGCCAGAAGTGGAGTGTCTGGCTCTGAACTGCACCAAATAGGAAACATTAGCCCGGCACAGGGACCTGCCCTTCCCTCACCCTCTGCACTTAGGGCTTTGGCAGGAAGACCTTGTTTTCTTGGGGGAACACAAGTGCCAAGGTCCAGACCTGCTCTGAAGCCCATCCCAGCAGAACAAATAGCAGTGTTTGCCCCTTGCCAGCAGAAAAGGGGCCAATCTAGAGTTTCTCTTCCCTGTGCAGGAGGTGCCTGGCTGCTGGGCAGAGCTGAGGAGCCGACTCCTGCGGAGGGACCTGCAGACCTGGAACCATCATGGACTTCTCCAGGGAGTTTGCATGACATGGACCCCCCGAGACCTGGGAAAGAGCAATGGCAAAAGAGTCCAGGGAGGCTCCAAAAGTGGAAGGCAAATGTAGCAGTGAACCAGGTACCATCTCCAGTTGGGCTTGAGAGTGGAGAAGGGGCAGATCCCAGAAACAGCCCTGAGTGCAGGGAAGAATTTGTGGAGCTGAGAGACTTAAGGAGCCACTGGAAAGAGGCACTGCATCCAAACCAAGGCAGTGGGGAGGGCCTCAGAGGAAAGGAGGAGCTCACTGGTATTCACTGGGGCAGAGCCCAACCTTACCCTGAAGTCAGGAAAACACTTAACTGCCCATCACTCCTGGCTCTTCACAAGGTAAGGCAAAGTGGGGGGAAGCTCCACATATGCTTCAAGTGTGGGAAGAGTTTCACCCGATTCTCCAACCTGACCCGACACCAACTCATCCACACCGGGGAGAAGCCACATCGGTGTTCAGAGTGTGGGAAGAGCTTCCACCTGTCCTTCTACCTGAGCAAACACCGCCTCATCCACACACAGGAGAAGCCACATCAGTGCTCAGAGTGTGGGAAGAGCTTCAGACAGCTCTCCGACCTGGCCCAGCACCGGCATATTCACACACAAGAGAAGCCACATCGCTGCTCACAGTGTGGGAAGAGCTTCACGCGGTCCTCCAACCTGACCCAACACCAGCTCATCCACACAGGGGAGAAGCCACACCAGTGCTCGGAGTGTGGGAAGAGGTTCAACCTGTCCTCCACCCTGACCCAACACCAGCGCACTCACACCGGGGAGAAGCCACATCAGTGCTCAGAGTGTGGGAAGAGCTTCACCCGATCCTCCAACCTGACCAAACACCGCCTCATCCACACTGGGGAGAAGCCACATCAATGCTCGGAGTGTGGGAAGAGCTTCAGACAGTTCTCTGATCTGGCCCAGCATCGGCTTATTCACACAGGGGAGAAGCCACATCGGTGCTCACAGTGTGGGAAGAGCTTCACCCGATCTTCCAGCCTGACCCAACATTGGCTCATCCACAGTGGGGAGAAGCCGCACCAGTGCTCAGAGTGTGGGAAGAGGTTCAACCTGTCCTCCACCCTGACCAAACACAAGCGCACCCACACAGGTGAGAAGCCACATCAGTGCTTGGAGTGTGGGAAGAGATTTACCCGATCTTCCTATCTGACCAAACACCAGCTCATCCACACAGGGGCGAAGCCACATTGCTCATAGCCTGGACAAAGCTTTACCCAGTTTCTCCCCCTCGTCTCTAGTGGGCAAACTGAGTTATGCTCAGGCTCTTAGTGTAACCTTAGGCCTTCCTGGATCTAAGCAATTAAATTGTATGGAATGCCTCACTGGGAAAAATGAGTGCTGTGGGTAGCCCACTGCACCAGTCAAGTACAGTAGTTTCCCTAGGAGGAAAGAAAACCAAGACCAGAATAGAATTGGAGTACTTATCTAACAAGATGAGGTAAGAAACTTAAGAATTGGACAGTTTGAGATGAGAAAGTTACAAAAGTAGTGGACAAACAAGGAGACTCTGTGTGTGTGTGTGTGTGTGTGTGTGTGTGTGTGTGTGTGTGTGTTGCCACGGGGAGGCTGGAGCATCCTTGGACTTCTGGCTTCGAGTAACAAGGAATCCATCAACTAACATCCCACACACACGGCAGAGGATCTGAAGCCGGTACCACCGAAGGTTAGTGCTGTAACGTCTAAGGAACAGCTTGCCCGGTCGTATTGCAATAATACGAATTATTATCTTGTAATAAGCCTAGGAGTTACTAATAAAATTCAGTTGATACCAAGTCAGCTACGTCAGTCCTTGTTGGTCTCTGGTAAAAGGAGTCCTGGGGCAATATGGTCCAGGACCAGGTCGTTCACACAGAAGAGTGAGGGCTGAGACGAATGGGAAAAGCTCCAATCAATACTCTAACCTGATCTGACACCAGCTTGTCCACAGAGGTTAGAAGCCACATTGGGAAGACCTGGGGCGGGCCAGTAGGGGGCGCTCCTAAAACGAGCCGCCTGTCATCCTGTGTTTGACCAAAACCATGCTTCAGGTGCCCCCCTGGGGTGCTTATATCCGATCGGGTCCCTTCTTGAAGAACACCCGCAAGCTTGGGATAACCGCTGCCACCACCCAGGCCCTGGTCTTTGTTAGGACTCTGTGCCACCCAGGTTGCACAGACCCTATTGACCTGAGGGGTGTTTAGCCCACCGTGATATTTTGGGGTGCTTCTTTTAGCTTGAGGCATTCACTAGTAGCCTCCTGCACAGGAGGAAAGTAGAAAAGCTATGCCCTCCTTAGCCAGCCAAGCAAAGAGGCTATACAGGCAAGTCTCGCTGTCATCAGGGGTTACAGCAAGGCATGCTATGACAGATGGCTTTTTTGCTCAAAGAGGGGGAAAGGAATACAAAACAAGAATATGTTGAAAGAAAACCAACTTGCGCAACACAGAATGAGTTTGTTGGCCATATTGATAGGTGTCTAAGGATACATAACTCTAATTTACTGGCTAAATTTAAGGAAAGCTACTTACATGTACATCCAGGGGAGTCTGGAGTCCATGCTTCAGTTTGTGTTTCCCAAGATGCCTCTCCAGAGGTAGTGCCCACCTAGACCAGGTGACCTGACCCTTCAATCCCTTTTCTGACCTCATCGCTTGGCTCCAGTCAGAAGCAGGCAATATTTAAACCCAGCTGAGACAGACCAATCTTTAAAAGACGTCACCATCTGCAGGTGTAGGACTCAGCATCACCAAACAGGCCTGGCAGGGAACTGAGACAAAGGGCCTCTGCACCACAAGGAGGGAGAGGGAAGGTCTCAGGCCAAGGGACAGAAAAAGCGGAGGATTCCTTCACACCTTCAACCTGTCCTCCAGTCTGACCAAACACCGGCTCATCCACTGATGCGGCAGGGCAGAAGCCACATCAGTGCTCAGAGGGTGGGAAGAGCATCCCCCAATTCTCTCACTAGTCCTGGCACCAGCTCGGCCACACAGAATAAAAGCTACATTGGTGCTCGAAGTATGGGAAGAACTTCCTGAACTTCTCAGAACTGGCCCAGCACCAGTGCATCCACTTCTGGCAAAATCATGGATGCTCC
Source organism: Caiman crocodilus (assembly GCA_030014935.1). Lineage (NCBI taxonomy): Eukaryota > Metazoa > Chordata > Crocodylia > Alligatoridae > Caiman > Caiman crocodilus. The sequence goes on from JAGPOW010351904.1 coordinate 7,445, forward strand.
CAGAAGTGCAGGAAGGGCTTGGGGATGTCTACCTGCTTAGCACCCACCAGTGTCTGCATCCAGGCAAGAGGACTCATACTTGAGGATTGCAACCTATCGTTCAGCCCTTGCAGGGCATTGCGCAGCCCAAAGGATGCAGAGGCTGGCCCCCCAAATTTGATGAGGGGGAGGAGTTAAAAGGAAACCCCCCAGACAGAGGCCAGTGTAGGTGCTGGGGGAATCTGCGAGATGATCTTTGCCTTGGACCTTGTGCCATCTCCATCCCTCTCTGAAAGCAGTCAGTGCTCCTAGGAGGAGAAGTGCCTCTCCAGAGCTGTGCAATGGGAACAGACCAGGGCCCAGAACCCCTCCCAGGGCTGATATGTCTGTGATTTTCCAAACCCGTTCCCCTGCCAGAGGATTCACCACAATCCAGGTGTTGTTTCTAACCCTTGGGCAGGAGCTGGTCACACTCAAGGCATTACACCCATGACCTGCTGTGCAGCAAGGACCCTGCCCTTTTGGATGAACCTGTGGCAGGGGAGCAGAGTCTCTTTTCTTGGTCAAATGCAGTAGCAGGGGTAAAGGAGATGCAGCGTGTGACAGATCCTGCCTCTTCGGTGGAAGGGTGGAGAAGGTATGAATGCATCCTGTGGGTCAAACGCAGCAGGTTGTCATCTCCCATTGGGAATACTGAGGCTTCCCTGCTAGTGCCAAAGCCATTTGTCCTGTGGGGGCTACTCCAAGAGGTTAAATGCAGGCAGTCCTTGACTTACAACATTTTGCCATTACAATGTTTATAAATGGACTCCCTGTTTCAACTTTCTAATGTCACTTTTGACTTTCCAACACTTGGTCTGATGCAACACCGCTCTAGCGAACAAGTTGACCGTGTCACTCATCTGTCTGGAGAACATCTGTCCAAACGTCCTTGGATACTTTCTTTAAGAAAGCAGACAAGACTCCAGAATAACCTGCAGCTGAGACTCCTGAGAAGACTCCAACCAAGAGCCCTTCAACAAGTCCAGCAAAGTCACCTCAGAGAAGTCCTTCGAAATATGATTGCTATTTTCAATATAAATACATGAATGTAGCTATATTACTCATCAATAACTGATTACAAAATTCTGGGTTATTTTTAGTAAAAATATATCAGGCCTTGGTTCTGGAATCAGTCTCCCATTTACAACATTGTTTCTTATGAAAAAATTAGTTCCGAATTACAATGTTTTGATTTAAGACTTGGTTTTCAGGAACTAATTGTGTCATAAGTCTGAGGACTGGCTGTGCTCACCCTGGAACACGTGGCAGAAAGCCACCTTTGTTTCTCCCCGCAAAACTCTGCTCTGTGACAACTGTGACTAGGATGGGCCCAGCAGAGGATACATACCTTTACCCCATCTCTTCAGGTAACCTGAGCTGGATACATTCCTGAGGGAGGGGGGAAACCTGCTCCCTCTGCCTAGGTGACTGGCATCACATACCTGGGTGAGGAGCTTCCTTCCTGGTGGGCTACAGTCTGCCCAGCAACTAGTGATGCATTTCAAATTTGTTGGCTCATTGCCAATGGATGCTGGCCTCCATTGGACCAGGTAAATGAGGTCACAAGGGCTATATAAGTTAAGGACTGCCCATGGGGAGGGGGCAGCAGCAATGAGGGATACTCGGGAACAAAGAAGAGCTGTACTATCTGAAATTGGCTTTCTCTCTCAAAACTCATGATCAAGGAACCACCTGCTTCCAGAGGGAATCTTCAACAGCCTCTGGATGATCCTTGTGAGTAAGCTACCTGAGATCCACCTAAATATATAGCTTGCAGTAACTCAGATGCGAGATCAAAGGCTACCCAGCCACAGGAGTTTGCTCGATGGGATTTCTCTGATATTGCTCTACCCTGGACGCTATTTTAAGCCTGCGCTCTGTAACCAATAAAGTTCTCCTTTGTGACTGGTATGGGAGACATATGGAGGGGTGGGTTTCATTATGCCTAGGAGGCCCCTTGGGTCTGTGGACTAAGGGAGACTCACCTTTTTGGCCCCCAACTTGGGGAAGTTCTTTACTGGGTCCTATTAGACCTGTGTTTCCCCAAGGACGTAGGCCACAGACAGTCCCAACTCGGGGTGGCGGCAGCACACGTTACCCCCGGACTCTGTGTTGGGGCTCAAAAGGGGGTCTGCCAGCCCTTAGGTGCCCCTGGGGAGATGCATGGAGTCTGGAAGGTGGATGGGCGTAGTAAGGTGGGACCTCAGTGCTGAAGCTCCCCCTACTGGCTTGCCACAGAGCACACAGATTCATTTCCACAATTGTCCTTTCTGCTGATACCCTGCAGTGTATTAAACTGCTCCCTCCCTTTTCCTGTAGAACTTAAATTGGTCTTCCAGGAGTTTGTGGCCATTGCTCCTGGTTCTCCACTCAGGTGCCCTGGTGAACAGTTGTTCACCGAGTCCTTGAGGCACTCCCCTAGTGTAGCAGCAAGCTGCTACCAGGTCCCCTCTCAGCCTACTTTTTTTCAGGCTGAAGGGTCCCAGGTCCTTCAGCCTTTCCTCATATGGCTTGCTGTGTAAGACTCTGATCATACGGGCGGCTCTGTAGGAAACACTACTTCACAGTTAGGGTGGCTAGGACATGGAACCGGCTTCCTAGGGAAATTGTTCTTGCTCCTTCCTTGGGCATCTTTAAGAGTAGATTAGATGGGTACTTGGCTGGGATCCTGTGACCCCAGCACTCGTTCCTGCCATTGGCGGGGGGTCAGACTAGATGGCCTGCTCTAGGCCCCTTCTGACCCTAGGTACTATGAAACTATGAAA
>JAGPOW010352861.1:0-10203 GCA_030014935.1 Caiman crocodilus
ATAGCCAGGATTACAGCAAACAGGGATCCTGGTGGTTTCAAGAGCTAGACAGGAAAAGCTACATGCCACCAAAGGCAGCTCTGTTTTGGCAGTTGTCTCTGTTTTCTGCTTACCCGATGCCGCACCCAAGGGACCTCTGAATGAAGAGCCCACCCCGGCCAGCACCCTACTCCCCTTCCTCACCGTATTCCTCCACAGAAAAGACGTGTTCTACGTTTTCCAGCGAGTCCTTCTGCACCACCACTTTGTATTGCCCTTGGATAGGCTCCGAGGTGAGGGGGAAGGAGAGCTGGACGAGGCCCCCAGTCAATTCCACCCCTTGCCACTGGTACACACGGTTCCCCTGGGGATCCTGGTAGAAGGACACAAGGCATCTGAGCCATTTAGTTACCGACAGAGAAACTGCATGGCAGAAGGCTCATAGGGACTGTGTAGGGGTGCTACATTGTCAGGTACAAATGCAGTAAATGCACTATTAGCTGCCTCAGCTACGGTGAAGGGCTGCATGCCCAGCTCATTTGTTCCCTGTTGCAAATATTCAGACGCCTGGCAGCAGTTGCAGAGAGGGGCACTCATCCACGAAATCCTGTGCAACTGAGCATGCAGATAGCACCACTTGAACACGTTCAACTGTCTTCTGTGCCTCCTCACCCCCTCCCCGACACAGACCCAGCCCATGCAGAGAGGAGAAAGGAAGGTGCAAGGCTAGACAGAGGAAGCCATGATAACATGGCGGAGAGAAAGCCAGAGAGAGGGAGGAAGCAGAAACGAGCCCCTGCTTGTCGTGCACAAGCTGCAGGCTAGATTTCTCTGGGTCAGGATTTTCAGTGTGAGGACTAGGGATCAATGTTGCTGAAGAAGGAGGTGCACAGCTTGCAACAGGCTGAGGAAATCCTTCCCCAGACAGAGGCAATGGGCTATGGGACTGCTACTTGCACTGGCCTTAGCCAGTGGGGCTCAAAGTACAGCCTGCTGGCAGGATCTGGCTCATGGGGTCGGTCTGCAGACCTAGTCCTGTACGCTAGCATCCAGCCAGCAGACTGACCGCGCGCCACTCATCCAGCCTGCGTGCCAGGAAGGTTGAACACCACTGGATTTAGCTGTATCTGCGTGTGGGCTGGGACCAACGCTCTGGAGTGCACTGGGAGGCAGTGCTGGGGACGGGGCAGGGTGTAACTGGACAGATACGACCATCGGTTTGCATCCAGGTCAGAACGTTCTTCCCCGGGCTGTGAGGGAAGGCTGAGTGCAAGCCTGGAGCCCAGCGCTGAAACCTCATCTTTGGGAAAGCAGAGGATTAGTCATTATGAATTACTTGTTAATAAACCAAACCAGACCTGCCTTGGCCAGGTCTTAGCCTGGTTCTGAATCCTACGCTCAGCCCAAATTGAGCAGAGAGCAACAATCAGAGTAAACAAGAGATGTACACAGGTGGGCATACCCTTCCCAGGCCCCTCAGCAACTGGGTTAATGTTCACTACCTCCCATTTTCCCTGTTTAATCTGTCATCTGGGTTGCCTTCAAAAGTCTGTTTACTCTAGATAGCCTGGGGTGAGTGACTGCTGATGGACTGGATTCACTTCACTGAAATTTGATGCAGCAGTCAGGTAAAAGGAGATGTGAATGACACCCCGGTGTCAGGTCAGGGAGAAGGGGTGAGAGAACAGGCTTTCCCTCCTCCCCCCACCTCTTGCACCACAGGGTACAGTAGCACCCTTAGGTATCAAGCCCCACAGCCCCGCCACAATCACTGCCCCACAGCACATGAAAGCCTGAGATCCAGCTTGCCTTGGACAAGGATGAAGTGACTTTACCACCAAGGGCTGCAAAACTGCAGAAAATGTTTATGATACTTGGCCTTTTCTGTCTTTATGCTTCATTTATCCCTACCCTCAATAAAGCTAACCCCACCATGTGTTCTTTTCACCCTCAGAGAGGGTAGGAATAGCTGCTTTTAAGATACAGCTTACTCTGTTTTTCAAAGGGATTATACAATAAAGTTTTCTTCAGGAGGCTTGAACCCGCATCTTTCATCCAGTTTCTCCTGGTCTTCCAATGTCAGCTCCCTCAGGTATTTATTCTGAGTATGCACTTCTTACCTGAAGGACTCACCTAAGACTCCTTTGAGTGACTTGGAGCAATTAACAAAAATCTCTTTTCTCCCAAATACCATTGGAATACAGACTTTTTTTTAAAAAGGTAAAATTTTCAGGTACTAGAGCAGCGGTACTCAACCTGTTTAGTACTGAGCACCTCTTGACAGACTTGAAGCATCCCTCAGAAAATGCCACCTTTTAGTTTTCACTTGTTTTTTGACTACAGAAAAATACTAGAGCAATTGTTTTGTTGCGAAAAACTCAGAAAGACCACAAAAGGGCAGAATGCTCTTGTTACTATGGTTTCCTATTTGAAATCTCTGGGTTTATCTTATGACTCCTGTGTGCACACCTAAGAGTCCTAACTCTTAGGTTAGGTCCAAGCTGCATAACATCTTGTGGCATCCTTGAAAGGATCTCAAGGCACCCCAATGTGCCGCAACACCCTGGTTGGTCACACTGATCCAGAGCTTGTTTATCTACATAACTGATGCTGCTTTACGTATGACGGTATAATTTAAATGGTACAATTTCTTTTCTAGTTTAAATCCAATCATAAAATGATATCAGGGTGCTTTATACCAGTAAGGCTTACTTCAGTGCAGGAAGAGGAATTACCTATGCTGATATAAAGCAAACTTTCACAAGCATGGTGAAGTCTGTGCAAGGGGGCACACTGATGTACCTAGTGCATCATAAAAGCAAACCCCTTAATCCAGTAGTTACAGGGATAGTTAATTTGTGCAAACCAGCCCCTATTTTGACAAGCTAACCATTTTAAGCTCTCTTTACATGATTTAAAGCAGTATAACATGTCACACATCCATTGTTTTTCCTGTGCAGCTCAACTGCTGAAGCTGGGTGGGATATGAGAGCTGGAACCTCTGCCACTATAAGTGCCCTCCCTGATTTGCTGCCCATGTTCACATCCAAGGGGCAGCTCTGGCTTTAAAGCTGAGAGTGGTGAGAATAAAAATAAATTCAGCCACTTACCTGAATGTAGGCTATAGGAAACTGTAGGGAAAAAAAACATGGAAATCCAGAGTGAGAAATAAAGGTTAGTCTTGTATGGAAGTCAGCTACAGAACATTTTTGCTTTCCTTCCCTTAGCATTGTGTCTTTCGCTTGTTCTGAATTGTCTCAAGGAAAACACCAGTAATGGTGTCTTATATTTTTAACCCAAACTGGTTAAGTTGACACAGCTGTGAAATTTACCACCTTACTTTTAGGTTAGAGATTTTGGGGTGCCATTTTCCAAAAGGGGCTGGAGGCTGAGGAGGTTAAGAGCCAGCCTACCTGGGGAACTTACTGCAAACAAGCTTGGGTGTGAAGTTAAGGGGTAGGGGCTGTTCCTCCCTAACTCCAGCTAAGAACACTTCTGTGCAGTTTCATTTATTCCGCTTAATCCCTCAAATTCAATAGAAATTATGGGCTGCTTATATGCTTTTGAAAATCCTTCTTGAGGCTAGATTTAAAAAGGTCTTTAAATGCTCTAGTCTCCTTTTTGTTGCATTTTACTTGCTTTTTTATACCAAGCCTGATTCAGTGTTGCCCTGGCTAAACAGTGATGCACTTGCAAAACCTTAGGTATTTCTGTGCCCAGCTGCAGCAGAAGTGAGAACATAGTTTCGGACAGTACATTTCACTACTGCATTTGCCCCTAATGTCCAACATTTTGACTGAGATACACATAAATACTCATGTGGTGAGCTGAAGGCTTTGGGTAAGTCAAGATCTATATATAGGTAATTGTTCTTTTCAGGGTAGAAGACCTGCAGATTCCATTTCAACTTTGCATTTCAGACCTGAGTGAGGTTTGATGCAAGATGCACGACACATTGGCAAGATACAAGACAATCCAGCTGAATGAGTGAAATGCTGCAACTGCAGAGCCAGTAATGGAATTGTAACAATGATCCCGAGTGAGAAAAACCTCAGGACAGTCTCAGACCTGCTTTTCATCCTGGTGGTATCTAAACAGTTCAGAAAATTACACAGGACAGTAGGTCGAGACCTAGTTCAACAAGGAGCCAATCAGAGCATCAGTGCCTAGGGGTGGGGAGTTCACTTTGAATCTTAATTATCAGCAATGCTCAAGATGAAGCTGCAGGGACCTCCATAAGTGGATTTAGATGCTTGAATTGATGGATGAAGAGAGGTGAGGAGTAAAACACACAAGGAGTAAAAGGGCAGCACAAGGTTGGGGGCACCAGCCTTGAGTGTTCATTTAGAAGTAGGCAAGAGCAATAGCCACTGCTGCCACTGCCCGCTCAGCCACTGCCACTGCCCCTGCTTTCCAGAGTGCAAAACCTACTGGTTATGCCTCTGGGGCAGCATTTGTTTTAGATCATGGATAGAAAAGGTTCCTCAGAAACTGCAGAGGACTCTGAGGGGGTCATCAGCATTCACATGTCATTTTGCTTGCAGTTAAAGAGGAGTGAGAATCACAGCCCTACCTTCTCGTTCAGGGGGTGGAAGTTGCTGTCCAGGGAGACGATCCGGAACAGAACTGAGGGAGAGAGGAACAGAGGGGATTTGCTGTTATCGTTGCAGCCACTCTTTCTCCAACCATCAGCCACTATATCAGACACTTTGCATACTCCTAACCTGATGGCAATGCCTGCTGGGCAGATGGCAGAGACGGTACGTGTACCCCATGCTTCCAGCTTTGTGATCAGGTGGGCAGCAACATGAGGATGGTTTGCTGTGGGCTCTGCTAAACCCTGGGCTTCCCAGCACAGATCCTATGCTGAGGGATGTTGGGTGTCTAGAGAAGAAGAAGATCCTCCTCCTCTGACTGGGACTACCTACCCAGCTCCTCATACCTTTCTGTCCTGGTTTGTAGGTGGGTTTGTCCGTCTGAACAAAGACCAAGCTCGCCGGGTCCTTCACCAGCACAGATTTCCGGCTCTGGTACTTCAGTGTCGGCCCCTTCACCAGCACATTGAGAAATGCCACTGCTGTTCTATTCAATCTGGGAAGCTGCAGAACGGTGAGAAAACAGCTACATTATTGACCCATCTTGCTGCATGCAGCCACTGGGTGCTAGAGGTTTTTATGGCCTGAGAAAAACAGCCCTCTAGAATCACCCAGTCTGGTTTCACCCTGGATCCTACAAGACTTTTCCTACCCCTCCCCACAAATGCCTTCTCTATTCCACTGACATCAGTCTAATGGTGGTATAGCTGCCCCCACCTTTCTTGTGAGTCTCTGCCCTGCCACCTCTCCTGTCCCCCACGATGGTGCCTCCATCTCTTCCCAGTAGCTCGCAGTTTCAAGAAGTTTATTCCAGTATCTTAAGTTGAGTTTTCTTTGAGGCTATCACCCCTCACACTACCTTCTTTCATCACTAGGAGTGATTTCTCTTCCCTCCTTTATATTCTTATTGCCAGGGATCAGGTTCTAACAGCTGTGGCACCCAATGATTTATGCTAACAGGAAGTTTCTCCCCATGAATTATTCCAGTGCTGGGTTCCTGTTCTCATGCTCTTCAGCAGCCAGCCTTGTGTGCTACAGGTTACAATCATGAACTGGCCCCATAGGGAGGGAAAAGTAAAGTTCATGACCTTCTCTTTCTAGGAACTTCTCTGATTTCTTCAGTGCTCCTGCTGGTTCTTCCATTTCAATTTTACCCTGAGACTAATAGAGACCCCTAAGAAATGGGGTGTCATACCTTCAGTTTTGGATTGGCTTTGTTGAGCAGTCCCACCGCAGAGCCATGCCCACCCTGCCTTGTAGCAGGCATTTCCCAGCAGCATTCTGGAGCATTTTGTTCAGAATGGACTGAGGAAAATCAGGCCTCAAGCATTACCCACACAACGCCCTGCAGCAACCTCAGTTTTCCTTGAAAGTCTCCAACCTCAAGCTCCCATAGGGTGTGTTTATACAACACACTTACCCTGTAGTAATTTACCCTGGATTTTATTTTGCATGGAATACATCTTGCAGTCAGGAGTGGACATGGGACCAGGTCTCCCAAGCTGGCTGCCCTAAGTAGGTGCTATTCCATCACTTGGCACCCAGAGCACCTCCACCTCACCTGGAAAGGGAAGAAGCTCTTCTCGGCCAGAATGGCTGACCTACTCAACAGGGCTTTAAACTAAGATCACTGGGGGATAGGCGGTCAATCAACAGTTCTAGTCTAGGTCATGCCAGTCACAATAGTAACAACTTAGGTAGCTCAAGGGAACCCACTCAGACGAGAGCCCAAGAAAAGGTCACATCCCATCACATAAGGAAGCCTACGGCTTCCCATGGCAGACTCAACTGCCCGTACACAAATGCCAGGAGCTTGGGTAACAAGCAAGAAGAGCTGGCCCTTCTTCTGACCGATAAAGATTATGAGCTTGTAGGGATAATGAAGACGTGGTGGGACTCCTACATCTGGCTGGTAGGTATAGAAGACTATAACCTCTACAAGTGAGATTGTGTTGGGAAAAGGAGTGGGGGCGTAGCTCTTTATGTCAAGGAGCAGTACATTTCCCTTCCAACTGAGTTCATTAATCATGTAGGGCGTCTTGAGACACTCTCAGTTAAAATACAGGAGGAGCATGGGGAAGCGGGTATATTCATAGGAGTCAATTACAGTCCTCCTAACTGAGAAGAAGAACTGGATATTGAATTCAATAGGGAACAGGCCAAGGTCACACATTCCTGATGTATGATCACCATGGGAGACTTCAACCTCCCTGACATCTTGTAGGAAGAGCACATGGCCAGGTCTGACTGACCACGTAACTCCCTCGCCTGCACTGATGACCTGTACCTGATGCAAGAGGTCTATGGGCCAACTAGGGGAGAAGCACTGCTGAGTCTGGTTCTGGCCAAAAGGGATGATCTGGTGAGTGATCTGAGGATAGAGGGCAAGCTTGGTGACAGCAACCATGATCTGATTACTTTCTCTGTCCAACTCAGGTTGGGCAAATCCCTCAATAAAACAAAGATCCTCAACTTTGGGTAGGCTGACTTCCACAAACTTAAGAAACTGGTCAGTCGGGCACTAAGGGACCATGGCCCCCTAGGAAAGGGAGTCCATAAGGAATGGTTGTTCCTAAAGAACTCAACGCTCAAGGGAAGTCCATCCCGTACTGCATGAAATGCAGTCAGAGGTCAGGGAAGCCCCTTTGGCTCAACAGGGAACTTCTGAGTCTTCTGAAACAAAAAAGAAAAGCCTACACCAGCTGGAAAACTGGAATCATCACCAAGGAGGGCTACTCAGCACTAGCCTGTACCTGTAGGGAGCGGTCCAGAAAAGACAAGGCAGCAACCAAACTCAGGCTAGACACCAAAATCAAGGATAACAAAAAGCCATTCTTCAGATATGTGGGAAGCCAAAGGAAAAACAAAAGCAACATTGGTCCCCTGTGAGATCAAATGGGGGAGTTGACATCTGACGCCCAAGAAAAGGCTAATCTCCTAAATGATTAGTTTGCGTCAGTTTGCCACCTGCCTAAGGGGGTCATGCTGTCAGCCAGGATGCACAGCATCCAGGCCTCGGGAGATGGGTCCACAGTTGATGTAGATTAGGTGAGAGAACACCTCAAGAGACTTAAATATCTATAAGTCCACGGTCCTGGATGGATTGCATCCAAGAGTCTTAAAAGAGCTGGCAGACATCATAGCATGCCCTATGGCCAAGATACTTGAAAGCTCATGGTGCTTGGATGATGTACTGGAAGACTGGAAAAAAGTCAACGTGGTACCAATCTTCAAGAAAGGGAGGAAAGAAGATCCAGGGAATTACACTCCTATCAATCTGATGTCTATCCCTAGAAAGATCTTGGAGAAAATTATCAAAGGATCCATCAGCAACAGGCTAATGGAAGGCAAGCTACTGAAAGACAGCCAACATGATTTTATTACTGGAAGGTCTTTCCTGACCAACCACATCTCCTTCTATGACCACGTAATGCATTGCCTGGACAAGAGAGATGAGGTTGATGTCATTTATCTGGATTTCAAGAAGGCCTTTGACTTGGTCTCCTATGATGTCCTCATGGTTAAGCTGGAAAACTGTGGCCTCAACCATCTCACAGTCTGATGGCTGGGGAGTTGGTTCCTCGGTCAGACTCAAAGTGTACTAGTTGATGGGAACAAATCAACATGGAGCAAAATTACCAGTGGAGTCCCCCCGGGCTCAGTGCTCGGACCAGTACTCTTCAATATCTTCATTAAGGATCTGGATGTGGGTGACAGATGTGGACTGGCAAAGTTCACAGAAGACACTAAACTATGGAGGAAGGTGGTTACGCTGGAGGACAGGGTGGGGATACAGGTCAACCTAAACTTACTTGTAAAGTGGGCGGACCAAAACCTGATGGCATGTAAAATAGAGACATGTGGGGTGCTCCACCTTGGGAGGAAAACCAGCATCATACATATAGGCTCGGTGATGCTACGCTTGCTAGCACCATGACCGAAAGAGACTTGGGGGTCTTGATTGATCACAGGATGAACATGAGCCACCAATACGATGCCGTGGCTGGCAAAGCAAAGCACACTCTGGCATGCACCCACCAATGCATCTGAAACAAAACCAAGGACATCATCCTCCTGCTTTATTCAGCGCACTAATCCTCCTGCTTAATGAGGCCACACCTGAAGTACTGCATCCAGTTTGGGGCCCCCCACTTCAGGAGGGATGTGGGTAAGTTTGAGAGTCCAGTGGAGAGCCACCCATATGATCAAAGTCCAAGAGAGCAAGACTTACAAGGAGAGGCTGAAGGACATTCGTTTGACCCCAGTACTTTTTCCTACCCATGGCAGGGGGTTGGATTTGATGATCTGCTCAGGTCCCTTCCAAACCTACCAACTGTGAAACTATGAGACATGGGACTCTTCAGCCTGGTGAATAGAAGGCTCAGGGAGGACATGGTGGCTGCCTATAAGTATATAAGGGAGCTGCACAAGGATCTGGGAGAACAGTTGCTCACCAGGGATCCCCAAGGAATAACTAGGTCTAACTGCCACGAACTTCTAGAAGGCTGATTCAGACTTGATGTAAGGAAAAACTTCTTTACAGACTGTGTCCAAGACCTGCAACAGCCTCGCCCTAGAGGTGGTTCAAGCACCTACTCTGGACTCATTCAAAAGGCATTTGGACGTTTATATTGCTGGGATAATTTGATCCCTGCAGACTTCTTGCCTGATGATCTCATGAGGTCCATTCCAGACCCTAATGTCTATGAAATCTAAACGGGTATTGGAGGGGACCTGGTTTGCAATGAACAAATGGCTGTTCTGGAGTGATACTGACAGTGGAAACAGGCTCCTGACAAACACACTAGTTTCCTTTCTCCAGAGTAAATTTACTTTTGACTTCTTCAAAAGAACTTTAACCTGGAGAACAGCATTTCCTCCAGAGTAAATATTGTGTACCTGCTCTATTTTTTCTCCAAAGTAAATTGAGGATACTGCAAAATAAACATGTCCACAACTTTAGTATTTTATGATGACATTGGTCTATGTAGTGTTTTTTTCTAGCTTGTGAGCATATTGATAATAGAGGCAATGACCTTCACTGGTGCCCGATACTCACTTTGAATGAGACGCATTTGAACAGGTCCTCCTCAGCTACCACGTCTTCAATCAGGCTCTTGTTCTCCCCAGGGTGTTCCAGTGTGGCACTAAGAGTCACGGTCTCATTGAGGTAGCTCAGTTGGATGCAGACTTCATTCGAAACCTCAGTTTGGATAAGGAAAGGCACTAATACCATGTACTGCCTGAGGAGGTGAAAGGCTCAGATCAGTGAGGCAGGGATATGTACTGGACAAATATGTTAATGAAAGGAAATGGACTGGTTTGATAGACTGATCCCATTGGGAACCCTTAGCAGTGGTTCCATGTATGGGGAGTTTTCACCAGGACTTGCACAGGAAGCAGGTTGTGGCCAGGACAAGACGTGCTTCCCCAACACAATGTATTTGATTTGGGACTCCTGACACACAACTTGCCCAGCCTCGAGGAATACTGAATTGTTATTTCACAAGCCAGGGCACAGGCCCCGTGCAGCTGATGCTGAGGCTTTGCTCTGGCAGCCTTCTTTGGAAGCTAACTCTGAATGCTGCCTCAAACAGCAGAAGGTAGGGCAGGGTGGCACCGTAAAAAG
>JAGPOW010353231.1:0-10193 GCA_030014935.1 Caiman crocodilus
TAAAGGATGCTTAGAAATCTTGTTTAGTGTGCTTGCTACCTTGCACCTTTATTGCTAGCAATAAAAACTTTTTTTCTTTCAAACTTCCAACTGACATTCGTATATTGGCTCATGCATGCCGGGCAACGAATTCAGACTTGGGCTAAAGCATAACAACCAGACAGGGCTGGGTGGGGTCATGGCAGCAGAGCCCTTCCCAGGCAAAGGTGAGGCTTGAGCTGCAGACATGGGAGCTGTGCTCTCAGATTGCTTCCAACTCCCCATGCCTTCAGTGCCAGCTGGGGGCCAGGGTGTGGCCATGCTCCCTCCCCCTTCTGAGAAGCCTGGCAAGGGCTGCTTCCCCTGCTCTCCCTCCAGGAACACCCAGCCTGGGGTTCCTGCAGGCCAGGTTGGGAATTTAAACTCCTCCCCAATCATACTCAGGCCTGCCAAGGCCTGGCCACACAGTCCCCAACTCTGCCCCCTCCTCCTCTCTGCAAGCTCAGCTCGCCTCAGGCACTGTTGAAGGGAAGGCAGAGCTCACTCTAGCCACCCCCCATATTCGGGTCTGAGCCATAGCAGGCTGCATTTCTGGAATAAAAAGTGAATGTCTATTCACTTGCAAATCAGTTCAATCTATGCAGACCAGACTATACTGCAAAGCTTGAATCAATTCAGGTTCAGGCTTTTTGACTGTCTGTACTAAGTCTAGGTAGTTAATTAACTCTCCTGAGTGATAGTGTTAATTAACCCACCCCCAATCCAGGTAGTTTACCATAGTACTTCACAGTTGCAGCTACTCTATTTTTAATTTAGGAGGCACCTTGTCCTAAGTGAATCAGCATGCTGAATGGAGCCCACAGATATACAGAGCATGGTAAGGGTACCCAGAGCTGGGCTTCACTACTTTATTGTTAACTGACAGTTTTGTAATGCCTTTTGCTTAAAAAAATATAACACTAAATTCTATTAAACCATGCAAGTGACTTGGGATATTTTGTAATTTGCTATATTATTTATTCATTTATATTTTTTAAATGGAAAATTCTGAAATATCTGCAAAAGAGAGAAGGAAGTAACTTTGCAATGTGAAAAGCATATTGTCTCTCACCCTAGGTAGAACTGATTTCTTCTGCTAGTTTTACAAAATTACCCATAGACATTATACAACAGTACTAGTTAGGGGGAAACAAAAGAACATATTCTTTAATAGTCTGTCTTCACTAATAAATACATATGGCTTCTTGTTCTTGAAAAGTGATTGATGTCAGTTAGAGTTGCAATCTTGTAAGAACTCTAGTTCTGATTTGGCCTCTAACCTATATTTTGAGTCTGCCAAAAATCTAATCCCAATCTGTTCTATATCCCAGCTGCTTTTCTGTCTCAAATCATGACCTATTTTACCATATGTACCTTACTCAGGAAACAAAATCTTGTTTTCATTCCCATTTTTCATTAAAGTGAATGAGTCTTAGTGAAAATAAGGTGCAAGCCAAAATAGTAACATTTATGGCCTGAATTAAAATTTATTAATCAAGAAAATGTCTTCCCTTCCTTTGAGACAGTTTTTCACAATACTTTCTATTATATCACCTCATAAATCTGTACTGTTTCTGAGATTTTATTGGAAGTTCTCTATGTTAGGTGATTTTGGTGGTTTTGTGAATGTTTATTTTGGTTTGGTGATTAACTAGTTGTTTTATTTTTCCAAAACTGCTATTACAGCTCATGTGCGAGTGTATTGCAGTTGCCAATCCAAAGATAAGATGAACTGTTACTGCCCCCAGCACTTTTTCAAATGTTTGCCCGAACATCAGATTCTCATGTTTTTACTTTAGTAAGGCTCCAATTTAATCCTCAATATGTTAGAAAGAAGGGCATCCTCTAGGGTGAAATAGTATCTTCTAAATGTCTCTCTTTTTCTCCCCTTTCTGCTAGTACAACTTGTGATTTATTTTTAAATATATTTATTCATATGGATGTATTCCCACATGCAACAAGTTGTTATTATTAAAACAGTGTATTTTGGAGCAGCATAGTATCAAATATATCACACTAGAGTAAAAACACAAAACACATTGAAAGCCATTAAGGTCAACAATTACTGCCACACCTATTGCCACTTGAAAAGTTGTCCATCCTCCTTTTTTTGGTCACTCTTACTTGGGTAAGGAAGAATACAAAAATCCGGATATTATTTTTTACATTGAGTGCAAAGTAACTGGCAATCCTGATTCATATATTTATGGTAGTTATTTCACTAGAGGCAAAAACTAAAATGTAGGTTTTATACAAGAGAATGTATTAATTATAAACAGCCATGCAATCAGAAGGTATCTGATTGCATATTATCTGATATTACCTTAATTTTAAAATAAGCAATTATAAGATCTAATTTCCTCGAAAAGGCTGTAATATTATTTTAATTATTATTTCAAGGTGCATTTTATGCTACAGTCATTAGGTACTGTTTCGAGGAAAATAGTGAATTAATTTTCTTTCAAAAACACTCGTGTGGAAGCTATGCTCCACTACTTGAGTATTGTAGTCTCTTCTGTTGTTGTTGTTTTCATATACAGATGGAGCTTTCCAGCCCTTAGTAGTAATTAACTGTTGATTTAATAGGTTTGCTTATCAAATCAAAATGAACTAAATTCTGACCCACACTCCACAGTTCTTGAATGTTCAGAAGTATTATGCCTGTTACTCCATTCTTTATGCAGGGCAACCTAAAAGCATGCTACTCCCACACCTAAAATCACAACTTCTTTCTCAGTTCCCTTTCTTCCACGCTTTTTCATTGGTTCCTTCCTGCTTTCAAAAGATGCACTCTCAATGCCCCTTTAAACATTGTGCACCTTAACATTTATCATGCCAAAATATATTTTCTACTTTTTACACACTTATGCAATTATGCAAAAAAGCACTAAATAGGACAGATGGATCCAACTTGGATTAACGATGCTAGTGTTTGGTTTTGGGGTTATTTTGCCATTAACTAAATAAGTTAATCCATTGCATTTGTTGGTAGGCGCATACATAACATTTTTATATAAATATTTTAAACTAAGATCAATTCCAGGTTACATGCCTAGAGAAATTTGAGGATGTGCGAAGTCTTAGAAAGTTAACAGGACAACTTTATTTCTCTGAGCACTGCCTGGTGGCTCAGTAAGCTAGCACAGGTACTCCTGAGTCTCGTACAGTATGTAACTGCAGTTACTGGCATTTATGTGGCCTACATATGCACAATTTAGACATGTAAAGTAAAATAGGATTTAGCCCTTTATTTTTATTTACTTTGAAATGTATCCCACTGAACTGGGATAATGAATCTAGATTTATTCAGATCCAGAGAATAAATACTACTGCAAATACAACAATTTTAAGCTAAGTTGCTTAAATGGGAGGTACCTAAATCCATATACAGGCTGGCATCCAGTACGTTTGGATTCAAGTATAAAGAATAAACTTCAGAGTAACTCCGCTATGTAAAATTAGCCACATGCTAAAATCCCAAATTTAAGAATATGTGTAAGAATATTTTAAAGCATGTTTTTTTTTTATATCCAACTGATATGTGTAAAGTCACTACTTTTTATGGCATATTGTTCTATTTGCTATTCTGAATTGGACATTCTTCTAAATCAAAGTTTGCTGGAGCAAGGCAATAGACACCTAAATCTGTAATTTGTGTGCTCCAGCATAAATAGCTACAACTCCCATTGAAATAAACAATAGCTGTTGGTGTTCAGCACTGATTTAATTTAAATTACTAATTAATAGTTTAGACTGAGGAAAATATTACACCCCCTACTTCTTCATTAAAACTACAACATTTACATCATCTAGGGAATCAAGAAAATATCCCTGAGAACAGGGGGATAACTCATTGGTATTCCATCTGGTTTAGAATAAAAAACAATGTCCAAATTTTAATTTACCTTTTTTTTTCTACCGATGATGTGAAAATTTAAAACTAAATCATTTGAAATACCAGTAATGAATTATCATGCTCAACAAGGGCCTTCAAGCCCTTTTATGCACTTGAATGCCATCTTTGAGAGAGAGAACACATTTTGCTTTTAGTCCAAGGTGTGAATGCAACCACATTTGTGCTATTTGAAAAGGGAAAATCAAAAATATGGATCTTTCAAATCAGAGGACACTGAAATATTTTCTGAAACAACTCCCTTTCCCATGAGAAACAGTGAGAACAGAAGCTTTCTTTCAACAGCTTTCATTCTGTACTGCTCTGACCCAGCCAATTCATTGTCCTGCTTTCTCACTATATGTAGATTAATTTTACTAATTTATTTCTTGACACTCTGAGATCTTCAGAACTCATTCCAGCTCCCAGTGCTGCTGTTATAGCCCTCAGTGATTTGCCGGTTGTTTTATAATTATATATTCTTGCAGCGTATTCTTCCTTTGAACTTTTTTCCAATACACAAGCCAAATTCCTCATGTGACAGTATCATGGGTGCAAGAAACTAAGTCAGGGTGATCAGAGTAGGTGGTCCAGATGCTTATAGGGAGGGAGTGGTGGGCAGGTGAGGGGGTCAGGAAGAAAAATGACTATCACTGAAGCTACACAATCATGCTAGTGGTAGCAGCAACCAGAAGTCACTACTGCCCCCTCTAGATAGCATCATGCTCTTCAGCCCTTTCCCAAGCAAAGATCCTCTATTTACTATATTTACTTAAAACCAACACTGGTTTGTTTGGGGTTTTTTTCTCACCATTTATCCTATGGGGGAAAGCTCCTCATCTCATCTGTGAGTACAAGGTGGCATCAGGGTAAGCAGCTGCCAGAACCCCAACTCTGGCCTCAATCAAGTATCGGGATCAGAATCTGAGTCAGAGTTGCAGACTGCCTCACACCTGCTGCTGCTTCTCCTCTGAGTCCAGCATGGCTTTAGCCTCTTTCAGCTGGTTGTTCTAGCCCTAGGCCAGCAGTTCCATGTGCTACATGGCTGGGATGGAGGCAGAGCTTGAAGCTATGTAGTGGCAATGGAGGTGGGGGGCAGGTGTCAGCGGATACAAGGTCAATAATGGGGGGGATGTGATGGGTGTGGGGGCCAAGTATGGTTGGCAAGTCTGTGGCCAAGAGCCCAGATGGCAGGTGAGTACTTTTGACTGATGGAGCGAAATTTGGCACAGGCACGTATTGGTTAAATTGAAATGGCTTTACTTACACTGTCGAAGTACACAGTCTTGCACTGTCAATGTACACAACGTAGGCACTTCCATTGTAGTTGCATTGGGTAGAGCTCTGAACAACACATGGGATATTTTTGAGCATGCAGGGCACGGGGTACGTCAGGACGGTTGGAGAAGGGGAGTCATTGGTGGGTGATCAGTCTGCCAAGTTTACTCCAAGGTGCACATGGAGTTCTCCAACTTGGGCGGCAACTGCTCTAGCTTTTATATGGCTAGCGAGCCATTTGCTAGTCGCCAGGTAGGAATAATTTACAACAAGCCAATGGGTGACTCTCACTCAAACAATGCAATTGCTAGGCTTGGCTGGAACTGTTCACCGCATCGGGTTTTTTCTCGAGGAAGTCTGTCTCACTGAGAAATCTTATTGTGCCAAGAAATTCCACTGTGCTGAGGCATTTTTAACTACTGAGTACTGACACTGGGGTGCAGGTGGCAGGGGGAAGGTGTGGGATAGAAAGAAGCAGGGTCAGCTCACCTGCCCCCTCACCATCTGTCCCTCTGTGATTGCTTTCTCTGCTGCACCAGTGGGAGGGAAGAGATGAATTTAAATTGAGCCTCCATAATCAGATTTTGTATATGGAAAATTAAAATAAATTTATAAATTCTCCATGTATAGAACCTAATTTATGGGTGGGGAGTAATCTTAAATAGTTTTCTTGGATTTGGGTAAATATTGTAGTTTATTTAATTACAACTACCGTATCTGATGAAACTTAATCACCGGCAACCAACCCTTGGAAGTGACACTCTTCACCAGTGAAAGTTTCTTGCTTTTTCAAGGACAAAAAAGAATCCAGAGGTAGGCAACAAAGATGATCAACAACTTAGAAGGCAAGTCATATGAGGAGAGGCTGAATGAACTAGCATGTTCCACTTTGCGGATGAGACACTTAAGAGGGGGAAGTCTTCACATACTTGAAGGGCTGCCATAAAGAAGAGGGAAAGCATCTTTTCTTTCTTGCTGCAGAGAGGAGGATGGAGACCAATGGCTGGAAGTCACAGCAAGGTAAATTTAGATTGGATACCTGGAAAAAAACTTATATAATAGTAAGGCATTGTAATAGTTTGCCTAGGGAAGATGCCTTTTTTGCATCTCTGTGGTGATTTTCAGAGCTACCCCTTACTGGGGTATCTCTCATCACCCTAACATAACCTTTCATAACTCACATGCCTCAACTGCAGGCCAAAATAATCTAGCTATTAAATCTAGTGAGTATCAGTCAGAAAACATCTAGTAAAGAGCCAATCAGAATTTAAAGCAAAGAAAACAAAGACTTATATTTTTTTCCCTTTATTCTGTTCCTTTCAGGAATAGCAGAATTATTGTATCCTTTAGAAAATTTATGATCACAAACTACTTTTTGTAAAAGACAGCAAAATGCTTTGAGCTATACATTTTCTGCAAATACTCACTGATAACATTTTGAAATGACCAAAAGATTTGATTAATCATCAATTAATCTAGACTGAGGTGCAGAGAGAAGGGCAGGGATAGGCAGAAGTATAACTACTTTGCTCAGTCACATTTTCTTTTAAAAGAAAAAGAAAAATATGCTACAAAAACTAAAGGATAATGAAGAATGTCTTGTATTTGAAAGCTTGTCTAACTATATTCCAGTGACATGGTTGGTTCAATAAAATACATCATCCTTACCATGCAGAAAGAAGTACCTGCCTCTCACGATCCCCCCACTGCCAGCAAAACAAAACAAAACAACCCCCCCCACATGAATAGATTAATAGAAAATATGGACTTTGATTTATATATATTTTTGTGGCAAAAAATACATTAATTTTTTTTAAAAGTGTTACATTCTTTCAAACATTTCCAGATTCATCCATCATTTTGAGTGTTGTAGTTCATGAAATCTGTGAAACAAATAAAATCCAGCATTCATGTCCTAAATTTTATACTAATTGTTGATTTTTGCGAATTTGACCAAATAAATGGTACATATATAAAAAAAAAAAAAAAAAACCCTATAAGGTCCATTGAAAACTTCTTGTTAAAGGTCATAAGAGAGAACACCAGGTGAGTGGCTGCAATAGCTCCCCAAACCAGGAGACAGAGGTGGATGAGCTCTTCTTTAAACAACTAATGAAAATTTCCAAATTACAAGACCTAATTCTCAGGGAGGATTTTAATTACTGTATCACATACTGAGAGAAAACTATAATAGCACACAGAGGGGTGCATTTACATGTGTTGTTTATAGCAGTTGCCTAATTAGCTCCACAGTAAAGAGTCACCATCTACACAAGCGGTGCTATTAGGCTGAAGTAAGCTAATTAACTCCACCAGAGGATAGTGCTTCCCAGTACACATACTATTGTATGGTACAACTATTTACTCTGTCACAATGTATATGTAGACAGTGACAGGGGCTGGCTGGGATATGATGGTGCTACAGCGCAGAGCTGCCTGCCAGCCAGCCCTCCAATGTAGCACTCTTATGATACATCCAACCAATGTGTAGCATACTGAGCCAGGCAGGCCCCAGGCTGGTAGACTGACCCCCTGAACTCCTTGCCAGCCAGGGCTGTGCTTTCCAGCCAGGGCTGTGCTGTCCTGGCTCAACATGCTGTGATCCCAAGGGCACATGTAAACACCAGGAACAATAAACTCCAGTGTGAATTGCATCAGAGTTTATTGTGTCAAATTAATTTCACATATAGATACACCCATAGAGTTCAGTAAATTCTTGCAGGGTATTGAAAATAACTTTTTAGTACAGGTAGGAGGGACTCCCCAGACTCCCTGCCAGCCCAGGGCTGCTCTGCCTCAGCTTAAACTGCTGCAGTCCCAGGCAAATGTGTAGACATTGTGCCTGAGAGCCACTGACTTTGGCCTGCACTGTGTTGGAGTTTATTATGTCACCTTAATGGCACATATAGATGCATCCACTGACTTAGTGTGGGATTGCAAGGGTTTTTTTCTAGAATGAACAAATCAAAATTCTTTCTGGTCTTAAAGTAGTAAGTAGTAAAGAGCTCATAACACTCCCACAACAATTAGTCTTGCCAAAATTATTTATTTACTACTCTGTCGAACAATGTAGTAGTCCTCAGCTTTCTGTGACTGCAGTTAATAGTTCTGTATTTACAGTTTATCAAATAGTTTGGAATCATCCAGAAGTATTATATTACTAATAATATGAATTATAAGTCTCAGTATAGGTTAAGAGAACCAAAGGTTATGGTCTGTGTTATACTTATCAGAATAGGTGATCTAGTGATTCCTTCTGTCCTTAAAATAGTCCTATATCAATATAATTGTTAGAAAAATATATATTTTAAACTACAGCCTCTGAAGTCATTTTATGTATATTAATGACCAGGGATCCCAGTTTTCTCATTAAAAAAAACAACAACAAATCACACCCAATTTTTGGATTTAGTAACCCCAAAACCACGTTTCTATGATTTAAATGAAACATCACTAATATATAGATACCTATATATCTAGATAACTATAGATTGGTGGCATATCATTTTAATCACAGGAAAATAGTATATATATATAGTTAGTATATAGATGTAGAAATAGTATATAAAATAGGTATAGTAATACATTTTAAGGACAGACAGAATCATTAGATCACCTAATGAGTTTGGTGACCTAATGATCCCTGCTAATGACTTTGAAGTTAATGTGAATAACCATTATTCCCAACTTAAAATGCTGCTTTGTTACTCTCAAAATTCTTAAATTAGTATTATGTTTCTTCATGTTTGACTGTATGTTCAAGTTGTAACTTTTTTTGTTTTAATTCTTGTACTTCAGGGTTCCTGTTTCTCCTTAAGATCAGAAAATGGGTTTCTTTTTTCTCAATACTAGACATTACTTAACAGGGAATAGAACAGAATTAAGTTTGGTTTCATTGCAATAAGATTTATTATTCAAGAAAAATAAAAGCATATCATAACAAGAAACTTTAATTAAAATTCAGTTTGAACTTGTGGAAAATATTACTGAGCAAACTTAAAACTGTAATTTACAAATTTGGAAATGAACTTGCATTATGTTTGCAAAGATGGGTGTGTCAGGGAGCCAGAGACTCTTCTCACTTTAAATGGATAGTGTATAGGGCTAAGCTTGCTGTGAGGGCCTGCAGTTTAGGTCAGCCTGACAATTAAAAAAGGGAAAATAGCTGTGGAGGGCTGAGGAGCTACGTGACTGGAAGGGGCAATGCTTAGAGCCCTGTAAGACCAATGCCTGTAGCAAGGAGGACATTCCAGCCCTACAGGCTGCAGAGAAAGGAGCTTCTGAGAGAGATGGGCTTCAGGAAACCAGTACCTAGGGGAGCTGGGTGGAGACAATGAAGGGGCAAATATGAGTTGGAATGAGGATATTGACACTAACCAGGGATAACATTTAGTTTGGAAGCTGCTGGTTAGTGTTTGTGTTATGCTTAAGTTTAACATCAGAGGGACAGGTTGTATTTGTATGGGAGGATTCAAGGCCATGAATGAGGGTGCCTGCAAAGTGTGAAGGAGAGCAAGATGGGGGCGAGCCAGAGACTGTCCCAGGAGCAGGAGCCACAACAGAGAAGAAGCTAAAGCTCAAAAACTGGGGCAGAGCAAGTGGTCCTGGGCTCAAAGCCTGCAGCTAGAGCAACCATGGGCTAAGGCCAAGAGAGATACAGCTCATACAGGCTGGTGACTGAATCAAGAGTAATGTCTGTGAGGCATAGGTGTAGGCCTAGGGAAGGATGGAGGCCATGATTATGACTACTAAAATGATTTGTGTCCTAAGGCACAGATAGGGACAGGAGGGCCATAATTTAATGTCAGAAGGATGTGACTGGTGACATCCAGGCATGGGGATGATAGAAAGAGGGGCTGAGTCTCTCTTTGGGACCCTGGGACAGCCTCCCTAAGTATTGTAAATTACATCTGTGCAGATTGCATTGTAGGCGGTGACTCATGACACCACCTAAGAGGCCAAACCCTCGTAGTGAAATCAAACCCCTTGTAGTAACGCCTGAAGC
>JAGPOW010353367.1:0-10190 GCA_030014935.1 Caiman crocodilus
GAGATACGCTTCACACCGCCGCGCCGAGCCAGGCGGCGGATGGCCGGCTTGGTGATGCCCTGGATGTTGTCCCGCAGCACCTTCCTGTGGCGCTTGGCTCCGCCTTTCCCCAGCCCCTTACCTCCTTTCCCACGACCAGACATAACAGCACGTAGTTTACTTCAATCAGTGTGGAAAACCTGATAAAAGAGCACAGCATATATTGCCTGGAGTCCGACCTGATTGTGAACTGGCTCGGAGGGGGCGCGACCTTTCTCTGTCCGCCTGCCCTGTGACTCCTCCCGAGCCCTGCTCTCGCTCCCGGTTGGTCGCTTTGAAAGCACAGGGGTGGGTTCCCGCTACCGCGGTTTTCTTTCCGGTGTTAGCCAAGGTCCCGGCACTGTTCGCTCGCGGCCATGTAGGCGGGGATGCGAGTCTCACGCTGCCCGAGAGCTAACACTGAGTTCGCCCGTTGCCCAGCAGCAATACTGGGGCCGTCTCCAGCTCTCGGCTCCCGAGGGAGACGAGAACGGCGTCCAGGACTCCCGACCCAGAGCCGGCCGGTCGGCACGCTTCAAACACGCGTGTCCCTGGGCGGTGATTTGCCTCCCGGGTACACTACGGACGAGAGGGCTCAGGCTCGGACGCGGAGCTGGTGTGTTTTCTGCGCGCCTCTGAACGGCGAGGTTTACAGGCAGCGGCAGCTGCAGCGGACCCATCAGGTTCCTCTAGGCGCCACCCGATTCTCCCCACTCCCCGTCAGCCCTTTCCTTTCCTCGTTAGTGGGTGGGTGGGTGGGTGAAGTTTTTATTAGCTAATATTTTTGCCACCTCCATTACTATAACATCTAATTACCATAATCTGATGAAGGCCTCATAATAATAGGTACTAAGAAAATAGCAAAAGACAAATCAAGTTGTAAACCTTTCTAAAATAAAGTCTTACACAATACTGAGATTAGAGCTGGGGGGAGATGATGAAAAAACGATACTTCCTATTTTTTTCAAGTATGTGTCTATATGTAGTGCATATCACTTATAAGAACAGAAGATTATAAGACTACCATATTAGTTCTGGTCAGTGGTCCATCTTGTCTAGTATCCTGTCTCCAACAAAGCAGTAGTAGATTCTTTAGAAAAAGCATACAAGGGGGCCATACTGAGGGTAACCCATCCCCTGTCATACTTACCCTGTCATCTGCCATCATTGGCTTAGAAATGTCAAAATTTTACCTTCCTGGCTTCTGGTTAATGGCTATTATATAATCTATCATCCATTAAGTTGTCTAGTCTGTTTTTGAACTTAGCAATACTATCTATTTCTATACATCCAGTGGAAGCAAATTTTGCTTCTATACTTCCAGTGGAAGCAAATTTTACAAGTTAACCATGCCACTGTATGGAAAAAGAAAAAAAAGTTCCTTTCCTTTTTATGCTCCCCTGTCTTCTGAAGCCATAGCCATAGGCAAGTATGGGGAGGTGTCAGGAATTGGACTGATTGTATCTTGTGTATGAGAGAAGTACAGAGCTGTCCCTAAAGCTAATGAAACCAGCAAGTATACCATCTATGATCAAGTGCTTTACTTGATTCATACTTACCTTCATTTTTGCCCTTTTTCTCCCAGGACTGCTAAAATGTGCAAAGAACAGTGCCAGTGATTATAAGCACTTCACTATCAAAACACTTAAGAACACACATTTATCTACCCTGGGACCTAGTAGTATTGTGGCCAAATCAATTTGGACCGTTCTGTTTTCCCTGAAAAAAATCCTTCCTAGTTACTCCTTGGTCACGTTCAGATGAATGTGGCCGTGTGGTATGTGGTGCCAGAGACACAACTGTAGCACCACATAACCACAGATTCAGCTGGTTTTTGCACTGCAAGGGAGAAGTGCAGAGGAGAGGGGATATCCAGGAGTCAAAAAAAACACCACACAAAAAAAAGCAGTGCGAAGCATGCAGGGACAGTGTGCGCTGCTCAAAACCAAATCCTGGCTGGCTGGCGCCATACTCCAGCTGCCAGCCAGGCTCCAAGCAGCAGGATTGCTGCTACTGCAGCCCCAGGAGGCCCCTAGGGCTGCAGGTAAGGCTGCTGGGGCCAGCCCAGTGCTGGCCCTAGTCTGTCCTCCCCATGCAGGGTAACCTGCTGCATGCCAGAGGGTTCATGGCACAGGCGTTCCCCAGGGACAACTACCAGGGCAACTTCCCTGGGGAACCAAATGCCCATGCTCATCTGGGATGTGGCCCTTCTATTTATCACTGTATGCCATACAACATAAAATTACATCTTTGCTAAGTTATCCTTCCTTCTGGCTTCCTACTGGAAGACCTTGGGGAAATACATTTAGCATATATGTTCCCTATGGGTAGTTCCTTGTACAGGGGAACAAACTTAAAGCTGGGCACATATGAAACTCAATTTAGTTCAATTTAGCTTTCCTTGGTGCAATCCTGGATCCTTCCATGCCAAAACATGAAACAACCATTCCACCTGTCTATGTGCTGGTATGATTTGTAATGTGCATTCCAGGGTAAGAAGTGTATAGCACCCCCTGCACACTGAGGAACCACAAAATGATCTCTTCCCCACCCTCTGTGGTATCAAAGCAAAGTAGGCTGCTTATCATCAGAGAAGGCATTACAGCAGGGGTTGGCACGCATACCACAGCATGATAAGCCAAGCCATTTTTCTCCTTATGCTATACCTAGCCAAGGCTCTGGGCAGCTGCTGCCAGCCATGAAGCTGCCAGGAAGCTGCAAGCCCTGTTGCAAGCAGCCCAGGCTCCGTGGATGACACAATAGCTTGTGACCAGAGCCCTGGCCAGCTACAGCCTGGAGCCTGCAAACAGCTACACTGGGCTCTGGAGCCCTGGCTGGGGTCTGTGGTGCCCCTGGGTACAGTCACACACCTCCGGTCAGATGGCAGGGCAGGGGCAGCAGCCCCTCCACCACTGTCCACTCTGAGGCATGCGTGTAGCTGCCACCAGCAATGAGAGGATCAGGTTCCTTGAGACTCTTGTGCAGGCTGCCTCTGGTAA
This sequence comes from Caiman crocodilus, assembly GCA_030014935.1. Taxonomy (NCBI): domain Eukaryota; kingdom Metazoa; phylum Chordata; order Crocodylia; family Alligatoridae; genus Caiman; species Caiman crocodilus. The sequence goes on from JAGPOW010353367.1 coordinate 3,018, forward strand.
ACCAAGTCACGGTGTAAGTCAGGGTTGAGGTGTTTTTGGCACTCTGGTGAAAAACATTGCCAACCCCAGCATTTCCAACAGGTTACCTTCCTTAGGTGCTTCCTTAGGTGCTGGAACTTAGGCTGGAGGTAGATCATCATGGGCATATCTACACATGCAATTAATGTACATGAATAAATTCTGGGGTTTATTGTCCTGTAGTTTATTATTCCCAGGTCCCATATCTTCATGTGCATCCAGGACCATAGCACGTTGAGCTCGGTTGGAGTAGTCGTGGCTGGCAGGGATTCCAGGGGGTCAGCCTGCTAGCCTGGGGTTGCTTCACTCAGCTTAATGTGCTATGGAGGGGCATGATTGTGACAGGGCATGTACAGGAGGGTGATACAGTGTGGAGGCTTCCTGCTGCCTAGCCCTGCACTGAAGCACCCTCATGCCTCAGCCAGCCACATCTACATGTGCACCGCTGAGTAAAAACTCTGCAGCAGGATAGTGCTTGTATTTAAAAGTACTATTCTGCTGCAGAGTTAATTAGTTTACTCCAGCTTGTTAGGGGTATTCCTGTAGACGTACAATGTTTACTGTGCAGCTAATTAGGTTACTGCTCAGTAAGCGTCTTATGTAGATGTGCCCATAGTGTCCCAAAGCCTGATAAAGGTCTTCTATATGGGATCTCAGAAACTATGTCTAATGACTAATGAACAGGTGGTCCAGCCCAATGGTTAGGTGCAGGCTGCAGATGTGCTCTGCATTGAAAAGTCACAGTGGCAGGTACAGATTGGAAAACTGCTATAAACCTAAGTTATGGATAATAGGTGCTTAAGTTTGCATAAAGTGCTCTATATATAATCAATAAGTAGTAGGCTGAGAAAGTAAAATTAAATCAAGGCCACCCATACGGGACTTGGGCTAACCTGCAGGAATATGGCTAAAGAAAGAGATTCAAAAGCTACTGTCTGAATTGCAGAGTAATCTTTTGCAGTCATTCCAACTTGCTTGGGCAGGAAGATGAATAATTCAATCAACATGTCAAGCTAAACCTGTGGTGAGACCAAAATAAAGAAAACAACCTGAACTAAATATTATATAAGAAGGCCTCATAACAGATAATCTAAATATAATATATCACAATCCCAGCTTAATTTTTTTTGTAGTAGCAACATATGTAATTACAGGTATTCAATGTAATTTTGTTATAATAAACATGTATTTTTGTGAAGTTTCTGAGGAATTGTATAAACAAAGCAGTCTTGTCAGTGACAGCCATAAAAATTAAAGTTAAAAGAACTTTACAGTGACAAATAGGAATCCAAGATGGTGAAAGAAGGCGATTAAAGAATGCCCCCTTCTAAAACTGCAGTTTTTGCAAGGTCATAAATTGTAGCTCTTTGACACTTTCCAAGTTCGTATGCAAAATGAGTTTATATAGTTCCCAAATACTTGGTGAAGCCAACAGATTTGAATAAAACCAATCATAGTGTGTTTATTAAAATAATCCATATATCAAAATTGAGTGGGGGGGAGCAGAAAGGAGAGGGACTAGGAAACTGGAGAACCCAGAAATTTTAAAATGATGTGCTGTCAGTCTGTATACCATCCTGCACCTTCCCACCTAATTCAGGTAAAAATCTATTATGCTTTTGTGGGTAGATACTCTGATAAATGTTTACTTTTGTGATTTGGCATATAAATAGCAAAAGCCTGATCTATAAAACCTGTATTTTGCTTTTTTTCTCAGTACCCAATTTACAAGTACCCCAAGTGGTAAAGTCCTGCATGGTAGGAGTTTGCTTGTATCTATTCCCTTTTTGTGGTGAATTATACTTTGGGTGATCGTATGTTCCTGTTTAGCTGGGCCAGTCCTGAATTTCAAGGACTGGTCCTTGCTAGCTGTTGGGAATCATAATGGATATGAGGGAAACACGTCCTATTCCCATGATCTAGCCAGGAGTTGGAGTGGTATGGCAAGCAAGCATCGCTGCCTTCCTGGCATGCAGCAGCCCCGCTGACTCTTGGGATCCTCTCTAATTAAAATGCCTGCAGCATCTCTTGCATTCAGCACCCCTTACTTCAAAATGGCAGCAGGGGCGCTTTTAACTAATGGAAGCAGATGAATTGAGTCTGCTCCAAAACATTTTAATTAGAACAGTTCAGAGCAGGCACTGGACACGTGTATAGGTGCCCCGTCAATCTAATCATAAGTAAGGCTACAGGGTGGCAAGGTGAGTTTTGACTCCATTGGGGAAAAAAAACAAGTCACTGATCTGATATGGGTGCCAATAATTAAGGGAATCGTAACTATTGCTTATTGGTAGGTGGTAGTCTTGTCTTCCTAATAGCCGAATTGTGCCAGATTTGCTGGAACATAGGGATATGGTGTAAGGAGAGAAACAAACTGAAAGGAAAGCCCAGAAGGCAGAATTAGTGAATGAAAAATACACCAGGAAAATTAACTAGTCTGAATCCTATACTTTAAGCATCTGAAAGTGACTCCCCATAACTAACGCAATAGTTTGCTCTGGTACAGGTGAGGAGACAAGACCATCCAGTTCTTATCTCCTTAGCTCCAGCTGGGGCAGACTCTGCCTGTGAGCTAGTCTTGAGAGTCTGACCCTATGAAGAGGCTACCAGGACTGTTGCATGAAGGTGACAGACAGCACTATGGAGGCAACCTTGAGCCAGTGTAACAGGGGGGCTTCTCTGGGCCAATCTCACTGTGGCCCGCCCACTTGTTTCTGGGCTAACCGCCTGCCTTCTTATCTGCCATGCCTTGTTGGTAATTAATGAATAGATGTCAATTAAGTGGGAGGTTGCCTATTTCTTGCCCCGATGCCAGGGGGCGCTATCTGTGGCTCCATTCCTCCCCTACACCTCAGCGCAAGCCTCACAGATGGCATCTATAGTTCTCACAATCACCGGCCCCACGCTGGGCCCCAGAATCCTACTGCTGAACCCTTTCTGGATTCCTCTCCTCCGGCAGCTTATTCTGTCTTCATCCTGGCCAGCATAGCTCCCTGAACTACTTCCCCTTCAGGTGTGGTTCCCCCCGGGACCTTTGGCTACTAGCCCTGGCCCACCTCCAGGCCAGTCAGAACGCCAGGCCCTCAGCTCTTAGGTGTTCCTCGCGGTGGGCCCCTGGCCCTTCCAGTCCTAGCCCCAGCATGCACCACTCAGGGGAAGTCCAGATAGGTGTGAGTCCATGGCCTCACACTCTTCTTCTGGGGTCCACCTTCCAGATCCTACAAAAAAGGGTAACCCACCCAGTTGTGGGGGCTAGGGGTTAAGGCACCCTGACCCTCCTTTCACTGGGGTGGTACCTGGCCTGGCATTTCCTGGCATTTCCCATGCCACTAGGAGCCCCACCAGGCCACCCACTCCCAGCAGGGTGCAGTTTTAGGTCATACCCAGGACCAGGAGCCACCTGACCATCCTCTACAGCTCCTCCCTTACCTCCAGATGATACCTGCATCCAGGTGATATTGTTGCCTGGCTCCCAGCAGTGATATGCCCTGCTTATATGGGTGGCCCTGAATCCAAAATGGCTGCCCTCATCAGGCACTCGCTGGCTGCTGTTTTAGGCCCTTTAGGTGGCAGGCACAAACAGTGCCCTGCCACAGCTGGTCAAGAGAAGTACTATTACATGATTTACATGTGCGCACACGTGTGCGCGCATGCACGCGCGCGCACACACACACACATACTAGCTTTCTGATTGATGCTTGTCATAGGGATAAAAACTGAATCCCTTTCCTCTGCTTTCCCTCTGAAGCACTGGCCCTCACCCTGCTCCCCACAGTCTTCTTGTACCAGACTAGTAACTCTTAAAAACTAGGAAAAAATGAATTCTTCAGGTCTACCTGTCTTGCCACACCTGCCTTTAGTTGAAGTAATAAAATCATCTAGAGGTGTAGGTTGTAGCCATGTTGGTCTAAGGACATAGGGAGACAAGGTTATTTGGGTGAATTTGATAGCTTTTATTAGACCAACTTAAAGAGCTGGAAAAACATTCTTAGCAAGCTTTCAGATTTAAAAACCCTGCAGTAGGCTGAGGAAGCATCTGCAGTTGGTGTGTACTCTTTCTGGCATTACAGCCATTTCCTGATTGGCATTATGTTTTCATCTCCACAATACACAGGCTATGTGGACAATGAATTAATATCTGAGAAGCACAAGTGTAACAGCAAAGATGATGACTGGTGGCAATGATAAGATGAAATCATCTTTAACTATCTACCCACAAAAGTTTGTAAGGAACAAGAGTTTCACTCCCTGTTTTTTTGGGGAGGACTTGCACATTTTTAAGGCAACATCTTCTAGCTTTTTGGGACCTGAAGGTAATTTGTTATAAATTACCTCCTCCATCTTTCATCAGTACATTTCAGACAGACACACTTGACTTCCTGGTGAACTTTTTCACTGAATTATGAGCACAAGTAACTGACAGGGAAAAATGGTTATAATTCAGCTTTCAGTGTTGGTGATTCATCATTTCGCCTTCAACATAGTTTCCACTTCAATCATGACTCCCACTTTGATTCAGTTTTACAGTCAAATTCAGTAAAATCCGTTGAATTCATTTTTCCTATGGTTTTGCTCAGGTTTAGCTTCACCATCATATCTTACAACACATTATTTTCCAACCTTCCTCCTCTTCCTTTTTATGTAGTTAAGATTAAGATTATGTATATTACTTCTGAATCATAGAGATAATGCACTTCCCTATTTAAGAATGAAAATATGCATATTACTTCTGAATCGCTGCAGTGTACTTCACTGAATATTTGCAGTTTCCCGGGGGGGGGGCGTTATTAGATTATATGGTTTATTAGCCATTGTAGGTGGTTGCATTTATTACTACTGTAAAGGACACACTAAAATAAATCCTTAAATTCTTTTATGTTAACATAGGGGCGTTATATGTGATACAGCTATTGTTACATGTAACCAATACTCTAAAGGCATATTTACAACATAACGTGTGTGTGTATAATATACACACATAGCTATATGTAAACAGGGAAAAATAAGTAAACATCAAGCAAACAAAATCATATATTTACTAAATAACCACCAGAGAACAAAGAAAGTAGATATTTTCTTACTACTAGTCAAAAGGATGTGCCTTCGTTTTCTGTTTTATATGACCTCATCTTCTTTTATAAATCAGGCTTGGTTGGGTTTTTTTGTTTTGGGAGGGGTTTTTTCTGGTGCCTAATTTCCACCAGATTTAACCCATACTAACCTTAACTATTATTCCAAAATAGAAAGAAAGTATATATTTTCCTAATGTTGCATATGTGACGGTATGGTAAATGAAGGGACATTCTTTTGTTCTCTGAATTTGTGATTGGTTCCACCAAGAGCTTAGGCCTTTTGTTTGAACTGATTTATAGCTCCCTTTGTCTTTAAAAACAAAATAAAACAAAACAGAGTGTAACCAGGTATTGGTACCTCAGAACAGATTTAGCATTGTGGTGAAGCTTTTGGTGCCGTACACATAACAGTATTTGCATTATTGAAATCGAGTATCCAGTTCCCGCAAGCCAATTCTGCACAATATGGTATTCAGGTATGAAAGATTAGGTACTTGACTAAATTTTAATGTTTATTCACCATAGAGCTCAATTGTTTGTTTTTTATTGCTTTCCTTTTTCTTTTCCTGGCAAACACTATTTCTATCTTTCTATATATTTTAATAAATCATGACTTGAAAAAGATGCACCTACCCTCCTCATTTTCTTTTGTTTGAAACTAAGATATAGAATACTGAACTAGAAACTGTCTCACAACAGGCCAGAAATGACTTTTCATAGGAATAAAATGAAATCAAGTAAAGATAATGTCATTTTGAAGGTGAAATGTATGAAAACAAAGGCATTTTCTTTGTTTTCCATTGGAACATTTAGAAACATATAGAAAGACAGGTACTGCCATGAACACTTCCAGAGTATAAGCATTCCTCAAAATAATCTTAATCAGAAAAGTATGGGTGTTGTAGATCAGATTATTTCAGAACAATTAAATGCTTTTACAGGTAAAAGCCTTGGGTAAGGCAACCAGTTTTCAATCTCTAACAATTTAGGGAGGAGATTGTGTTATTTACTTCACTTTGAAATCAATTTGCATTGACAACATCGATTCACAACACGCTTTTTTCTACCCCGATGTAGAGAAAACCCTCTAAAGTATATAAGACTTCACTCTAGCTCTGATTTCATTGTCAATAGTATACTTTTATCCCGAATATAAAGCAAAAGTTTCTGTCTCCTGAGGTCTCTGCAGCTCCATGACTCAGTGTTTATTGCCTTTTCTTGAACTCCCTTTTTTTTTCTGCCCCCACGAAGTCTGTCGAATAAAAATACCCTGTTTGCCCTTCCCCCCTCTAAGAATTGGGGTGATCTGATGGGGGATATTGGACCAAAAACATGCTTTTGGGACCAAAAGAAACACAAACAGAGCAGGGGAAAGAGCTCCTTTCTCCCGTGCAGCTGGGCGGGGTCTTTAACGCGCCAATCACAGAGCAGCTCTGCTCTATAAATACCGGCAACTAAGCGTTCGATTCTATTGTTTTCTTGGTTTGCAGTGAGGGTTGTTGTGATCATGTCTGAGACCGCGCCTGTCGCTGCTCCCGCTGCCGCGGCTCCGGCTGCAAAAACTCCAGCGAAGAAAACGAAGAAGGCAGCGGCAGGAGGGACTAAAGGACGCAAGCCGCCTGGGCCGAGCGTGACCGAGCTGATCACCCAGGCCGTGTCCGCCTCCAAGGAGAGGAAAGGCGTCTCGCTGGCCGCCTTGAAGAAGGCGCTGGCAGCCGGCGGCTACGATGTGGAGAAGAGTAACAGTCGCATCAAGGTGGGGCTCAAGAGCCTGGTGAGTAAGGGCACATTGGTGCAGACCAAGGGCAGCGGCGCCTCGGGCTCCTTCAAGTTGGGCAAGAAGCTGGGCGAGGTCAAGGAGAAGGCGCCCAAGAAGAAGGCGGTGGCAGTGGCCAAGCCCAAGAAGGCGGCGGCTAAGAAGCCGGCCAGCGCGGCCAAGAAGCCCAAGAAGGCGGCGGCCGTGAAGAAGAGCCCCAAAAAAGCGAAGAAGCCGGCGGCCGCGGCGGCCAAGAAGAGCGCGGCCAAGAGCCCCAGGAAGGCCAAGGCGGCCAAGCCCAAGCGGGCCGCCAAGAGCCCGGCCAAG
>JAGPOW010353898.1:0-10174 GCA_030014935.1 Caiman crocodilus
GGTTCTCTGGCTCACTGCTGCTTTTAGCCTCACAGCCTTTTTCTGAGCGTTCCTGTCTCTCCCTGCTCCATCTTGCTCTGGCTTTGTCCCTTTAAAGGAAAGCAGGCAGGGCCATATCTTTAGCTGGCAATGTGTGTGAGCTCCCCATTCATTGTAATCCAGTTGATGGGATTGTGGAGGGGGCTCAAAAGGGAAAGATTTGATGCATATCTGTGCTTGATTCCTGTGCACTTGTCTAAAAGACCACTTCTGGCATTCACATTGCACCAGGTTCTCTCTTGACACAGGCTGTCTAGAGAAGTAAGAGAGAGTCAGTTGTTGCAGATTACAGCCTTGCTTGGACTCATCACAGGTGAGGGACAGCAAGCACCCTGAACATTTCTGTGCTTGGTGCAGGCTGCCCTGCTGTCCCCCTCTCTGAATCACTTTCTTGTCACACAAATTAAGTCAAGGCAATTTTATCACTTGGCACCAGAATCTACAATGACCTGATAGTCATACGTCTTTGAGCCTGTCAATCTGTTTTGATCTGCTGTAGTCCCACAAACCAAGAAGATCCAAGAGGAAACATAAAACATCAGTTTTGAGTTCAACTGTGCAATAGTGTGCAGGGCCATGTCTGGTGCCCTGATGGGCTGAGGTTTCATCTTGTCCTATGGACCTGTGTAGAGCTGTGATAAATCCAAATTGTCCCATGGCAACTTGTGTGGATTTATCCCATCACACCTTGCAGGGAATAAGGAAGAAAAGTTTCTACCAGCCACGGCTTACCACAGGCAGGGTGTGACATTGTTTCCAGTGGGACAAGACAGGGGTCTTTTTCTTTCATTTCTAGAATGAGGTAATCCCCATAGGCACTGCCACTTAGGCCTCTGTCCTCCTAGAAGTATCTGTTTTGTTCCAGGAGGGAGGACCAGATTAACAGGGTAGACACCCTGTATGGGGTCCCTGTATAGTCAACAGAAAGAGTGAGGTACTTCATAGCTACAAGGTGCTAAACTAGACGTGACCCAGAGGGGACCATTGGAAATATAGAGTAAAAGGGGTACTTTCCCCTCCCCGGAGCTTCAGTGCCACACTCAGGTTGCATGTTTGGTGCCTACATTATGGCCAAGAATAGTGCTAGGACATAAGGTAGAACTTTTGAAGGAGGCCTGAGTACTGGGGGTTTGTCCAGCACCCCATGGAAAGCCCAAAGCCAGCCCCTACCACATTTCTCATCCCAGGGCTGACTGAGTCCTAGCCGTAGGCTAGGCCACACAACTGGACTTGGCAGCAATAATAACTCTAAAGCCGGGACACAGTTCAATCAGAACTGCAGCCTGCATGTACTAGCCTCACCAGACTTCTGAGGGATGAATCATGTGTAGATGTTTGCACATCTAGCAATGGTAATACTTTGCAGTACTCTGTGCCACCCTCAAAAGCTGTGGTCACTCAAAAATGCAGCTCGAAGTGGAGGGCGGGGGCTGTGCAGTCTTTCATGCCCGTTCACTTAGTGGTTAGATCAGGCACACTGGAAGCATAAGGGTGAGGTTTTGGACCCTCATCAACAGAAAAGGAATCAAACTCACCTCCCCTGTTACCAGAGTAGCTGTGCTCACTTCCAGACTGCAACCGCCCTCTGAACTGAGGTTGCTGCATACCTTGTTGATTGGCACACTGTCCTAGGCAGGTGATCATCTAGGTTTGAATATATATAGCTTGAAGATGGCCTGAGGCCCAGGACTTTCACTTCCTGGGTCAGAGCTCCAAATATTTGTCTATTATAAAAAAAGCCCAGTAGAGCAGAGGGAACCAGCATCACCACTGTCCCCATTGAAAGGCCTCATGAGTACAATACATGCTGTGACACTCAAAGCACGAAGTATCCGTCAGTCCTGCTGCATGTCAGCTGCAGGACTGAACCTCTGTCCAGACTGGGGCATAACCATCACAGATCTGGGACCTGATGTTGAGCCCGAGGCTTTCCTAGACACTTTGGAAGAGGTGGCTAGGATATACCAACGGTCTGTAGATCAGTAGGCCTTAAGTTAACCCCATACTTAATTGGGGAAGCTCAGGCAGCCTATCGGGCCCTGGGAGTTTAGGTCACTTATGATACCCTCAAAGCCCCCATTTTCAATTGCATGGGGCTCATGGAAGAGGCATACTGGTACCAGTTCCAGAAAGATTAATTTAACCCAGGTTCCTGGCCCTGAGCAGTTGCCGAGAGCCTCAAATACATGTGTGCCTGGTGGTGTGGCTACTGGAGTGACTGTAACTGTGCTACTCAGCTCAGTGCTGCTGAATCTCCATCATTGGAGGTTTTCAAGACGATGTTGAACATCGGCCAAGGATGATATAGGCATTGCTATGCCTATATCATCCTTATGGACATTCCCATGATTCTGGGCATTGCTGCTTGCTGCATAGAGCTGAGAGGTAATTTTTTCCCTTACTGCTGCTACATGTGTCAGGGTCTCTTTTAGCTTTACTCTGGGCAATGGGTTGTTGGCTACAGCCAAGCCTGGGGATTTTGACTGGGATGTGCCAGTGCTCCTGCTGGGACTTGAAGTTGGAGATTCCTGGCTAAAGGTCTTATCTATCCAGTCAAGTCAGACAGATTGCCTTATCTGGGGTGAGGAGGGAATTTTACCCTGTGATCAGATTAGCACTGATTAGCACTTCTGGGGGTTTTTGCTTCCTTCTGTAGAAGGACATAGTCTGCCCTGTTTCATCTTTTTCTGCTGGAGTACTGCGTCCAGTTCTGGGCATCATACTTCAAAAAGGATGTGGATAAGATCAAAAGACTACAATGAAGGGCCACCCATATGATGAGGGGCCCTATGAGGAAAGGCTCTGGGTTTGTTCAGTCTGAGTAAGAGAAGACTGAGCGGTGACTTGATAGCCACCTACAAGTATGTCGGGGTGAACACTAAGATCTAGGGGAGCAATTCTTCAGAAAGGCACAAGGTAATTGAGTGAAAATTTAGGCTGAACATAAGGAAAAACTTCTTTTCTGTAAGGGTACCTAGAATCTGGAACGTGCTCCAGGAGAGGTGGTGCAGTTGCCATCCCTGGAAGTGTTCAAGAAGAGGCTGTCTATTGTAATGCCCTAATAAAATTGGAGACCCTTTTGCCTACCCACCCCAATTATGATTTTCAAAATCTTACAGAGGGACTCTTGTTTCTTATGTGGGGGCTCATCTCCCCCTGAGCTCCCCCATAATTTGAACTCTGCTGGCTTCAAGCCTTTAGCTCAGGTCCACTGATTTGGGTCTGGCTCTCCTGGCATCAGCCCTATCCGTCCTCAGTACCTCCGGACCTCTGGCCCTGGTGTCTCGTTCTGGGCCGCAGCCCCAGTATTTCACCCCTCTGGGCTACTGGGCCCTTTCCCCTCATTTCTCTGCCCTTCTGCACTGATCTTGCCTCTGCTACAGGTCCCCAACCCTGGCTCTCATTCTGCTCAGGCACTGGGCCCCTGGCCTTGTCTCTTCTCTGCTTCTTTCACAATTTTGATTCCCACTGCTGGCCAGATGCAAGGCAGTTGGGTGCTCTTCGGGCATGACTGGTACCTCCTCCTTCCTGATATTCCAAAACCTAAACCACCAGTTTAAAGAGTACAGCAAAATGTAAGGCCCTAGCTGTAACTCAGATTCCCCACACCAGGTCTGAACATAAATACCAGCTTGCTAGCTGTATGCACAAAGTTTCCTCTACTCTGGGCTACATTCACCCCCTGAAAATCCTCCAAGCCTTACTGGTAGCTTCAAACCAGTTCAGCAGTCAACCAACCTTCCTTCTTCTTCAGGAACTTCTTCCCCTGCAGCTTGCAGGGCTAGACTGCCCGGCCTGCTCTCACGTACTGGCTTTATGTACCTCCTAAGCCCTGTCCCATCTGGTCATGTGACCCTCCTCATCCGGGGGTAGTTCCCCGTCGATGACTTGCCACGCTGACCAATAGTATTGGAACTGTAGAACAGTCGTGCTCCAAGTCTTTTGCATTCCCTGATACTCAGGGTAAGTCTGGCCAGGGTTGAGCAAGGCCAGCATAGAACCTCTTGGCACAACAAGGGTACCTGGAGATGTTGATAAAAGTTCTGCCAGTTGGGTTGCAAGCATGACTTTTGCTAGACAGCCATACCGGTGTTGATGATTCTGTAGTGTGCGGTGACCGGTGAATGCAGGCTGCTCCGTCACAGGGTCCTTGGCTATGAACCAGATGTGTTCGCTGGTAAAGCCCACATGAATTATTAATGGGGTACCAGCAGGTGGTGTAATCAAGCGTGTGTTCTTAACTTCATTGAGAACTGCTTCTAAGGCCCGTTGATCTCGGTCATTCCAAGGTTCCCTTCGCCGGGTTTTTTTTCAAATTTGTTGTTGCAATCATTGTACGATTTTTAAATGTGGTGGTGTTATGTAATGACGGAACCAATTTAGTTGGCCTAAAAGGCCCTGGAAGTCCGCTTGAGTTGTGGGTCAGGACTCAAATGTAGGTGCAGAGTTGTGTGTTGTTACCCATTGGTACTGACTTGCGAATCGTGTCCCCAAAAAGATGATATCTGAGAACATTTCCTTCATGGACTTGTTCGCATTTATTGTCCCTCCCTCATTGTTTAAATGGTCTTTTAACTTCTCGGAGGTGTTGTGGACTGTCGCACAGTGGTGTCCCATGATGACAATATCGTCGACGTAGGACCAGATTTTCACATCCTCGGCCCACATATGTAAGCGTGTGAAGCGCTCAAGGGTGTTGTTCATCGCCGCTGTCGCTAATGCCGGTGTGTTGCGGTAACCTTGGGGGCAAACTTCTCATTTATACATTTCGCCGCTTATACACATATTAAGGACCTCTTGCGGATCACTTATGGGGACTGAATAGAACATATCCTTTAAATCTAAAGTGATGGCCCACCATTCTCCTCCCCTTTGTGTCTCGATTATACCATTTAAAACTTCAGCTATGGTTTAATCCATGGGCATTTGGAGTGGTTTACACTGGCAATTTACTTGCCAGTAGGCCACTACTAACCAGGCCTCTGTTGGTTTCCTCAGTTTGGGAATGCCCCATCTTGCCGAAAGGTAGGTAGATGATCTTACTGGGCTGATGCAACCTCGTCAGTTCAAGTCATGGAGTAGGGCCTTACCTTGATCCTTGAGTGTTGAGCGCGTTGGAATCGGTTGAAAGCGCCATGGGGCCGAATTCATTAAGGTGGGCTGATGCTTATCCTTTTGGGCGACAGATAGAGGCAGTACAAGGAGAATATGGTTTTTAAGATGTAAAGCTTTCATTCCCAGGATTCCTAGAATGTTGATGCCCTCTAGGGCCCCGTGTAAAACTTTAGCACCAATTTTGAACTTTACTAAAGTGGTAGTGGCAGTAGTGTTTAAGCCCTAAACAAAGATAGTCCTTGATGTTTTAATATGTGGGACTTCGGGCTTTATCACATTTACTTGGGCTCCCGTGTCAAGAAGAAAGCGTGTCGGTGTTGTATCAGAGCCTCCGGGGTTGCTAGCATTAAGAGTGACATACGGGCTTTCATCATTAAAGGGTTGGCCGTCAGTGCTCGCTTCGGCGGATGCTACTCAGTTTTTCCTGTGTCTTGTTCTTGTGGTCTCAACCTAAAGTCTAGATGAAGTGTTAGTATTTTCTATCCTTCATCTCCTAATCTGCAGAGTTGGTCCTTTGCTAGACCACTTTTGTTTAACAAAAACCCAAATTTGGCGCATTCTTCGGGGGTACAGTTTGGTGATGACCTGCGTGGTAGATAGTCAATTTGGGGTTTATTAGGTGGGGATCCCCGGGGTTCTTCCTCCTGTACTTCTGATGGTGGGACAGATGCGATTTCTATCTTGTGTGCCGTAGTGAGTTTTCCTAAACTGCTTAGGACGTTCCCTATTGCGCCTCCCACTAATGGATGTAGCAGTAAACGAAACATGGGTGTATTGCTACCCCCATAAACTTCCACACAGGCATCTACTGCCGGTGTAGACATGGGGACTATGCCAGGGTCGAAGCACCAACAGTGAGGCCAGCTACTATTCGCTTGTTGGGCATTTAAATTTAACGGATACCGTCCAGGATTTCAAGTTAAATAGCTTGCTCCTGCTATGGTGTACAAAAATTGTGTAGCCGTGGGGTTACTAGGCAGATCCAGGTGCCAAGCATGGACTCGGGTCATCAGCACTGGGACCATGACAGTACACAAAGGAATTGGCCAGATTAGATTGCGCAGTATCAAGTTTGTGTCACTGCACACCCCCCTGCTCCATGCGGGCTGGCGCATGGGTGCGGTACATTCCTTGAGGTCCACCACATCTGCCCCGTGTTCTAGTATTAACCACCCTTGCCATATTGCTAGTGTTTCAGCCGGATTTATTCGGGTCTCTTTCATTAATTCCTGAAGCTCCCTCCTGGTATGGGTGCAAAAGGTGGTGAGTGTACGGGTTGCTGTGCCATCAGTGACAGTTTTGATTAATGCTTCAGGGTTCGGCTGTAGGGCGGGTGTGCTTGCATCCACAGGGAGAGCGGGGTATAGGCGCGGGGTGCTGTACAGGGGTGGTTCCCCAGGTGGAGCTGTTGGGCTCTCCTCCTGCTTCAGTGATTTCACCCGCCCTTCCCGCTTCAGTGTGCAGACCCTCCCCTGGGGGATTTTCACTCACTGCGCCTGCGCTGGGATTTTGCGCCTCAGACGCTTTAGCCACTCCTTCTTTTTGATCTGTGGTGACATCTTGGAGTGGTGGTTTAGATTGTGTGGCGCTCCGATCCGCAGCTGTCCTAGCCAGTGTCTCCATCATGCAGGCTTGGTTCGCTGCATGTCGCAACAGGGTGGTCACAGTGAGAAACAAAACATTAATTATCTTGCCCTTATTCCACTTCTTTGCTCCCCATTTCATGGTCTCCCACCTGTTGGTTTCAAGGCTCTCCCAGAGTCCTGCCAGGATCTCATTCTCAATGCCTCCGGGGCTGAGATTACGGCACCTGAATTTGTCAGGAGGTGTGTTGCAGCCGCCACCCTCCTTTAGATATTTAATACATTTAGCATACTCCTTTGCAGGGGTATGATCGCTGGTGTCGGTGGATGACTTAACATAATTGAATTGTACCTCTGCAGCCATGTCAGGTGGTCGGTATAAGACCGTGGAGCTAGTGAGAAGACACCCCAAGGCTGCGTGAGTGAGGCCGGTAACAGGCCATTCTTTGAGTGGCCCCCCTGGTGTTTTCAGTTGGGCGGATCAAAACATGGCCGCCGATCCTCCCATCTGGCTGGGCCTGATGATACGCCACATGGGACCATAAGTCATCGACATTTGTGGTTGGGGGCCTGTGTTGATTTTGCCACAGGCAATGCCAGACTGATTGATCAGTGTACTCTTCATCCTGTCTTTGCCCTGAGAATCCTGTTCATGATGCCATGAGGTAAACTGCGGCAGGTGGACGACCAACCCTCCGGTACGACCAGGCCGGAGATGAAAGGGACACTGACTCAAGTAAAGGTGGTAAAAGAAACTGAGATTTTACTTACAACAACTTGTGCAGGATGACAGAAAGCTCTTAAACTGCAGTTTGTGGGGGCTGAGAAACGCCGGCAGAATAGGGCCGCCAATGGAGTGGAATTAGGTGCGGGAGGCGTAGAGGTTGTAACAAAAAAACCTTTACTTACTAGCTGCGATAAAACAAGATATGCAGTGTAGGCACATTCCATAGACAAACAGCAAACGAAAACCGTGGACAAGCACACCAGCGTTCACACTCACGCAGGGTATGGGGTACGCCATGATAACCACGACGGGGAGTCGTTGGTGGTTGATCAGGCCCCTCCATAGCTCCGAGGTACACATGGGGATCTCGCCCTACGTGCATCCGAGCTCTCCTCCAACTTGGGTGGAAACCACCTAAGCCTTTTGTACGGCCAGCAAGCCAATTGCTGACTGCTATGTGTGCATAATTTACACCAAGCCAATCAAAAGCATGTACTCATTGGTGCAGCTGCAAGCTTTTGGCGGGCTCTGACTTTGCACCAAGGACTTTTTCCCTCCCTTACAGGGGAAATCCCTGCACTGGGGACTCACAATGTGCTTAAACGCAGCTGTGCCGAGGCATCTCTTAACCGTTCAGCTCTGACACAGGTAAACAGCAAGTAGGCAGCAGCTGCTTCTTGCGATGTACAGTCAGCAGATAACAGAACAACGAAAAACGACGATTGCAAATGCGGATAACAACAGCAAAACTGTTGCTCAAGAGCTCAATGTGTTTGGTATGTTAGGTACCAAGTATACAATAGCTGACCTAGGGGGGACAGGCTCCTGGAAAGGATGGTCAGTCCTCTCTGGCTCTTTGTGTGGAACCCCGAGTCACTGTGCTCTGGCGCTTTGCCCCTTTTATAAACTCCTGCACCAATCAGAATATACTGCTGATGCTCAGTTAGGGGAGTGTGACTGCCGGCCGAGCAGCCACACATCTCGTGCAGCTTCTGATTCGCTGAGGTCATCTGATCACGCGTTCTCCACACACCAAACACAACTCGCTCTCATGCCTCACATTAGTCTGGCATGTGGGCTGGTGTTTGGTCACCTTTTTACTCAGACATTCAGGACTCATTGTGTATCAAGAAGAGTCACACAATGCAAATGTTATTCTTCCTGGGCCAGTTGTTGGGGTTTTTGTTTTAGGTTGTTTTTTTTTCACCCTTGACTGCATGAACAACAAAAAGTATAAAATTACACGTTCCTGCTTTCTCCGTGGCCCACTGTTCTGTACACCATACCTATACATAACAGAAACATGACATTGTAAAGATTACAATTAAAGGGCAGGACAAGCACCAGGAAGTGTCTGCAACAGGCAACTCCAGTGGGACAGAGACACAAACAGCCCATTAATATTATAGCCAAATTTGTGATGACAGCATGTGTCGATGCCCTCAAACCAATCTTAATAAACCAAACTTGGGTACTGATAGTAGTGGAGCCATGACAGCATGGACTTCCATGGGTACCAAATGCTCAAATAGGTACCAAGGGACCCAGGTATCCCATCCAATCTATTTGTCTTAATATTTCAGGGCATTCAAGTGTTGAAGTGTTAGTAAAACACCATTTAAAAATCAAATCAATTAGTTAACCAGATAAACCAGCAAGAGTGGAGAGACGGCAAAGGACTGACCTCAAATCAATCCTTTGTAACCTGTTTCATTGTGTGAAGTACATGATAAGAAAAGGTATCATCCTCTATTTTCCCTTTTCAAGGGTTATTACTTGCTGAAAGGCCTTTATTTACCAATGCCTCATTGCCCAAGGAAATGATAGCTGTCCCCAGTGACCCTGAACAACTTAGGATGCAGCTAGCATTCCTGTGACTTCCCTGCTGTGGTTCTTCAGGCTTAAAGTTATCTCTGTGGTTTTTACATATGCAGTAATCACACCGCCAATTATCATGATGCGGGAGACTCAAAAAGATTGCTCAGCTTGACATACTGGGGTCTCAGGAAGGACTGAAAGAAAGGCTCTACAGGTATTCAAGGTGAACTCCTTCCCCGGCTGAGTGAAGGCTGAGTAAAAAGAATAAAGTGCTAGATGGAAATGATAAAATGGCCTTCAAGAGGGAAATGAGGAAGCTCAGCTCAGTCCAGGAACTGTATGAGCATTGTCACCTTTTCAGGATGGGACAATATTTTCCACTCAGGAAGTTTCAACATTTTTTCTATATCCAGCCCTTTGGATAAAAGAATGCCACATCTGACGGGTACATTCACTTGGTACCATCAACATATTTTGAGCAGACGGATGATAGCCTCTGCACAAACGATCTGGTGTGTTAATGTACAAGGCTGAAGAGCATATTGGCATCTACTTCAGGATACACCAGGGGTTTAGAAACAACAGAGGTGGGGGAGAGTTGCAGTCATCCATGCAAAAACAAAAGAGAGGATGTTCTGAAAATGGGCGCTGGTCACTCTAGCCGGACTGTCCTGAGATCTGGGTCTATGGCAGGGGTTGTGAACCAGGGGTACGTTTACCCTCAGTGGCACTTGGGAGGGCCCCAGTGGGTATATGTGGGTGGGCAGGTATGGAGCACTGCTGCCTCCCAGGCTCAGGGTTGGGCAGGGGGGTGAGGGCAGCGAGGCCCCTCTGTGCCACTTCCCAGCTGGCCATACATGGGGGGGCGGAGAGGGGGCAGAGCTCGCATGTG
>JAGPOW010354042.1:0-10171 GCA_030014935.1 Caiman crocodilus
AAAATATTCCGAGACCTCTGTTCCTAGTAAAATTTTAATTGATAATTTGGCTTTCTATGATTGCCCTGGATTTAGAGATAACAAAGGTGAGGAGTATGAGATTTCAAACTCTTTCTTTGTGCAAAGATTACTAGATATTTACCCGAAAGTCAAAATCGTGCTAATTATCGACTAATCCCATATAAGTGAGGCTAGAGCTGACAAATTGCCTAGATTGACAAAAAATCTTTTAAAATCGTTTAAAACATTCTAAGATATTAAATAAGGAGTTGTCATGATTATCAATAGAGCATAAAGAGACTTAAATATCACCGACTATCACAGATAGATAAAGAAAATGTGTGAGCTAAAAAACGAAAGGGGTCCACTATTCGAACCAGAATAATAGAAATTTCTGAAATTCCTTGTGATGAACAACAGAATTCTACTTTTCAGACAACCTAAGAAATAGGACAAAAACCAGAAATTCATGCCAACAGAAAGCTAATCTTCCATATTGAGAACAATAAAGTACTGCAACTTCGTAAAAAGTAAGCATATTCTAAATATTTTGTCGGAAAGTGCAAAATTAGCAATACGAGACTTTATCGATGACATCACTGCCAAATCAAATACCAAAATTGAAGCCATTTGCGGGGAAATTGTTTCATGCTATACACTCAAAGTGTCAAAAACGGGCAAGGATGTTCGGGGGTTGCTTGATCTTAAATAAGAAGTTATTCGTTTGGCTTAGGAAATTAAAAGTGCACAGAAATAGGATATTGTTAGCATACTTCAAAGATAGGTTTCGAAAGAACATACTTAAGACTTTTCAGAGGATTTTGCTGCAGTTATGTTCTTCAAAGGCATTTATGATAAAACTTCTGTCTATTTCTCAAATCTAGTTAACAAAATCTACACCGAGCTGTCTCATTTACTAGTGAAAATGGATCATAGAATTTTAAAGGTGCAGAAAGACGAACAAATAGAAACATAAAAGAAACGTCAGGTATAGAAAAAGCGATAGATCGAATAGAGAAGACAGAAGGACAAATAGAACACAATAACGGAATTGAAAAAAATGTAGCAACTAAAATCATAGGTGCACCAGGTGGGATAAACAAACCATGGGCTGCTTCATTCTTTGGGTTCAACACTGAAATAGCTATAAAATTTAAAGAGTTCGTTCAAGCAAATGAGGCAGGAGACAGACGGGCTGAAGGAACTAAATCGAAACATGTGTAAGAATTTATAAAGTATATAGAACCGATATCTTAGAAATGCCTAGATGATATGATTATGATTCATATACTATTATACACCCATTTATATACATATATCTGCAGTAATATATTGGCATCAATCCAATTCATCCACCAATGTCGGCTTCACTACTGTTTTTTATTTTTATGCCTGTTTTGATTTCTATTACATCTATTGTAATTATTTTGATCGCTATTGGCATTTTGGTTTGTGGGTTGGCCAGTCTGCAACCTGGCACTCTCTTGAGCAATACCATACTGATTTACATTTTGAGCATCTTTTGAATGCTTATTTTTGGCATTTATTGCATTTGAATCCTTCAATTAGCCCTTATACATTGTTATTAGAGTATAGCTAAGCAAGTCTCATCATATGCTCTCTTTCGGAAGTGTCTAAACTTTGCTTTAATCTTTATTTGTGCTCATTGGCCATCTAGTTCCAATTTATGTTTCTTTCAATCTATTCAAGGACCATTGGAACCTGTTGCACTACGAATGGATTTGAAGATAAATGTGAAGGAACATTTGTCATTGACAGATGCTATAAAGATCGTAGCATTGCTGATAAAGGTGGAATCTGATCCAGTAGTACTTCGTTCATGAATTTTCTTAACTGTGTTATGTAATAGTTACTCTTAAAAGCATGTTTTTTCTTTCGTCGTTTAGCTCATATTTTTTCATGCAATCTTGATTAGCAAAAAGATTGTATAAAGTCAGCCAAATTTGGCCTTCAGACTTGGGCAATCTACCGTACTAGCTCTTGGGGATAACATTCCATTTATTATTTTAAAAAATCTCCCTTTCCCCCTTCTAATTTTCCCTAAGCCATGGCTTCTCCTCAATAAGTGGGACAAGAATGGAGAATATATTGCATTCGACAATCAAATGATGCAGTACACCAATTTCCAATTATTTAATATTGTCAGTAATGTACTTGATAATGGAGACGCACATGATGAAAATACTAAAATCGATCTATTATACTTGCGATTAGAATTATTGCTATGGGGTTTTCTTCAATATTTTTTAGATTTTCTTTATTTTTTGCTACTATTCTGTTTACTACCCTTGTTTTTACTATTTAGACTATTTGGAGGGTTTGGATTAACGTTTTTTTAGTCTTCTTTGCACTGCTTTTGCGATTTGGGGAGTTATTTTCTTGTAGCAATAGTCGATTATTTAGATGAGTAATGATTTACTTTCCTTGACGGCAGTGTAATGATACAGCATAACTTCAAGCATATTACAGACAACAGCTTCATGATAGATAGCAAGATAAATCTTCAACGAATTAAACCCCCTGATCCCATCCTTAATAAGGGGAAGTATTCTCTTCTTCCAGACAGCAGTAACAAGCAAATCAACAATAAGCATCTGATACCGATCTTGGACAATAAGTTCTTCGAGCACAAACTAATCATTCTTCATAATAGCATTAACATGCAATTGCATATTCAATTTCTGTAATTTTTCATCCTGCTTGAACCACATTGGCGATGCGTAGTCGGTTAGGGATAACTTTACCAGTTTTGAGATCAGTTATTTTATTTATTAGTGGTGCATGATGTCGGCGATGTTTGATGATTGCATTGCTTATTGCTTTAAATTTAATTATTTTTGGTAAGTTATAAGTTATATTATATATGTATGTTATATTATATATGTATGTTAAATATTATATATGCTATGTATGTTTGAATTTGTATGATAGATAGCAATATGAATATATCAGTACTTGTTGTTTTTTGTGAAGGCGTAGTATTTTTTGAATTTGTCCTCTTTGTCTTACTTCTATTACTTCTCGTATTTGCTATATTTGTCATATTTATTATCCGAAATGTTGTATTTATCAAAATAGCCAAAACTATGTCTACCATTTCTATCATTATCAGTTTACTCGTAACTGTATAGATCATTCCTTTTATGATGACTACTGTAATGGTATTATTTATGCCTATCTCCCTATTTATTATAGTCATATTTTTCCATAGGGATGGGTTTATCGAATTTGACCAAAATAGCAGACATGTTATCAGTTCCATGCTAATCTTTACTATCTTTGGCAACAATTTCATCAAAAAGCGCCTATAATATTTTCCCCAATTTCATCCTATCATCGATGCCTTTTTTCACATACTCGCCGATGGCTTCCGAAGTCTTGCATTCCCAAACCCCATCACAGCACATGAAAATAAACATGATGTCTTTGCGTTCCAGGCGGGTGATATCGGGAAGGGAAGTTATGGCCTGTTATTATAGCGGAATCTATTTATTGTTTTTGAAATCCAGATCGCCCAGAGCTCGGGATAAGTTCAGGCAGCCATTGACCCGGCCTAATTCGACATACCCGCCTGCTTTTATTATTCTAGCCTATTACTCAGGTTAAAAAGGTTTATGATCTTTTGTTGCTTGTTTTATCGAACCTGAATGGGTTCCGATGATGGCACGGCAATCGCCTGCATTGGCAATGTATATGTGCTACTTTGTAACTAAAATGACTAAAGATGTGCATCCTATTCTAGTTAATGAACCCTATTATGATGTATTTTGTTTCTATATCTGACTTTTGCGCAGTTATTATATCTATATTTTTCCTTTTTATGATAGTAGCATCTGGTCCATATGCAGAAAGTTCTATTTTAACGCTTATTCGTATTTACCTGCCTTGAATTTCTAGTTTTTTTGCAATTCTTCAGGAAAATGCTTCTGAGCAAAAAGTGCAACTTAAGGACCTAAATAGAATTTGAAATACCGCCATGGCCATCGAAGACACCGAACAAAGAAAAGTTCCTATAGGTAAAGGGGGAGATGATCATGCTAGCATCTTCCATATATCTTCGCCAACCTGAATAAAGAATTTCTTACCGCACATGTGAGTAACTGCATAGCTATGGTCCAGACTCGACATATCATAGGTATGCTTGGTGAGTTCCGGACTTGATCGGAAAGATCCCATATAAATAATACAATAGCAAAGTTCTAAATGTTAAACTCTAATTTATCCATATTATAAGCATCCAAAGTAATCAAATCCAATTTTCGAACATTTTTGTCTAATCTACCACAATTTATGAATTTTTTCTAGGGTCTCGAATATAACAGCTGTAGTTTAGTTATTTGCCTATGTATATTTTCATGTGCTTAAAATGTGATAATGTAAATATTAAAACGAACAAAATGGTTAATAATTTATTTATTTTTGATGGCATCATATAATTATAGTAATAATTAATATCTTATATCATAATTTAGTTGTAGATGGATAGCAAGGAGAAGAAGGAATAAATCTAATATCAGGATCCCATGGCAAGATCCTACGGAGATTTCAGCTAGATCAAATTTAGTGAAAAATAACTGTTGTAAGTTAGTGAGGACTTCGACAAGAATATTGAATAAGCAAAAAATCAAACCAAATAAAATACTGAGAAATCGCATAAGTTTATCAAATAAAATACTAAGCAAATATATTATGTTCCCGAAATACAGTTTAATATCAATATAACTCTTCTCAATTTGCTTAGAGACCCGGAATTGAATGACTAGCAGGAATTTTAGTAAAAGTACATTAGTAAAATTTATTAAATTGTCCATGAGATGTGTGTGCAATATCAGATCAAGGCGAAGGATAGAATTTATCTATTATATATTCACTTGATTTTGGCTAATATCTAGAATTTGCAAAATCTTTAAACTCTTGGGGTTCAACGATAAAAATTGCATCCAATCAACCGATAGTCAAAAATAGTAAATTCTTTAAATGCTCAATGCCTATTCGCTAATTTGTAGCACCTAGACAGCAAAAAGCCTGCAAACCAATCCTCATCATCTCCATCTGTATCTTCATAGCTGTCCTCTTTAACAGTGTAGTTGATAATATAAAAAAATATCTGCCAATCAACTCCAACACATTTGACCATATCTCTCTCATCAGTAGACAAAGCCTTGGGAGCATACGGGCAGTTAGATCCCCAATTTTCAGCCTATGTAGCTCATCGCCTTGATTTTACTCCTCTTATTTCCTATTTCGCATATTGCAACTAAGCAATCGACATTTCCATAAAATTCGCCTAGGAATTTTAACAGATTCTAGGGGAAGAAATTGCTAAAATCGATTACAAGGAATGGTATGGGAAACAAGTGGAAGAAATTGTTGATGGGGAATTTGCCATCGAGGATGTTAAAAATAGGGTTATTAATGGGGAAAGGAGTTAGTGGATTGAGAAGCTGTTGATTGGCTTACAGGGATGGGGGGAAAAATTTGCATAGGAGGCCACTGTCTTGCTCAATGTTTTTTATGATCGTGTTGATTGGCAATACGTATCTCCTTTTAATCCTATTATTGCGCAAGTTGGGGAAGAGTTTTCCATTAACTATTTGATTGAAAATAAGGAAGAGAATAGAAAAAATCTTATTATTTGTCTTAAGGCCCCTTGCATGAACAATCATTACAGAGGATAAGTTTTTTCGTGGCATCATTTAAAAGTTAAGGAATACACAAAATAAGATGATACTTATCTGTGGATCAAAAAGAAATTTTTAAATTTCAAAACTTGTGGATTTTATGATTGGAAATTGTTTTAGTTGAGCCAACAAGGTTTAAAATAGGTAAGCAAAATATTGGACTTATCAAATGAAAAGAGTCAAAAAGTTCAACAAAATGCAAGCTAAAACGTTTATTCAGTCAGGGCTGTTCAGGGTAGATTTATTGTACAAGCAAAAAATGCTCGTCAACTTCAAATTCACTAAATTTATATGGATTCCCTTTCCTGCATGTAAGGAGTATATAGAGTTCCAAACTTTTCAGATGCAGCCAAAGATATATAAAGATATTCGTAATATGGCATAAATTGCTCTTACTTAATGGGAGTCTTCGAGCGAGATTCAGGTAAATTTTCAAGTGGATTCAAAAGACCACAAGCATCCCCAATGGCTTTAACATCTAGAACAACACCATGCTCAATGCTTGGAGGGCCTCAAAGTTTCAAATAACTTATGAAGAAATCCCATGACGTGAACATGAAAATTATCACAGATTGTACGGCAAGAGTAAGTTCAAGTCGATATGACAAAATATACGAACCTCATATTTTAAGTTATGTTGATGAGTCAGGTAAAAAGTATCCACTCTATGGATGTGAAGGCAGATCGATCAACTATGAAGACACAATGCTACTGAACTATCGCCAATTGGACTCTTGGAACCTGCTTATCAATTAGTCTATCGAAATTATAGAAAAATATGGAATAGACGGGCTTTATCTAGACAATGGTATTTCTTGGCCACAAATTTATGAAATCGATATGGAGGAAATGATGAGAAAAGATCAAAAAGGTTAAAGATTCTATAGCAATTTGGAGATATTTTAGGGAAGAATTGTTTGCAAAGGAAAATTATCAGGATATTGGGCTACCAAAAATTGCACCAAATACCCCAACCCATTTTATATTAAGCTTGCCAAAACTTTATGGTAAAAGTTTGACAATTTAATTTTTGTTTGCTAAAGTTTCGAAATTTCAGACAATGACGAAAGAGGAATAATGGTCATCCATTCAGGTTTAATTCCAAGAGTTTATAAAATGACAAAAGCCGTAGCGCAAATAATGGGCATAAGTTTACATGAAAATGGTACTATAGCTAAAATCCAGTCCAAAACCGTTGTTTCTCTTAAAAAGTGGTATTAGTAAATCCATAAATTTTTACCCGAAAAAGCCATTCTGATTCAGTCAACTTCTAGTCACGCATGGCCATACCCAGCATTTATTTTTAAGAGAGCAACTTGGGCTTTTATTGACCTTATATTCTTTTTACCATAAATTCCCATGACATTTATTGGTGAACACGATGGAAAAGCTTACAGAACAAAAACAACAAGTATTTTCTTCGAAAGTGCAAAAACTAGCTAAAAGATTAGAAATACCCAACTTAAAAGAGTCAACTCAAGCTTTTTTAACAGTAGTTTCACAAACTCCGATTAAAAAGTGATCTCAAGTGTAAATGCAACAATAAAAGATCCAACTCAAATAAAATATTTATAGGATTCTTTCCGAAAAGAGGTGGGCCCATAATTTGGATTCGATTTAGCCGAAATCTACAAACATTATAAGCATCGCCGTAAACTAAGATCGTAACTACCTCTGTTAACATCTGGGAAGATGATCGCTCTATCGGCATAGCATAACTATGGGATCCACATAAACATCCTATCATTCGCAAAATGGAACAAATAGTAGATCCTGGTAATAAGCATAAACTTCAACTCAACAAAAGTGGACATGCACTACAATTTCACAAATCTGAAGCATCTGTTCACAAAAGCATTCCGATCCAATCTGGTCATTGAGATAACTACTATTATGGGCAAATCGGAGATTAGGAATAATTTGTTTACTGTTTCTGAGCTTATCACTTCGAGGATTTAGACTTCGATATAAGCTTATCAGAGCATTATTTGGAGGCTTAAGATTAAGCATGATGCTAATATGGAGGAAGTGTATGAGCATTCCACCAGGAGATTGGCTGAAAGGATTAAAATGTAGCCTCCCAAGTGGATATATTCATCAATATTCACGAACTAACTATCCAACATGCTAGACACAACAAAAAGCTTAAAATCCTTCGTCTAGAAACTCGAATTCCTGTATTCCAAACTAATCGTGCCAAACAACCTAAACTTCAGCCTGGTAATATCAAAAACCCACTAATTCTGGCTAAATCGCAATAAGCTATCCAAACTCTTCGGTGTATTCAAAATAATCTAAAAGTACCCCTAGCTAACCCCATCAATGAAATCATCAATAAAATCCCTAATCTAGGGCAACAAGCTAGGACCCATTGCTTTTGTTACGCCTGAAATTGGAGGTTGGAGCTCGGTTGGTGGACTTGGGGTTATGGTTGATGAGCTGTCGAAATAGTTGGCGAAAATTGGGGAATAAGTGTATATTATTACACCCTACTATTAGTATAATAAGAAGAAATAAACCAATTATTTGGTGAAGGATGGGTTCGAATATGATAGGAATGTCAAGGTTGTTGCTGCACATTTTATCTAAGAATTTGGGATACATTTGGGAAAATACCATGGAGTCAATTATATATGGTTCCATAATCCACAACTATTCTCAAGACCTTATGATGGCTAGGGCGCAATGTATGTTTCCAAACAGTTAGTTTTCTTTGCCTTGGCTTGCCTATAATCATTCTGCCAGCTAAAAATATTCCCATCCATTATTGCAACCAATGATTGGATGTGTGGATTTGTTAGTGCTTATGTTAAAGTTGGTAAATATTCTAAGGTGTTTGAAGGTACTAAATTTATGCATATTTGTCATAATTTGGATCCATTGTATTAGGGTAGGCTTTACCCCAAATTCTAATAAGGTGATCTTAATTGGCTTATTCAACTTCCTCCTTAATGGTATGTTGAGTATCGAAACAATAAATTGATTATTAATCCTTCCAAGTGTGCATTATAAACTTGCGATAACTGGGGTACAGTCTCCAATTAGTACAAATTTGATTTACTAAAAAATTCCCCTCTCAACCAGGTCCTCCACAAATATCCAAACCCATTCTCGTTCCCCAACGGCGTCAGAAAAGACGAGCGGGTAAGTTTCATAAAAAGCAAAACCCCAGGCAACCACACCGAATCAAAAAAACTGCTGCAATAAAAATATTTCGGGACAACCTAGCTCAAAAACGATATCCCAATATTGTCCTTCATTGGCAGGATAACAAAACAAAAGGGAGTCCATCTGATCGTGGATGTCGCTGAACATTTGCTGTATGAGTTCAATTTCAAGATACAATTTTTGATTGGGGGTATTGCTGATATGAAGGAATAGTATGGGAAATATTGTGCGGAAAGGCTGAAACAGCTGACGCATCGGTATCCCAAATGTATATGGAGTAATCCTGATATGTTTTTTACTGACGGTCCACTAGCTAATATAGGAAGTGATTTTGCACTTATGCCATCTTTATTTGAGCCTGGAGGAATAGTGCAGCATTAGTTTTTCTGTGGGAGTACCCCTGTCATTGCATTTAGAACCGGAGGATTGAAAGATACGGTTTTTGAGTTTGATCAAAAAACACAAAAGGGTAATGGATTCAATTTTATGTCTTATGATGCTGAAGATTTCAAAAAATGCATAAGAAGAGCTATCTAATGTTACCATAATAAGCCCCTCTATTAAAAAATTAGAGAAAATGCCTTTGATAGTGTGATTTAAGAATAAGATGTGGCAAAAGGATGGAATACGTAGTTCTATCGGCTTCAAAATAAAGTTTATATTGATTGGAATGGAGTATAAAAATAAATTGCAGCCTTGACTGAGAATGACAGCAAAATGTAAGAAGGAGGAGAACTTAAAATAGGCGAAGAAGGAGAGTATTGGTCAGAAGATTGGGATATCCGCCAGACATTTACTGCAGTTCTTGCAAATGCCCAAAGATTAAAAATAAAATAGGTAAAATTCATATATCAAACATAAGTAATTCCTAGACCGACAGATGTCCAAATATCGGGTACTTGGGATGAATGGAAAGAAAAAAAGAAAATGAAATTTGATAAAAATCAGAAAAACTGGACAATAGGATTGAAGTTGAAACCAGGAACTTATTCTTATAAATTCTTTGTGGATAATCATTGGACACTTGACAAAAATCTTTAAACAGAAATCGATTTAACTGGGAATGAAAACCATGGAGTGGTCGTTGAATGAGCATTGAAAATTTTTATGATAATTAATCAGTAGATATTATTATAACACAATAGTATAATAGCATAATAGTTACAATTTAAAACACATCAATCTTTGAGTTTAAAAATTTTCTCCTCTATTTTCGAAAGACTGCTCGTATCAATAATATTCAAAGTTGAAGGTGGAGACATTGCTTTAATAGACCAAGGAAGCTGCAAATTCTTTTCATT
>JAGPOW010361285.1:0-14326 GCA_030014935.1 Caiman crocodilus
CCCCATGTTATTTTGAAGAAGCCTGTGTGGGTGTTTGCTTTTGTCAGTAGTGTGGGAGATGTTCTACTTCATAGGATCTTCTGTGAATATGCCAACTTCCTAGTTGTTGCACTGTTAGGGAACTGACACTGCCTTCATCTCCCTCACATTTTTCTGTGTTCTTGAGGTTTCTCTTCTGGTTGTGGGTAAGGCAAATTTAGTCACTTTTTGGTTAAGGGTCCCTGGTAGACAGAGGACAAAAGGGGCTGGAGTCAATGGTTTAGGCTCCCTTCCAGTTCAACATTACTGTTTGTTTTTTACATGGAGAAATTCATGAGGTGGGGGGGCGTGGGGGTCGGGGGGAGGCACTGCAATAATTCTCTGTAGAGGTAAAAATACAGGCTCATTGTACTTGACACGAATGGCAAGGCTCCCAGAATCCTCTCGGGTGAATGAGAATAACGTCAGATTGGTTCAAATAGCTGGTGTATAGTTTGCATTTAGCTCTGGAGACTAGCAGAGCAACAAGTCAAAGCAAAAGTCCCAGTAAAGACAAAACAAGAAACCAACTTGTGAAATAAGAAGCAAAACAGGTTTGTGGTGTGTAAAGTTGGTACCAACTGTAAAAGAAGCTGTAAATATTGCTTTAAAAGATTAGTAGGGGAGTAACTGCCTAGTAAAAGTGATGCCACATCTGAAATTATAGGAAGACAAAGAACAGCAGTAGTCTGTCTTTTCCTCCCTGTCTGCTGGACTGCATACCAAGAAACATCAAATCAGGGCAGACACACAAAGACCTGGGGATCCTCACCCCCAGCATGACCAGCTGATCAAGGACTCTCATTTAACCCACCCAAAATTTTTTCAGTGCAGTGAGATTCACTTTAACACATGTAAATTTCTGCTTAACTCTACACGTAGCCAATGAAGCTTTACTTTATTTTTAATTGGGCAGGTGTGCCGTGGTGCAATCCCTATAATCTCCCTGACCCACTCCCACCTCTGATAGATAGCAAGTTCTACTCCAACATTCTCCAGTGACTGAACTAGTGTTTTAGTTTAATTGTATGTTCAATTCTAAGTACTGATTTTGATTTTCCTCATTAGTCCAACAAAGACAAATCAAACCCTGACATTTATAGGACCCAGTATTCACAGGAGCCAAGAGTGTTTTGAAACCATTTGTCTTCAGCACCGTCTCTGAGGTATGGAAGTGCTATTATCTCCATTTCACAAATAAAAACTTAAGGTACAGGGCTGCACAGGGCTACACAATAGACTTAGGGGGTAGAACAAGGAAATTAAGGTTTCTCATGCTGCAGGGTAATGATTGGCAATATCCTACCTCCTTAGGAATGCTTGAATTTCATGGAACATAATATGACTCATCTAGTTATTGGGGTTTTCTGTGCAGGTTGCAATGTTTTGTTGGTAAACAGTTTTTTTCAGATTTGAAGGAGGAAATTGGTGCTTTAATATAATTGTGATGGGTGATTCGGTATAAGACAGAAGAGCGAGCAAACTTTCCAGATGTGATTATATATGGTGCCTCATGAAAGTAACTACATAGGAAAATTCTTCACACCAGACAAAACATTATGAAAATAGGAACTGAATCATATTAGCAAGTATTCAGCAAAGAGGAAATATTTATTGTTCTTCTTACTTCTGCTTTGCAGAAAACATTGAATATTTATTCCCAGCGAGAGCCTTCACATAAAAAATTACACTCCTATACTAATGGAAGTGCAATTATAGTGGTAATACTAGCCAGACAATCCCTACATCCCCTATCTTGACCACAAGATGAGCATTTCAACACAGCCACAGTTTCCCAGTGCTCTGATATAATATATGGACTATTATTTATTTATATGGAATACAGCAACTGAATGACAGAACAAGCTATAAACAACCAAGAAATAATGGCACTGAGGGATAATGTTAGAGTGAATTTTAGATTCAATATCCAGGATAGAGCATCATCAGTAGCTTGGTGCAGGTCTTCAATGAGCCATTAAAATGATGAATAGGGAATTTCTCCATGATGTGTACTATAATTTGGATTTTGCCACACTCACATTTTGATACAATTCCATTTATAATAATCTTTAATACAATTCCATTTATGTAATAGGCAGTTGCATCTAACTAGTCCAGTACAAACCCTGTTCAAAGTTGTTCTCCTCCACCTTGCTAAAGCAAAGCCAAGAGGCTTAGATAGGGGGTCCATAATAAGAAATGTATTAATGATGGCAATTGTATTCAATTGCTGGATCTATTTTTCCTTGATGTCAAAGTTTTTATTGATAATCTCTTTTCCTGGACTCCAGAATGGCCTTCTTGATTGAGCCTTGGCCTAGGGGGGGACCTTAGGCTCATCCAAAATTGGTAGCAAATAGAATGTAAGCAGTATTTTGTAGACTTTTAACGTATCATGTTTATGTTGAAGATTAGGAGGAAGAATATGCAATAGAACAGCTAGCCAAGGACCAGGAGTGGATCTGTGGTTACTTGTTATGAGTTTCATTGTTTCATTCGGTTGAGAGTCAGTCAGCTTGGTATGGGTGCTCCTGCCCCAAACGGGGGCACAATACTCAGCCACTGAATAAACAGAGACTGGCACCAATATTCTAAGAAATTTAGCATTGCCTTCCAAATTCATATGGGCCAATGTTGAGATGATGTTATTATGTGTGTCAAGTTTGTTCTTAATTATTTGTAGAGATACCTATAGGTGGGACTACAGTTGAGATGGACTTCTAAGTTTATGGGGCTGGGTTCATAGCTGGCTGGTTTTCTACAAAAGCAGATTCTTAATCAGGTATTCACTTGGGCATTAGTGAGTTGAAAACAGGAAGAAACTGTTTTCTAAGGGTCGGGGTTCAAATATCATTCACTAAAATAATCTAATTTTGCCAAGTCATTTACAGGGCATGGTTTTAAAAATGCTAGAATCAGAGTCCTATGCTAGGATGATGATATCATCAGTATAAACATTTTTTTCTCGATTTTGTATGAGGAATATCATGTATATACCAATTGAAGAGAATGGGTGCCCTGTGGTAAACAGTTGTTGATGAATCTGGGCCTGCTTATTTTAGCACCAAGGCAAATGATAATGAAAATTAATAACTATAAAACTACATTTTCCTTTGGCAGAATTTCAGCAGTTTATTCCTTTTGGAGATACACAAAGGAAAAGAAAATACCATACATATCCCATTTCTTTTTAACATGTCTTTGTAATAGCTGACAGTGACTTTTCAGTTACAAGATCTTGATTTTAAGAAATTCAATTATGAGAAGGTAACAAATCCAGGAAGTTTGAGGGGTATGTTCCAGACAGGCTCACCTGTAACTGAAATTCATTATTCTTTACTGAAAGGAAGCTAAGGAGATGAGAGAGACTTTTAGTGTTAACCCAGTATAGGTCAAAATGAAGTGGGTCAGGAAGGGGTCCCATTTTTTTCAAAAGGTTTTTCAAAGCTCTACAACTTTTCCCAAGAAATTCAACCCCCAACATAACAAACTTTTGAATCCATGTCCAAGTATAGCTGACTTCTAAAATAGTGAATGCATAAGCAAAAAGGCATGGCATGTGCCTTTCCCCTCAAATATTTTGCAAAGCTATTGAAAGAATTCACAGATAAACAATTTTCTTCAGAAATGAATGATTGTCAAAACATCTATTTTTTATTCTCCCATCAGATGGTATATGAGAATGATAAATGAGATATACTGAGAAAAAATGTCTGGGAAAAACCAAACCATGGTCACCGAGTTCATTCTCATGGGATTCACAGATCATGCAGAACTACAACTTGTCCTTTTCCTGGTGTTCCTGTTGGTTTATTTTATCACCCTTCTGGGGAATCTCTGGCTCATTGTGTTAATCAAGATTGAGCCCCAACTCCACACGCCTATGTACTTTTTCCTCAGTCACTTGGCTTTCATAGACCTCTGCTATTCTTCAGTGACCGCTCCCAAGATGCTGGTGGACTCTTTGATCAAGAAAAGAGACATTTCTTATGGTGCCTGCCTTGCTCAGTATTTTTTCTTTGCAATGTTTGGAGCTGGAGAGTGCTGTTTGCTGGCAGTGATGGCATGTGACCGTTACATAGCAATTAGTAATCCTTTGCTTTACACAGTTGTCATGACCAAGAAGTTGTGTTCTTCAGTGATGGTTGGGGTATACATATGGGGCATTGTGAATTCGGTGATTCAGACAGGGGGGTTGCTCAGACTGTCTTTTTGCGGGCCTAATGTCATCAACCATTTTTTCTGTGACCTCCCTGCACTCCTTCTGTTGTCCTGCACCAACACATTCATCAATGAACTTGTGCTTTTCATTGTGGGAAGCATCCTTGAAATTTTTGTCCTTCTCATCCTCGTCATCTCCTATGTTCTCATCCTCAGAGCTAGGCACAAAGCCTTCTCCACCTGCACTTCCCACCTGACAGCCATTGCTATATTCCATGGGGCAATTCTCTTTATGTATTTTCGACCTAGTTCCAGTTATTCACTGGATACAGATAAATTGTCTTCTGTCTTCTATACATCCATCATCCCCATGTTAAATCCCTTGATCTATAGCCTGAGGAACCAAGACGTGAAATGTGCCTTCAGGAAAGTAGTAAAGAAGAGAGCATTTTTTCACTGAGGCCTTGTTCAAATGAAGTTTTCCTGTGACACTGAATAGGTCTTATTTTTTCTTCCCTGACTCCACATTTTTCACAGTCATAGTATGACTTGATATGTTGTTAGAGTGAGTTCAATGTGTCTTCCTCTTAAGAACATATAAAACACATTATACAGATGAAATAGTGCTATTGACTGTAGTGGAAGAAATGGAAGCAGTTGGTAATTATGTGGATATGAACCAAAGGAAGATAGAGGGAATCCGTACTGCAAAAAACAGCTTAGTTAGCATATCAACCATTTTCTTGTGGGATGTCTGATAAATAGAGGATTGAACTGGAGTCCTTTAATGTTAAATCTGTAAGGGGGCACAGTGGGTGTGTCTATATATGCAGCTGATATGGGAGCAGTTTACTCGAAAGTAAACTACTCATAAGTAAACACTCCCAGACAAGAAACTACAGGCCTTTGTACACCTCCAAAAATTAGCCTTTAAAGTGACTTAAATGCCCTTTTGAACTGCTT
Organism: Caiman crocodilus; assembly: GCA_030014935.1. Classification (NCBI taxonomy): domain Eukaryota; kingdom Metazoa; phylum Chordata; order Crocodylia; family Alligatoridae; genus Caiman; species Caiman crocodilus. The sequence continues at coordinate 5,146 of JAGPOW010361285.1, forward strand.
TAATGGCATTGCTGTTTGGATGCTTGGTGGCATTTTCCTCTTTAAATGACTTTGGTATGGAGCAAGATAAAACACCTTTGAGGTGTTTTAGTCTGCTACCTAACAAAGTGCAACAGTGCATGGGGCACTGAAAGCTGACATGCCTGGGACTTGGCAGGCACCACACAGCTCAGGGGCTGTGGGACCTGGCAGCAGCCCATGCAGGTAGACTCCACTGAAGAAAAAAAACAAGCAGCAATCCTGATCATTGTTGTTGCTTATTTTTATTTTTTCTCCCCAGAGCCTACCTGCCTGAGCTGTTTGGGGAAACGATGCTTCCCTCCATGGCTGCAGTGCCCCCCTGGACCACCTGGGTTGGGTGCAAGTTGGCAGGTGTCACCTGGGAGGGGCCAAGACAGCTCGGGGACCACTTGGCCCACCAGCAGCTCATCCTCCTCACCTGCCACCACTGGAGAGGCACATAAGGATTGGGCCCCCACACTTGTGTACATGTTACACAGGTTTAATTCAGTTTAATTCTCCCTAAATGGAAGTGGTCTTTTTAAAAACCCGTCATTTCCATTTAGGGAGAATTAAAGCAAATTAAACATCTATGGCATGTACAAGCAGCCTACATCATGTGCAGCAACCTGCTCCACTTCCTAGGGCCTTGCAATGAGCCCGTGCCCTCATCAGGGAGAGCTGGAGGCTCTGGTTGCACCTGCCTGTGGCTAAAGAACATATTTTAAAGCAAGTCCTGCTACCTGGTCCCTGGCCTGCTGCATCTCTGGCCAGGGGCAGCATGTACAGTGTGGGGGCAGCATGTGGCCCCTCTCTCGCTGCAGCCTCTGCCTCCATCTGATGTAGCTGCTCCAATCCCTGGCCCTGGCAGCAATGCCCAGAACCCCAGGCTCTGTGCTGGCCCTGCTGACCACCTTCTGGCCCCCAGCTCTCTGGGCCCTGCTGGATCCCCCCACACACAGAATGTTTGCCTGGCCCCACTTGCTAGCCTGTCTAGGTCCACCTATATTTGTAGCCTATCTTCAGGCTTGACCACACTTCCCCATAACTTGGTGTCAGCCACAAACTTGGCCAGTAAGCTCTTCACACCCACATCCAAATCATTAATAAAGATGTTGAAAAGTACTGGACCAAGCACCAACCCCTATTGGGCACCGTTCCCCACTTCTTACCAAGATGACACAGATCCATTCACTATGACTCTCTGGGTCCTATCCTGCAGCCAGTTTTTCACCCACCTGACTGTCTCAAAGTTAAACCCGCAATCCTCCAATTTTCTTGCAAGGATATTGTGGGATATTAGATCAAAATCCTTTTGGAAGTCAATGTATACAATGTCGACATGCTCGCTCGTGTTCAGGTGGTGAGTTACCCAGTCATAGAAGGAAATGAGATTGGTGAGGCAAGCCCTGCCTGTGACAAAGTCATACTGGCTGTCATTCAGAATCTTACCTTCTGCAATCTTATTGAAGATAAACTCCTTGATGGACTTTTCTAGGATGTTCCTTAGAATGGAAGTTAGGCTGATTTTGGCCTATAGTTACCTGGGTCTTCCCTTCTGCCCTTGTTGTGGATGGGCACAACAGTGACCCTCTTCCAGTCTTCCAGTCCCCTGGTAGGCATGCCTGCATGGCCATGCTTGCCACACAGCTTAGAAGGAACGCTGCCTCCAGGATAGCCTCCCCAGAGGTGACCTTGCCCATGCCAAAGAGATGGCCCATGTAGCTGAGGCTGGTAGGTGTAGCCAGCTTTAGCAGGACGAGGGCCAACTGGGTGTGTGCAGGGAGGGGTGGCCTCATGTTGGTGTCCTGCTATTCCAGGTGCAGGCAGAGCTGCCCCAGGTGGTCCTGGAAGATGGCTCAGGTCATTCAGAATGTCTCAAGCCACTGCTCATCATCCCAGGTCTGCTGAAACGCATGCAGCCACCATTTCTGGCTGTCCCAACAAAGGTGTTAGGGCTGCAGGCCCAGGAGGGTGAAGGTGGCCCCAATGGTGGCATCCTGGGGAGCATGTCATTGGCATCCCTGCTAGTGTCCGGTCAGCTGAACATGGTCCAAGTTGCAGGTGTGTGGTCACAGAGGCCCTGAGATGGCACACAGCAGCCAAGCAGGTGGTTGCTGTATGCAGGAGAAACAGGTGGAGCCAGGCAGCCATGGGCCAGCTGGTAGTTGGCATGGTGGGCCAGCAGGGTTGGCTGTACACAAGCCCAAGGTGCTGGTTGCTCCTGCCAGGGGCAGGAGTTGGAGAAGCCATGGTGTGGGAAAATGTGGGGGCAAGGAGAGAGCTGCTATGTGCTGTCCCTGTGCTGTGCATGCTGCTCATGGCCAGGGATGTGGTTAGTCAGGGATCAGGCAGGGGGCTGGCTTTTCAGGATGGCTACCAGCAGCTGGCAGCTGCAGCCAAAGCTTCATGCTGCCCCTGGTATTGGCAGGGGTCCACTGGAAGTTTGCAGGACATGGTAGCAGTTTGCTGCTGGAAGCAGCAAATCTGCTCACACATCTCTGTGTGTGTAGATGCCCACCCAGGACCATTTACTTGTGAGTAGTTTACTCACAAGTAAGCTGGTCCAACATCAGGTACACATGTAGACACACCCATTGTGTTAAAACAAATGGTGATGCCAGTAGTTCTCTGATCGTTTTGAATGTCCCTTTTGCATTAGCCCACAGCTATGTATTACATCTATGAATGGTGTAATATTACTTTTCTACTTAAAGGTTTATTTAATAAAAAAAGGTTTATTTTCAGCCTAGAGAAGCAAAGGCTCAGGGGCGACTTGGTGGCAGCCTATAACTACATAAGGGGTGTGCATCAGAAACCGGAAGAACATCTGTTCACCAGGGCACCCCAAGGGAAGACTAGGTCTAACAGTCACAAATTGCTGAAAGACCATTTTAGGTTACATGTGAGGAAAAATGTTTTTACCGTCTGAGTCCCCAGAGTCTGGAATAGACTCCCCCCCAGAAGTGGTGCAACCACCTACTCTGGATACCTTTAAGAAATGCTTGGATGCTTATGTGGCTGGGGTGATCTGACCCCAACTGATTTCTTGCCCCTTGGGCAGTGAACTGGACTTGATGAATTTGTGAGGCCCCTTCCAGCCCTAATGTCTAGGAAATCAATGAAATTTGTGAAAATTTTGTGAAGCCTATCTGTGACAAATTCAGTCAAAATTTTCCCAACTGGTTGGCCACACCCAACAATTATCTTATGGCAGGTTTGTGTTGGAGTTCAGATAAGGCATACAACGCCTTTATTTTGTCTGGGTCTGGATGAATTCTATGTTTGTTAATGATATAGTTAAAAAAAAATGTTCCTTCCCAAGTATACATTATTCATTCAGTGAGACCAAATTGATGGAAGCATCACAAAACGGATTTCGTCATCTTCCAATGTGCCATCTGTCTTTCAAAGGATGCCGGGTAGCCCCATAAAAATCTGAGGGCATGCCTACATGTGCATTAACACGTTTTAGTTAATACACATTCAATCTAGTACCTCCATTGTGAGGTACTAGGAAAAGGTGCCTTAGTCTTAATTCACATCAACTAAAGAGCACCAGGCATTTTCACATATACTGTGGGATGCAGTACCAGATGCTTTAATTAGTGAGCCCTGCTAATTAGAAGTGCCTGTATGTTATGTGTATCGGTGTCCCGATGCATCCCCATGCTGATAAATGGTGGTGGGTTACATTGAACTAAAGCTGATTGAATGTGTTTTATTTCAAAGCATGCCACCACTATTTTTTCAGTGGAGACATGCAGCGACACATGACATGGAAGGCTGCCACAGAATGTCAATTTGTGTGCTCCATTAGACTTGATTAATTGAGTCTGCTTCAATGCACTCTGGCACTGAAGCAGGCTCTGCCACCATCTTTAAGTGATGATTAATGCACATTAGCCTATTTTAATGTGCATTAACTAAAATCATAGGGCACTTATACATGAGCAGCTAAGCTGCTCCAATGCATTGTACTTAGAGCTTGTCAGAGAAGACTCAATTACTAGTGAGCTGGACTGTGGCAATTACCCCACTCCAGCAGAGTCTGGACAAACTTTAGTAAAGTTTGTTTAGTAAACAAACTTTAAAAACAAACTTTAGTAAACTTGCCCTGCAACCATTTGTAAGCATGGGGATGCTGATACATCAGAGCTGCTCTAGTTAAAGCAGCCTCCCCCCCTCCACACACACACACTCTTGGAGCATGTGTATAAATGCCTATGCTTTTTTAGTTACACTTAAATGTGCATTAAAATAGACTAATGCACATTAAAATACACATGTAGATGGGCCATGAGAGATTTTTGTTAAAAAAATGGTCTAACGATGATATACCTAAAGGAAGCTGGTTGAAACAATCTCTTTCCAACAGGTTAACAAATGTGTTTCTATCTAGATTCATTAGCAAGAGGGATTTGTCAAAACCCTTCTGTTCAGGAGTTGTTGTTGCAAATGGAGCTGATGATGGCACCATTTTGATTTTGAATCCCCCTGACAGGTTTCCCAACCTTGTGAAGACCTGAGGATGCATCTTTTCTGTCATCTGTGTTTTGATATAAATGGAGTCCAGTTTCTCTATAAGACAGTCCACATATTGATGGCAATACCTGAAGGAAACAGCTAACCCTTGTACCATATAGACAAGCTGTGACTTTTATTTTCCCAATCTCCCCTTGAACTGACCACTTTTAATGCAGAATTACTTGCCTCTCTGATAATTTTATCTGGCTTTGTAGCTCTCCAAACCAGGATGGATCATAATCTTTTGAAGGAATGGTAGTAACTGCAGCATCATTGTCTACTTTGGATTTGATTATTTCACCATTGATATCTATGTTAATGTTCTAAATTGTTTCTGCACTTCCTCACCCTGAATTATCTCCACTAATCTGGATGATATGTGCTCCCTTGCAAAATGTTGTTCCTTATGGCATTTCCTGCATTTTGCATTTATTGTTAGACATCATTATGAATGGTAGCTTAATATTTAGCCACATCTACCTCACCTTACACTGCTTTATCTATCTAGTAAAGGTTCTTGATTGTTTCTTCTTCACTTTTTCCTCAACTTTTATATTGTATCTTAGATGTGAGATAAGTCTTTCCTCTTTATTTAATCAATGTTATCTGATAATGTTTTAGCTACACTGTAGGCATGCCTAATCTACACGTGCATTCACTGCACAGTAACTTGCTGCACAGTAATTTACTATGCAGTAAGCAGTTGTTAAACATGTGTCTACACTAGTAGGCATTACTGAACTGTAATGCGGTGTGTGCTCTGACTTGGAAGTAAAGTTACTCCCAAGTCAGAGCATGCATATAATGTTACTGTGCAGTAAGGTGTCTCTAAATGCTTTACTGCTCAGTAACTATTCAGGAGTAAATTTTTTACCTGCGTGATGCAGGTAGAAAATTTACTCCTGACTTGGCATAAATCACCATAGTTCCTGCATAGTACAGGCACACACATGGAGACATACACCCATGCTGCACAGTAAATTTCAGTTTCTTTATTGTGTCTTCCATCTGCACTTTTGTTATGGCTTCTGCTAATGTGAATTATGGATCTAATTGCAGTTATACTGAGAAACAGGCATTTCTGATTCCTACTGCAATCCTCTTTTATGAGTCCTTCTTTCAAAACTATAATTGCAATGTTCAGGAAGAGCATACGCTTCAGTAATAAAAGATCCAGCTATTTCCCTTGGTTCCTGTTATCTCTTTAAATGTGATGTTTTTCTAAATGACATTCGTATTGCCTATTAAATGGTCCTCAAAAACTCCTTTCAGTTTTGTATGGTCTTTCTTTTCCTCCACAGTGGGTGCGTCTACACAAGATGCTTACCTTCTCAGTAGAACAGTTTCCTGCAAAATAAGCATGTGCATCTACACGTGCACATACTTACTACACAGTAAATTTCTCTAAACTCAAGTAAATTTGCTCCCTGCAAATGCAAGTGACAAATTAACTCAAGATTAGTAATGTTGCAGTAGCACGCATGCAGGTGCCTGACCAGGAGCAAATCTGGTCCAGGTTAGCTATCCCAGGGAGTTGGAGATTGCTACCTGCCCCCAGAAGCAGCCTGCTGCCAGGACAGGCTCCACCACAGGAGCCCAAGTGGGGACCATATCCCTGGCTGCAAGAACACGGTCAAGGAGAGGTGGCTGGCATATCCTTATCCCCCAGTTCTGGCTCCATGACCAGTGTCAGCTTTACAATAGTGGAATCAGTGCTGGGAGATCCTTATCTCCCTGAACCAGCTGGCACTGGGAGATAAGGGTCTCCCAGTGCTGATCCTATGGTCACCAATCTTTTTTTCTTTTTGATAGATCTGAAACCACCTGGAACTGCTCAGAGCTTCTGATCTAGCAAGGCCAGTTCCCTGCATTCCCACAGAGAAGCTACTCTAGCAGAGTCATCAGTGCTATGGCCTCCATAACTGCACTGGGATTTCATCCTGTCTCCTTCCTACTGCAGTGCAGTCTCACCCCAGCTGTCTGCACTCTGATTGTTTGGGGGCTCTTGTTTCTCTCTTTCTTTTTCTTTTTTTTACCCTAAAGGAAATGTATTAGGCCTTCTTCTGATACCACGTGGTGTGAAGGAGACAAAAACACCTGCAGTTATAATATGTGTTGTCATCAGACCCTCTTCCAGGGCTGTACCCTCTTGATTCTTGCTCATCTCACACAGCCTCTGGTCCTCTCCAGTAGATTTGGAAGACTAGGGCTCTATGACCACTCCACAGATTGTAACTCCACTTAACAATCACATTAACCAAACACATGGTCAGTCATAAGCTAAACTAGCCTCCTGGCCTCTCACTAGCCCTATGTGACCAGTTGCACAACACCTGAAGTGGAGCTGGGGCACTTCTGGTAGATGACAGTCTGCCACTGGAGAGGAAAGAAGAACTGCTGTTCCACACACAACACTATAGGATGGTTCTCCCACTTATACGCTCACAATGCAGTCAGAAAGATGACAATGACCAATTCACATTTCAGCTGAAAGTTTAGTCTTATCTCAAATCACATAAAGAATTCTGTGTTCCATCTGACCTACAGTCAACCATGGCTCTGTGCTCTTCAAGAGGCTGGTGGGGTGTTGACACCTCAAGGAATGGAAAGTCAGAGTTTCTTTCTATGGAGAGAGCAACAAGGGTTGTCTTCTTACTGGAATTCATCCAAATACTACAGGATCCATTGCTGGAATTCTACTTCATCCTGCCAAAGGTCTCCTGGCACAGGTCATAGTTACTCTCAACAGGTAACTCCACTGAGGCACAGAGACCTTGCACCAAGCACTCTAGATGTGTGCAGAGAGGTCCCTCAGGCATCGTTCATCAGTCCTACTCCACATCTGTGACCCATTTTCCTTGTGCCGTCTCCCAGCATGCTATATTCTGGGCCTCCCTCAGCATACAGGAATGGATTATTTTGTCCATCCAGAAGAAGGGGGGGACCTGAATTGAAGGAATAAAATATGCCTCCAGCAACACATAGAGGAGGTACAAGGTAACTTTGACTGAGTGGCATTAATCAGGAACATGGTGATCTGTATATCCTAGACTGAAAGGGCAGTCAACTCAATGGAAGACAAAGGTAGCTCTGGGGTCCATGCACTGAAGATGTATTTCCAGCATCATAGTGAGTGAGCAAAGCAAGTACCTGGACTCTAGTATGGCATGCTTAAGAGTTTGAAAAATAAACTGATGCAATTTCATAGATTCATAGGTTGTCAATCTGGAAGGGACCTCAAAAGATCATCAGGTTCAGCCCCCTGTACCAAGCAGGAAAATTGACCATGGGGCAGGAGATCCCAGCAACGTGACTGTCTAGTATTCTCCTGAAGATTTCCAGGGTAGGTGATTGTACCACCTCTGGAGGGAGCTTATTCCACAGTCTGGATACCCTGAGGTAGGAATGCTTGATGTGGCTCTGTAAAGGCCTTATGAAATGGATCTTAACATCAAGGAATACAAAGGAGGACAAGACAACCCCTAGAAACACAAATCCATATTAAGTTGCAATATATTAAAACTTCTCTACTCTGCAGCATTGGCAACTGCGAATTCCATTTGCCTGCTATACATAGCTGCAAAAGCAGAACATTCTGTATCATGTCATGGAAAGCATGTTCTCCATTTAATTCAGTTATTTTAGCTGAGCATATTTATCTTGACAATCAAACTATCTGACGAAGAGATTTTGTTGTTTTAAATTGAAAATCAAACCTTTCTAGAATAGAAAATAAAATCATAGCCATCCTTTCTAGTGAGATTTAGGAGGGGGGGACGTATGCTTTTTTTTCTGCATTAGGACAAACCCAAAGCTTCTGAAAGCTCTTGAAAGCTTTTCAGAGTAAAAGAAGAGTGGAAAAATCTTTCAATGATTGCAGAATGAACATCCACTGGGGGCCAAGCCAAAGATTGCTACAGAGAGCTGCAGCTAATTCATGCACAAACTCTTATCTATTGCCTCATAAGATCATTTCTCTGCATCTCACAACCTATAGGCCTGTTATCATTGATTACAACCAAAGCCCAGCTTCATGTATTCCAACCTTCCCTGGCCTCCAACATCCACTGTTCCCATGACCACCACCCTAGTCCTGGCTCCCTAAATCATAAGATGCCATTACTACCCACTTCCCCAATGGTCTCACAGTACATCACATTTGTTTTCTCAAAGCTCTCACCTTCTCTCGCAGCCCCTTATACCAAAACATTTGTTTCCTATATGCTATACCACAGACCTACCAACAGTCCTCAAGACCTACCAGCAGTCCTCAAAAATCTATCATGATCCCATATTTCTGTGCATTGCTTCCCAAGCCCCTGCATTATCCAGCAGATCTCCTCCCCCACTGGCTCCTGTATGGGCCCCCCAACCACATCTGCAGCCCCACGTCTAACAGTGTTCCACGGAAAGGCATGCTGTTTGAAGACCCTAGCACACTCTCAGATCATTGGTGAGCAACTCTTCATTTGAGCATGTGCACTGACTACAGGTTTCATAGTCATAGTATCATAGTATCATAGTATCTAGGGTCAGAAGTGGCCTAGAGCAGGCTATCTAGTCTGACCCCCCGCCAATGGCAGGAATGAGTGCCAGGGTCACAGGACCCCAGCCAAGTATCTATCCAATCTACTCTTAAAGATGCCCAAGGTAG
>JAGPOW010363703.1:0-15247 GCA_030014935.1 Caiman crocodilus
ACTGAATAGGACCCTAAAAAAAAAAAAAAAAAAAAAAAAAAAAAAAAAAAATGAAAATTAAAAAAAAAAGGTTTTTATCCTGCTTTTGAATTTTTTAATTTTAAAGGTATTGGGAAATCCTGTGGGGTTTTTTTTTGTTTTTTTTTTTTTTTTTTTTTTTAGGGTCCTATTCAGTAAGGTAGATGTAAGTGTGTGTAGGTCCTGTTGATTTCAGTGAGAACAAAGTGTTTAAAATAAAGCATGTGCTTACTTCATTGCCGGAGTTGCATTAGCGGAGTACATATGAAGGGAGCTGCTCGCCTAGTAAATTTGAAGAATTTCCTAATAATTCATGCACTGTAATAGTCTTCAAATAAGTTGGAAGTCATTTTTCAATCCCTTGACCGTTCCTTGGAATTACAGTGGCACTGCAGTACCTTTTGTTAGTATTTCTGTCCTTAGTGGAAATAACTGTTAAAAGAGGCATTCACGCTTTTCTCATGGAGAAATTTATCCTGTGCAATTTAGCCTGAAAACCTTGCTGTTTCTCATCCTCTCTCGGTAGAGACAACAATTGCTGTTGCAATAGTGAAAGGGAGTGTTCGAGGCTTGTTATCGAAACAAACAGCTCTCAGTTTGGAAAACTATGTTGCCTCACTCCCTGCTCCACCCACTCACTTGCAGCTTGCTTTCTGCTCCCTGTATTTCAGCGCTGTGACAAAAGGTCTGGGGCCAAATTTAGGCTGGGTGGGTAGATCCACAAACTCAGTCAAGCTGCATGTTCTTTTGCCACTGTTGAACTGCATTGTTCAGTAACTAAAGTGTTGTAAATTAAAATGACCCATATTCACAACAATATGACATATTAATCAATGATTTCCCAAGAGATTAGATTATGGGGGTGAAACTGTTCGCTCCTGTCAGCCAAGTTTAATGCAGCTTGCGGTTTCCCATAAAATGCATATGTTGAACCAAAAAGAGAGGTTTTTTTACTATAATTTCACATGGAGTGGGCAGAAATGTCACTGAAGTGACTGGCGAATGCTACATCAGGGATGATTTTGTTCTAGAATCACAAAAATGTCCACTAAGTTTTTTAATTTTCTCCTATTTTATTTAATGTTAAAAAAAAAAAAAAAAAGCCTGAATAAAACAATGCGGCTGTGAAAATTTCAGGATGTTTCTTACTTGTATAATTGCAGTTTTGACCTAAAGGAAGCCAAAATAAACTAATTTAAATCACCTAATGAATTTAATTTTTATAAATGTATTTTAATGTTGTTCTTTTGAAATATTAATTAAGTGTTTTAAGAGTGGCTGTTGGGAATTCCATACACACTCAGATATTCAATTCATTAGAGAAGAGGCTTGATGTAATCAGAATGACATTTGCATCCTTTTTATGGACTTGATACAAAGCCCATTTAAGTCTGGGAATATTCCTGTCAACCTCGGCAAGCTTTCGCTCAAGCCATAGTCTAAATGACTGGAAAGTTACCTCAACTTTTGATGATGGTAAACGGTACTATAGCAACCCCAAGTGCTGGGAAGTTGATTAGGATGTTAGGTCCTGTTCATTGCGTGCTGTTTCTAACGCAGGGGTATATAATGACTGTAGATAGCTGTCCAGTGTTGTGGGGTGGGACTCTCTTCAAAACTTTTTTCCTCTTTCCCCTCACATCCCCTTACTTGATTGTTTTGGGGGTGTTTTTTTCCGCTTAAGTCGGTATCCCTTTTCTTGTTTTTACTGAAATGCAGATACTCTGCAGTTTGGATTCACCCCCACCCTTACAAAGACAATATTGATGCAGGAGAGAGACCGATTTAGTGACTTGGCTGATGGGTTTATTGGGAGTCCCTATGAGCCATGGAATTGTTTTTCTGGCTCTTACTAGGCAGCATGAGTAGAGTGTGCTGAAGGCTTTTAGTCCTGGAAATGTGAACTTCGCCTGTTGCACGGTAGATATAGTGGGTTTTTTAATTAAATATCTTTAATAAGTGAAATATGGAGCTTGAGCGTCCCTACATATTTTTAGTTTCTTAGCCAAAAGAAAAACAAGTTCTCAAGAAAATCTGTAATTTATGAAAAAATAATGTAGACGTTTATCATTAAAAATGGTTGCTGATGTTTTATTGATGACTGCATCTGAGAGTAATTTCTTCCCATTATATATTCATTAGAGCTTTTGCTAGGAATAGAGCTTCTAGAAGAAACAATGGCCCAGGTATGTTTACAGCAAGCATTCAGTCAAGTACATTAAAACCCAGACATTCATCAATTGTGTAAAGTAAGGCTCTTACCCAAGATTTCTCCATCTGATTGCAATTTTAAATAAAATGTTATGGCTAGAAACTAAACAAAAGACTCGAATTGAACCATTAACTATTCTTAATTTATTCTCTCTCAAAACTCACAACAACTTAGTAAGCCCTGAAAAAGCTTCACTAGGTGATCTAGTATGATCCACTGCATGTGGCAGGACTGGTCCTTCCATTAGTGGAAATAACTTAATTTTTTCTAAGCCTTTCTTGTACTTCTGTAGTTGCATCTTTCAGCCTGAGAAGTCTTTTTCTGCATTTTTAAAAATAGTCTTGGACGTTTGTTACTCTCTGTATTCAAAGACAGTTACTATAAAAATATACAAAACCGTAAAGACACGGGTATTGTCCCAGAATTGCAAAATTGCTCTTTCTATGGCAAAGAAAGGAGAAGAAAGACAAGGAGTTCAGGTAAATGTAAATGAAAGACTTCCTCTAATATAAATATTTTGCTCTAATAAATGTGTTTGAATTGACTAATCTAAAATTATAGGTATTGAATACAATATTTAAAATTCCATACATCATTGGTTTAAATGTCAAACTTCTCCTAAAACAACCTATAAGTTCATGAAGCACAAGCAAACAGACACCAGAGGATATTTCTGTAGCTCTCTCTCAAAAAAACAACAACAACAAAACCCCAAACAAAACAGCCTTGGAAGTAACCTTGAGTGGAGAGAAAATCCTTTTTTTCAAATTGTTTACTGGGGAATTATTCCAAAGACTTAGCTAGTGAAAGGCTCCAGTCCAAAATAACAAGTGTCTCTTGGACTGGTTTTTGATCTTGGACTTTTCTGTCATAGCAGTATTCAATGATTTGATGCATTACATAAGTAACATCCCACATTTCTGTGACCTTTGTCTGTCTACTTGATGTATCTTTATTTGAGTCCAGGTCACATTCTGGGAACAATAGACTCTAATGCCCATAATGATACACAATGTATGTAGCCCAAGAAGCTTTAGGATAGAATTGTTATGCTGGGATATTTTTCTTTTTGCTTTGCTTTGTTTAGTTTGCTTGTTTATGGGAAAGCTATGCATTTTATTGGAGAATAAGCCAGGTGCTTGAAGGCTTATGGTGTTCCTGTCTCTAAAGGATTAGCTACTGCATTAGCACTATACTTCGTGTGAGTCAGCTACCAGGCTTGGTTTTCATTTGGAGGTCTGCAACACCTATGTTACAAGATACTATCCTATTTTTTCATGTCTTCCAACCTATGATTTTTTGCTGCTGTTCTCTTCCAAAAATGAAATTATAGAATCTGAGCTGATATCAAATTCCTCACCTTAAAAGACTCTGCTTCAGTTGACTGTTTACATCAGTCCAGAGACGTGTCTCCCTACAATATCTTTCAAAACTGGGTTGTATGTTAACCCTTAAATTGATTACACTAAAGATCACTAAACAAGGAAAACCAAATTAATTATTTGTACAGCATATTGTGAAAACTCCTGAGAGTATTATTAGTCATCAGTCTGAGAATTTCCCTTAGCATGGTGTTAAGAAGAAATTAATGGAAATAAGCAACAAAATGCTCAAATCCACAGCTAAAATTGATTTTTTGGTTGTTGTTATTTAATTGTATAAGGTTGTTAATGGTGCTGCTAATCAGCCCTTCTGGTATGTACTACCTTCTTTTTTTGTGGTGTACACTAGTGGCTCTTTGCTTTGAGTAGCTACTTCAAGCATCTAGTGGAGTGCATCCAAATGGCAATCTCATAACATCCCAGCACTGCACCTTTTGTGACTCAGTTACCCACCAACACAGTTATCGTGGTACAGCGTTAGGATTGTGGTATTGTTCTTTTGCAGAATTTTCCTTGCAACCAAAAACACCTTCAGACTGCTGGAAAGAAATTATGTCTCCCCACTTTGTCCAGTTTCCTTTCTTTCCTTGTACCCATACAAGAATGAAGAGAATCCTAAACAGTTTCCCCCTGCCTGTTCAGTGCTCACCAGTGCTTCCAGGCAAAGCAAGAGAATTGCTCTTCAGCAGAATTAACTCTGCCAAAGGCACTTGAAGATCACAGAAGGTTGAATGTGATTCTAAAGCAGTGATTTTCAACCAGGGTGCCACGGCACCTTGGGATGCCTTGAGATCCATTCAAAGGTGCCACAGGCTGCCACTCAGTGTTAGCATGGTTAGGAGTGCAAACATGATTCACGAGATGATAAACCCATAGACTTCATATAGGAATTCATGATTTTAAAAACAGCCTGGACTGTTGTGGTCTTTCTGAACTCCTTGCAACAGAAGAATTGATCTTATTTTTCTGTAGTCAAAATACAAGTGAAAACTAGGAGCTGGCATTGTTTGAGGACTATATCGAGTGTCATGAGGAGTGCCTTGAATCTCAAAAAGTTAAGAACCACTTCTCTAGTGTTGTTAACTATGGCTCTTCTGGAGACTAAACAGCCTTGAGAGATAATACAAGCTCTTCTGCCATTGGTTCTGTCAGCTTTTGCAATCTCCTAAAAGAGGCTTCTTCCATCTTTTGGCCAAGTGTCATACTAATGGCCTAATCCTTGTCTTAATTAAATCAATCATAGGCAGCCTTTTGTTCCAGCTTATAAAGGAGTTTCTCCTGTCTGGAATTCAAGCAGGGACCCTTGCTACTCTCTTTTCCACATTTCCCCCTCAAATGCAAGAGTAAGATGTATTTCTGCCCCCAGGGGACACTGGCATTTTCACAAGAGAAGGAAGAAGGATTCAGCCGCCTTTGCTTGTGGACTTCTTCTGCTGTTGACTCTTGATCTAGAGGTTGGTGGACCTGTTCCTGTCCTCCTGAGACCTCAAAGGACTGGGAGTGGACACTGGCAGCAGCATCCATTTGTTCCTGTAAAGATTAGAAACAAGGAGCTTATTGCCCTGCTTGCTCAAAAGCCTCAGGAGAGGAGACAGACCAAATCTAAAGGTTTTGGAGTTAGAAGGAACGTGCCTCCTCCTGGCCCTGTGATCTTGAGATCCACAAAAGTACAGAAGCAGCACAAAGCTGAAATAATGGGTTAAACTTACATTTTAATGATATTATGACACTGCAAAAGATCTAAAGAAGAGCGAAAGAAGTTATAAAACATGTAAAATATACTTGTAGCTGCAGTCTTTAAGAAGCAGGAAGAGAGTAATGCAAAGAATAAAATAGTGACGCTCATGCTTTGTTGTAAAACTGGTGGGGTAGAATGGTGACCTCATTTGAAAAATTACTAAAAAACAAAGGAGGTCTTCAAGAAACAGTAATAAGTGAGGATCTTAAAGTACCCAGAAGTGTAAGGAGCACTGTACTTGATGAGGATGTCTTTTGGGTTCAGCTGCAGAACTCCCTAAAGAGCCTAAGGTCAATTTCTTCAGCAGTCACTGCATCCGAATCGGACAGTGCACTTTTGTCAGACATTCCTTACCAAATGACCTAGATAAAATCAGCTGTTTTTGAGAATCTCAGTGCATCTCCACTTACAAGTACAGAAGAAAGAAAAGTGAAAGACAGGAAGAATTCTGTTGCCAATCTATTAATGCTGCTGCAAATCTCTTGGATCCAAGGTTCAAAGGCAGAAATGTTAGTGATGATAGCACTGCTACTGCATTTGACTGAATTACAAAACAAGCAACACACTTAGGACTTGATGTTGGAAAGGTACTTTCAAATGTTGCAGAATATCTTCAGGTATTTGGTCCAGGAATGCAGTCTGGGACTCTGCCAAGCAGATCCCTTCTGCAATGTGGTGGCAAGACCTTACACAACACAGCATCTGATTCCTCTTGTTTTTCGCATGCTTCAGATTCTTCCATCTTCTGCAGCATGTGAAAGAAATTGGTATTAGATAAAGTTTCATGCAGCAAAATTTGTATTCAATGAGTCTTGTTTTTTCCCCTTTTTCTCAGCTCTTTTTCAAAAAATGAGTGCTTTCTGCATCTGCTTGACACTGTGGAGGAGACTAAGTCCAGAAGACATAATAACTTTCTTTATTTTACTATAATGTTGATGGTTTCTTCTATTTTCAACTTCAGTTTTTGCCTGTTTCTCATAAACTGGCAAAAACTAAGAGATGCTAGGTTCCTTAGAGTTCAGCAGCTTGTAGCTCCATTTGTAACAAAAATCGAAAGCATTTTAAAGTAAATTCAATTAGTAAATTTGTAATTATTATCTGATTAAACTATACTTTTACATGTAATAAATGTACCAACACAATACTTTTATGAGAAAACCAAGTTATACAGAATAAATGTTATGTTCTTAAAGTAGCAAAGTGAATTTTGATCTGTAATGGGTGCTAAGAAAATAAGTGTTGCATATATTTCAGTTTTCCCAAAATTTCTGGGGGTTTTTTGGGGGGGGGAAACCCGAGGGAAAATGTGTTTGATTTTTTTTCTCCTAGAAAATTTCTGGAAATTTGACATCTCTAGATGCACAGAACAGGAAGAAACGAAAGGTTGGAGTAATTCAGGAATTAGAACTAAAATCAGTGTTGCCAGTATTGGTAAGAGAGCACTGGTTAAAAGCCACTGTCAGTTTGCTTTACTAATAAAACATGAGGCTATTCTTCATGTTCTTTCAGCACATTATTGGGCTAGGAGGATGAAAACACAGGATAATTCATTTAACTGTCAGGGTTTTATTATGCAATAGTATTTTTTTTTGTAAATACCCTGAGGGGGATAGTTTATATCTATTTTAATTAGTCATTATGTGGTGTCAATTTTTTTTAGTTGTTATATTTTCATAGAAACACATTTAGCCACCCCCTACCTACCTTCCCTAGGGCCAGATCAGTGTCCTGAGGAATCTGTCGGAGCATTTCAACCAGCCATTCCTCGACAGTGGTAGAATGCAATGCCCAAGTGCCAAACTACCACTGGGAATTGGCTGACAGAGGAGCAAGTGAAGCTGTAGCTCACTGTGTTCAGGTAATCAGAATATGTCTTCAGGAGCAAGGGAAGTGAGTAAAGCAAATCTGCCAATGGATTTTGTCACTATTGATGATATCCATTATATACTAGGAAGAGGCGGCATTATTCTTTGTGGAACTGCATCTAGTATAGTTCATTTAACTTTAAAGATGTAGACTCAAAGGTGGAAAGAAGGATCATGGGAAAGATCAGAGGCAAGTGTAAAGACAAATTAAAAAAGCTGACTTTGTAAAGGAGGGTGGGCATTTAAAAATGCCCTAGGCCAATATTTTCAAAGACAGGCATTTAGAGTTAAGCACCCAGACAAGCAACAAGATTTTTCAGTTGTAGTGCAGTTGCTAGCATCATTGAAGTCCATGAGATCTTCTGGGTGCTCAGCATTTTGCAAATCGGGCCAGTGAAGGCCACTCGTGTCCTTGTTTTTCTATTTGCATGACATCTGCTTTCACCAATTAGTGACCCTGTTGAACTTGCCACTGTAGGAATGCACTGAAGCAATGGATTTGCAGAATATTTAAGTCTTGCTCTGTTCAGGCAGCTAACAGCCTCTGCAGTGAACAACTTGTGCCATTGTTCTGTTCTCAAGATTCAAGGCACAAGCTGATCCCCGTGGTATGGCTGCATTTCTGTAAGGAACTGGACTGTGCATCGCCGGATATGTATAGCTTCTTCAGGAGCACCTGTCCCTGACTACTGTGGGACACATTACAGAGGATATGGGGTGCTGTGGACTAATATGGCAATTCCTGTGTCCTAAGACTGTTACTATTGAGTTACTAGTTTAGTTTAAATTTCCACATCAGATCCTTTATAGTCCCAAATGTGTTTGAACTGATGGCAGTTGAGGACAAGGGGACTGGATTCAAAAGTTTTTGTAAATTGTTTTGGGGGGTTTTTTGTCCTCTGATGCCACACTTTGTAAATAGCAGATTTCACTCAAGAAACGTAAGACTTTTCCCACCTGTCTCCTGAACAAGTGTTGATACTAGTCCTGCAGAAATTTAGAAAGCTAGTGAAAGAAAAGTTCTTTTTTATATTCAAATATTTTATCTGGTTCTGCAGCAGCATGGGTGTTATAAGGAGAGAGGTGAACAGTAGTGTTGTATTCCTTGAAGTCTGTTTCTGTTGGACTAGCAGGGGGTGCTGGATATCATATTTCCATACAATATGATAGCTGAACTTTAAAACAACATAACTTCAAAATATAATATTCAGTTGAAATCTAAGGGACTCTTCCATGAGAGTAACATCATTTTAAGGTTCATTTTATGTTGTGTCACAACTCCTTGACAGTGTCACTTTGTGTTGTAAAGGAAATGGCTTCCTTTCTTTTCTAAATCTTTTCTAAGATTGTATTTTGGCTTATTCTTATAAATGTGAAAAAAATACTTAGACATGGATTAAAAAAGAAAAAGAGTTTAAATGCTAATCCACACTCCCTTGTTTTGAACAGGCACAGAAATTCTTGGCAAATCAGTTCGTATTATATTCTCTACATTAGGAGTTTGCATATTTTTTGCAATTGGCTACATGTTGCTGCCACTATTTGCTTACTTCATCAGAGACTGGCGGATGCTGCTACTGGCTCTTACTGTACCTGGGTTGTTCTGCGTTCCACTGTGGTGGTGAGTTTAAATATATTGCAAGGTGTTCAGCTTCAGAAAGTATCTTTTGTAGCTGATCGCCTCTTTTAAACTGTGATATAACCAGTTGGGTTATAACTTCAGTTGGCTGTGGATTTTTTTTTTTTCCTTCACTTCCTGGCATTGTGGTTGCCAAGTGAAGAGCAGTGCCTTGGAGATGAACCATTAAGCCAGTTTTAAACAAGTGTCTGTGTAATCGCCATTGACACTGTGAGAGTCTGCCTCAGGCTGGATTTCCAGTGCCGTTCAATAATTCTTTCCAGACTATCTGACTCTTAGCTTCACACACCCTTTACTGCCTTTTTTATCTCTCTTTTTATTGCTGATTTGCACTGTACAAGCTTTCCTTTCTCACTTTTTTTCTTTCATTTGTTTTCTGAAGCTTATTCTCTCTATATAGATACAACTGCTATAATATATCAAAATCTTCTTTATTGAAACAACACACAGAAACTGTGAGTCTCACAGCATACAGTGTTTGTTTCTAATGAACAAAATTCTTGTGTAATCTTCTGCCACTACCTTATGTAGCTGCACAATTATATATGACATATCTTGTCCTTGAAGAGGGAGGGGGATCTCTTTGAAGTTAAATGACTATAATCTTTTTCCCAACTTATGTACCTTCACTGACTCTGGCACCAATATGAAACAAAAAAACCAAAATCTTAAAAGCCAGAGAAGTTTAGTGAGGGAAACAGTGCTCCCTGGAGAAGTCAAATGGTGCCAGGCTCATTTGTGATCAAGATTCTAACTTAGACTAAGATCCTCTGTCTTTTTCCATATGGGAAGATACTGAAGCCAGAGGGGATCTGTTAAAGTGTGGAGAATTACTTGCTTGAAGCAGGTTGCAAGGGTGAGGCCTAAATCAACATGAGGGATCTCATAAAGCATGTAAGAGGCGGCCAGGGTTACAACACTCCAACCCTATTACAATAAAGCAGTACATCTTGGGTGTTGTACCCAGATTCCCCACTAGAGGGAATGCCAAAACCATATTTATGTGAGTTAAAAAAAAAAAAAAAAATCTGTGCTCAGACTTAAAATCCTGGTGCAGCATGGATTGTTTCAGGAAGCTAGGTGCTTGTTCCTCTGAAGTTGCCTTTAAAAATTGGAAAGAACTATGGATTAACCCAGCAGTCTAGCGGATCATCTGTCAGCAATTTTCAACACTTAGTTTATATGTTGTTTAGGTAGTATCTTCTTCAAATACTAGGTAACTCTCTCTTCCAAGTGTGGCTTGATGGATTAATAGTCTGTAGCAGTGCAGAGACCCTTTGTAGTATAAATACCTGATACTGTACATACCATTCAGTTGCACAGGATGAAACCAGGGATTGCTGTCCCTTAGAGCAGCATCAGCAAATCCAGAGCAATCCAGTGTTTGTTAATCTAGCCTAAAAAACCCTTCTTCTCAGGATCCCGTTCTCTCTCTGTGCTGGTTTAAAAATCCTCATCCTATAAAAGGGCATGTCTGGCCTCTAGAGACTGAGGGTGCCTCACTTCCTGCTTCTTGGAGATCTGTATTTATGGGGGGGGGGGGGGTCTGTGCATTTTAAAACATTTATGAAACAAATCTAAAGTAGGTGAGACTCCTCAGATCCTTGGTTAAAGAATTCCATTTAAATCAGCAGGGACTGTTAGGTACTTTACTTGGCTTCTGCTGCAAGGAGGACCTTTTCTCTGTTCCTTCTGTATTCCTGTTTTCCTTTGACCCCTGTATGGCTGAACCCACAGCTGAGATCAAAGGTGGCAGTTCCTCTGGGGGAGAGGGCATGTATTTGAGCTCTGAAAGCCCATCAAGGGGGAGCTTCTGCGAAGACCTAAAATTGTATCTGGGGCACATGCCTTAAGGTAAGTGTTCTTGGCCTTTTCTTGGCAACTGGGTGAGCTGAGGTGAGATGGGCTAGAGCATGCACCCTCCTGCTAGGAATTCTGTTTCCACTTTTTGTCCACGAACATGAGTGCCTACCACAGGTCTGAAGCCTCTGTAGACAAGTGTAGTAGGGGAGGAACATTTGGCCTTTAGGCTTTATGAGAAATGCCTATCTGATAGGGTTTTGCACCTAGAGTGCTGACAAACCATTGCATCACATGGGTAGAGAAGTACTGTTAGGCACTTTTTCCTGTATCTTTACTTTTTTCCTGTTGCCAGATTGCCAAAGGAACAAGCAAGCTTCAGCAGCAACATAAAAAAAGATGTTCCTTGCTCTGCAAATGTAGCACTCAGAGGCTGGATTTTGGAAACAAGACCCTACTGACTCCATCTGTCCAGCTTTAACAACCTTTTTCCCAGAGGCTGGCCCACACTCTGCTCTTGGCTGTCTGTGTGTTGGTTTTTGTCTGTTTTATCTCTGCGCTGCTCTCATCCACCCACTGCTTTACAAACTGATGTACATTTAAATAAATATTTAAGCTCTCCCTTCACTCACCCACAGCTTGTTATGTACTCCCAGTGTGAAAAGGAAAGAAAACATAGACAATATGGGAAGGCTTAATGTTTTGTCTGGCCTGGTCAGCAGATGAAAGAAGAGAAGCTATGCCCAGGACACCTGTGTTGTGAAGTCAGTGCACTAATTTCCTGGAGAGAGCCTTGTTTTAGAAGGTAGGGGTGGGAAATGTGGGGTGTTGCCTTTACTTCCAAGAAGGTATATGTTTCCTTCAGAAAAGAGTTCTCTCCTTTCATGCCAGTCTTGCCCCGCAAGTTTCTCTCTCTCATTCCTTGAAGCCACGTCATTGCTGATGTATCAAATAAAGCCATAGTTTTATGTCACTCTTAAGTGAGACAGATTAAACTGGACCTATGGACTGTGAAATCCCATCTTGGTGAACTTAATCTTTCTGCAGAGGTTTCTGCTGCTTTGTTTTGTTGTTTAATTGCTGAGAATAGTAAATCAAACCTTTTCAGAATTTTTTCCCCAATACCGGTTTGCTATCCCCTGGATGGAGAATTGGTCAGATTTCCTGTGCAAAAGCATTACTTTAAACAATTTAATTTGAAATGCTTTTGGAATTCATGATATCCCTTCAGGCTCTTTGCACCCCCTTTGCAGCTGACAGCATTGTTTTGTTATCGAACAAGAGAGAGAGAGAAACAGCTGCTGAGGATAAATCTTAAAAAAAAAAAAAAAAAAAAAAAAAAAAAAAAAGTAGTAAATATCTGTGAGAACTTCTAAGGACTCTCCATATTATTTGCACTGATCTTACTGAAAAATCCTGCCTGGAGCACTAGTGAAAAAGTGTGTGGCCAGTATCTTCCTAGTTGTTGTTTGTACATATCACAAACATTGAATAAATAGTGCCCAAATGATATCCTCTGGGTCTGGAGCAGCATCAAAGTACAAGGTGGAGACTGAGGTTCTTTGGCAGCAGTGTGTGTGTGTTTGGGGGGGTGGAGTTTGCACAGTATCTGCCAATAGCATTAGGCTCAGATACTCAAAGATATTTTGGTGCCAGTGCCTCTTGTCATTTCCTTTCAAGAAATATCCAACCAAAAAATGAGAGAGAGATACTCCAAAGGTGTCCTGAATACCCCGTTTCTGCAGTCTGTTTGTTTGTTATTCATTGGATGACCTGTAAAGTAATGACATTGGATTGAGAGTCCTAATTTTACTTTAGTAGCATAAAAACTATTAATCGGGTGGCACTTGAGGCCTTTGAAAAGAATTTTAACAGCCGCCATGCAGGCCACTAGGTTATCCATCAGGAAAGTTAGTCTCTGACCTGTTCTTCCAGAGAGAGGAATGACCACAGACTAGGAAGAGCAAGACAGCAGTTGAAGGATTTAAAACTCAGAAAGAAAGGGGTGAAGGAGATCCATGCACCTCTGTTCTGTTTGATATGAACAGTCATGATCATGTTTGGATCTTATTTGTGAAATACAGTCATAGCTGCAAGATGGCACTGCCACGGTCCTCCTACCTGACAGGTTTTGACCAGCTTTGAGGTAGGAAAGTGATGTGTAGAAGCTCTCTGAGGTACAGAACTTTTAAATGTCTGCACCTTTTTTCTTTTTTTCTTTTTTTTAATATATCCATTGCACAGCTAAAGCATTTGTGTGCCATATCTTCAGCTTCCTGTGCCATTCCCATACAGCTGGCTTATATACTTGATTTTGATACCAGCCCAAACAGAAGTTACTTATTAAACAGCAAAAATATTCAGTTTCACTGATATATATTAGCTACCCCTTTCAGAAATAAAAAGCCCAAACCAAGAATGCAGCTAACTTTAGAAATGTGTACCAAAAAGGGGTCCAGTCCTGCAAGCGCTTAGTAAGGTTACGTGTGTGCTTGTAGTACCATTGAAGTCAAAAGGACAATTCATGATAGTAAATGTACCAACATGTTTACATGCTGGCTGAATTGGACCCTACCATAGGAACCAGTCTGTTAAGGGGATGGGAAAAGATATGATAACGAACACAATCAGTGGAGTCATGGGATCCCTGGAAATGTGGAGTCATTTTATTCTGAAACTTGTTTCAGGGTCATTCCTGAATCTCCCCGGTGGCTGATCACTCAGAGAAGATTTCAAGAGGCAGAAGTCATCATCCGAAAAGCTGCAAAGATGAATGGCGTTACAGCCCCAGATGTGCTGTTTGACCCTGTGGAGGTATGTTTTCACCTGTTTTTGATCTGCTACTTAATAATTGTTCCTGCCATCCTGTTTGGACAGTTTGCTTCCATATTCTTTTGAAAAGCCAAAGTAAAAATAGCTCTGCCACCAGATTTGTAGTCAGTAGTTCATATTTGGCATGAGCCATGCTGACAGTAATGCAGCTTGCATCATGAGTGGAAAAGTAGAAATTAGACTTGCTTTTCTAGTTTGGTAGTAAGATCTCTCATTTTTAGTAATGACTCTCTGTGCTTTTCAGTTAGGAACAGGCTCTTATAGGATGGAATCTGTCCCTGGGAAACCTGGATTTCTTCCACACCCAGATGAGAAAATCAGAGGAAAACACACTTTCATCTCAATTGGATGCAATATTCACAGCTGATAACTTAACACTAGCACTTCCAAAAGAGAGGTTGTATGAGGGGCAGTTGTTCTGCTGCCCCAAGCTTTAACATATACGACTGCTAGTCAAATATACCAAGGGAATAAGCAAGGCTTCACTGATCAACCAGAGCACAGAACTGAAGGAGTGCACCTCATTACTAAGGATGTGCAGAGTGAAGGCAATTCCAGTGTACACCTAGCAGTCTTTCTGACTTGGTATGCTGCCCTTTTTGATAAGCTCTTATGTTGTATCTTCAATAAAATTGTGCTATGTGATAAATCTGCTGCTTGACAGACTAAACTGTGCACATGCCCTTTTGTTTCCTTTTGGCTATGCCGCTTGTATCTCTCCTCCAAAAAGCAAATTGGCTCTGAAGATAGGAGTCCTCTTCTAATAGCTCTCTGAGATGGAAGCACCACCCCTATTTCACAGCCATAGCTTTGTTGTATCTTTTAATACTGGAAATGTTTTGGGGGGGGTTTCCTTGCTGCTGTAGAAAAGTCTATCTGTCATCACTGTCACCTTACTTCTGGATTAAAGGGCAGTCTGTTACCCTCTCCCTCCATCCCAGCAGCACAAATATGAGTATTTAGCCCTAAAAGTCATATCAGATAGCAGATTATAATTGTACCTTTTATCTCCTGTTAAAGTGATTTTGGAGCCTGAGAAAGGGAGGACCTGGGCAACTATAGGCCTGTCAGTCTTGCCTCAATCCTGGGAAAACTTTGAGAAGATTACCAAGGAGCACATCTGTGATGGGCTGCCATCATAGATGATGCTCAAGAGCAACTAGCACGGTTTTATTAGGGGCAGGTCATGTCAGACCAACCTGATTGCCTTTTACCATCAGGTCACAAAAGCACTGGATGCAGGTGTTGCCATGGATGTAGTCTTTCTGGACATCAGCAAGGCCTTTGACACTATCTCCCACCCCATCCTCATTAAAAAACTAGGCGACTGTGGCATTGATGCCTACACAGTCAGATGGATTGCTGATTGGCTGAAGGGTCATACTCAGAGGGTGGTGGTGGATGGGTCATATTTGACCTGGGGGGAAGTGGGCAGTGGAGTCCCCCAGGGCTTGGTCCTTGGGCCCGCACTGTTCAATTTCTTTATCAGCGATTTGGACAACAGGGTGAAAAGCAACCTGTTCAAATTTGCTGATGATAGCAAAATTTGGGGTGAGGTGGGCATGCTAGTAGAGAGGGAAAGACTGCAGAAAAACCTGGATAGGTTGCAAGGGTGGGCTGACCAAAAATAGGATGCGTTTCAATACAGACAAGTGCAGGGTGCTGCACTTGGGCAGTAGTGACCAGCAGCACACTTATAAGATGGGAAACTCCCTTCTTGAGAGCACGGAGGCAGAAAGGGATCTTGGAGTCATCACTGAC
>JAGPOW010371587.1:0-10827 GCA_030014935.1 Caiman crocodilus
AAAAGAAAGGCCTACAAAGGATGGTGGAGGGGACTCACCTCCAAGGAGGAATATTCTGCACTGGTCCAGTCCTGCAGGGAGCAAGCCAGGAAAGCCAAGACTGCAACTGAACTCCAACTAGCTTAGAGCATCAAGGACAATAAAAAGTCCTTTTTCAGATACGTGGGCAGCCGAAGGAAAATCAAGGGCAACATTGAACCTCTGCTGAATCAGGTGGGACCACTGACAACTGACACCCAGGAAAAAGTCAAAATATTAAATGGGTACTTTGCATTGGGCTTTCATCAGTCCCATGGGACACCCTTGCCCACTACGGGACAGGGATGTCTGGGTGAGGGAGATCCCCTGCCCTCCATTAATGCTGACCTCATGGAACACCTTGAGAGGCTGGATACCTTCAAGTCAGCAGCCCTGACAGTCTACACCCCAGGGTACTCAAGTAGCTGGTGAGCATCATAGCCCAGCCTCTGGCATGAATCTTTGAGAACTCCTGGCACTCTGATGTAGCGCCCGAAGACTGAAAGAAGGCCAATGTGGTGCCTATCTTCAAGAAAGGGAGGAAAGTGGATCCAGCAAACTATAGGCCCATCAGCCTGACTTTGATTCTGGAGACGGTTTTAGAAAAGTTTATTAAAGAGGCCATCTTTAATGGACTGGCTGACGCCAACATCCTGAGGGATAGCCAGCATGGGTTTGTTGCGGGTAGGTCTTGCTTGACCAATCTCATTTCCTTATATGACCAGGTGACCTATCACCTGGACAAGGGAGAAGAGACTGATGTCATATATCTTGACTTCAAAAAAGCCTTTGATCTGGTATCCCATTATCACCTCTTGGCAAAACTGGCCAAGCATGACCTTGGGTCCACCACAATCCACTGGCTGGGAAATTGGCTCCGTGGTCAGACCCAGAGAGTGGTAATTGATGGAAGTCAATCATCATGATGCCTTGTGACCCCCACCCCACTCAAGGCTCTGTCCTTGGGCCCATATTGTTCAAAATCTCCATTAATGATGTGGACACTGGAGTCAGAAGCGGACTGGCCAAATTTGCCAATGACACTAAACTTTGTGACAAAGCATCCACACCTGAAGGTAGGAGGGCAATCCAGGCTCAGCAAATAGGCAGATGAGAACCTGATGGTGTTTAACATCAAAAAATACAAGGTTCTCAACCTCGGGAGGAACCTGCAGCATCCTTATAGGCTCAGCAGTGCTACACTGGCTAGTACTATAGAAGAAAGAGACTTAGGGGTCATCATTGACCACAAGATGAACATGAGCCTGCAATGCAATGCTGCTGCTAGTAAAGCAACCAAAATGCTGGCTTGCATCCACAGGTGCTTCTCAAGCAAATCCCGGGACATCATTCTCCTCTTTTACTTGGCCTTGTTGAGGCTGCAGCTGGAGTACTGCGTCCAGTTTTGGGCCCCACAATTTAAAAAGGATATGGAGAAGCTTGAGAGAGTGCAGAGGAGAGCCATGCACACGATCAGACGTCAGGAAAACAGACCTTATGATGACAGGCTGAGAGCTATGGGACACTTCAGCCTGGAAAAGCACAGACTCAGGGGTGATCTGGTGGCCACCTATCTATCAGGGGTGCTCACCAGGATCTGGGGGAACATCTGCTCACCAGAGCACCCCAAAAGATGACAAGATTGAATGGTCACAAACTCCGCCGTGACCGATTCAGGCTGGACATAAGGAAGAACTTCTTTACTGTCTGAGCCCCCAAGGTTTGGAATAGACTGCCGCCAGAGGAGGTTCAAGCACCCTCTTTGAACACCTTCAGTACAGATTTAGATGCTTATCTTGCTGGGATCCTATGATCTCTGATGACTTCCTACCCCTGGTGCAGGGTGCTGGACTCGATGATCCTCTGGGGTCCATTCCAGCCTAAATGTCTATGAATCTATGAAAGAAAAAAAGTGGGTCATGACAACTGTGGGTCTTCTGCGGGGCTCCTTCTTCCCTACACCCCACCCCTTTCCAATCGGGTGTTCGTGTTGGTGCTTGGTGCAGATGCTTGGCTCTGCTTAGGATCTGGCTTTGTAGTTCAGGCAAAATAATCCACAATGGGAAGAAACTGCATTGCCCAGAGTCAGCATGTTTGGGCCGAGCCCACCAGTTTCTACTGCAGTTCTGGGTTAGTGATCTATGGCCCACATAAACAAACAAATAAATTAATAACTTAAATAGTTGTGGTCCTTTCTGCTCCAGGCCTTTCCTTGGCCCAGCAGTGCACCTCAGATGTCTTTCTTCAGGCAACCCCAGTCCCCCAGGGCTTGCTCAGTCCAAATAGGCTGGTCTAATGGACTCCACTCTTCAAGTAATGTGCAGCCAGTGGTATCACAAGCCCTGGAGTGTCCCCTAGAGGTACCTGGCCTCCTATGGCAGAGTGGTGGTCAGGAATCCATCTGGTGAGTCAGAGTGATCCAGGTCCTTGGTTCCTGGTCCTCTGCATCCATGGAGAAGCACAGTGAGAGTCCCGGCTTATACATGTGTTCCCCCCTTCCTAGAGTCAGTGCATCCTTATTTAAGGGGTTCCAGGTTGGTCCAAACCAATCCAGACCCTTGCTTACCCTGACAAGCCCTGCTGCTGCTGACAGATGCCAAGAGCCCCAGAGGAGCTCATTCTTCCCTGCACCTATCACCTCCAGGCCCTAGGCAGTACTTCCAGTGCTGACTGCCAGTTTTCTCCTCAGGATGATGCCCAAGTCCACATGGAACTGGGATTTTGATCCCTACCCTGTTCTAGGAGCAGGGCCCAGAGGATCCTGATTGCCTATCCGACAGTGCAGCAGAGTGTTCCCTGGGCATACAGGCTTACTGTTTTCTTGTGAGCCCAGTCAGGGATCTGTGTCCTGATGAGAATGCTGGCAGCCCTTGTCCTGGCCCCTGCAACAGGTAGTTATGTTGCAGCTAAGTTTTTGCTTAAAACTGAATTTTATATCTTCTCTGAAAATCTATCATAAAACCCCTGAACCTGAACTAAAACTGCAGCTCAGAGGTTTCTAAAAGATGTATCCAGTTTGAGTAAGACTCAAACCCTGTTGCCTTCTATGGCAGAGCAGGCACCGGCCAGATCACCAGGCAACCCCTGGCTGAATCTCTGTGCTTTGTGACAGTGCTTGTATGCAGGAGCTGACCCTGTATACCTGGTTTTGCAGAGCATTATAGGACACATGGTGTCTTTTTCCTACAAGAAATTTCTGCAGAGTGAGGAAAAGTCACTGAAAGGAAGAAAGGACAGCTCTGTGGTTAAGAGAGTGGCTTTCACTCCTGGCTTTGCTACAGACTATCAACAGCAGGGGTGGCCAGCCTGCATCAGGTATACCACAAGTGACACAAGCAGCTGCTATGTGTGATATTTGAGCCCTGGGCACTCAACAAAGGGAGCCACTGCTGGAACAGAGGAAGAGGGAGCTCAAGCAGGGGCAGGACTATGGCCAGCTGCCGAAAGCCAAGTTAACCTTTCCTGACTCCGCAGCTGAACTCAGTCTTTGGATCCTTTCCTGCTATCACAGAGCTCTATTGGTACTGGCACATCTTCATTCTCAGGCCCCAAATCTTCCTCTGCCACTGTGTGTCTCACCTGCCATTTCTTGATGATCCTACAGCAGGCTGGAGAAAAGCTATGCCCCTAAAAATCTTATCAGGTGTGTTGTATATGATGCGGACTCTATCCAGGGTTCCTCCACCCCTACATATTGGTCTGTCTCTCACCCTCTGATTTTAATGATATTGGCTGCCATATAGATAGCATCCATCTGTCACTCTCTTCCATAAATTTGGTATGCCACAATCAGAATTGGGTCACGATTATCAGTCTATTTGTACACTACCTGAAATTATATCAACTGAGAAAATAACCAGAACAACCTTGGGTTTGTGGGCCTGTACTCTCAGTCACTTCTCTTTTGGGGCCCTCTAAGCTCAGTGGACCCTCTTTACTTAATCCATAGGGTCTTTGGGATGTTCTCCACCTGCACATTGCTCTGAATGGGGTCTTCCCCCACTTCTTTCCCCCCTTTCTGGGCTGCAAGCCACAGGTGCAGTGCAGGGTATTTTCCTTGTTTATTTGGCTGCCTTGCCCCAAAGTCATAGGCTGTGGGCTACCTCCTAGACCTCTCCAGCCTGGGAAATTGACAGTTCCCTCTGTCTAATCTAGATGGCAACCTGCAGTGTCCTACTACTACCTATAGCAGCTCCACAAACTCCAGTTGTGGCTTCACATATATCCCTGAAAGTTCTCTTCGCTTTGCCCTACTATTGTGTGGGGCTACAAATCCTTGTCACGGAGGGCTTTTGGGACAGGGTACCATCCTTCAGTTATTGGCACTACTCATGATTGCTCCCCACCTCTGTTCATCTGTTGTCTCCTGCAGGTCCCTGGCTTTTCAGGATCTCTGCATAACATGATGAGAGTCCCGCATCCTCTTGCAACTTCCTTCAGGAACTCCAGAGCTGGTCTCACCCTGGATCTGCCCGTGCCTCTATGCAGGCACCCGGTAGATTGTTTACTCCTGGCTCCTTCCCTCTTCCAGGGGATGTGCTCACCCTTACTCTAGGCAGTCTGGGGCTTTTTTGGGCCAGGACGCCAAAGTCCTTTTAAGTTTTGCTTCCCCACTTCCACTTGTCAAACTTGCCAGTCTTAAAAGGGCTCTGCCTGCAACCAGAAAATCTTGCTGTGGCACTTCCAGTTCAGGCACGTCAGGGAGGACAAGCATAGCACAATCAAGCCCCAACTCCCTGCTACACCTGCCATATGAAAATGTGGTGGTTGTGGGAGCAGGGAAGAGTTAGCTTGGTTCTTGGTGGTGACACCTTTCTCACAGCAGCATTCTGCCCCTGCTCTGTACAGCTGGAGGCATGCATTCCCCTTCTTCCAGTTCAGCACCCCAGGGTACAAATTCTATTAGGTACACCTCCTGGTGGACAGCAATTAAGGCAATACTCAGGAAAAGGGTGGAGGTTTACTTGTGGCACTGCCAAAAATGTTGACTACCACTGGTCTATAGCAGGTATATCAAACATATAGCACACAGGCCAGATCTGGCCCATATTGCTGCTCTATCTGGTCTGCTGGATTACTGGCATGGATGAGGAGTGGAGTGCCATGGAATCGCAATTGACAGGAGGAGGGTGAGAGAGGACTGAAAGCCCTGGTCATTTTACTGGTCACCACTGCCACAGCCCTAACTCCCCAGCTGTCAGCCCCAGGGCAGGCCCTGTGCTGGAGCAGGAGCTACATTGCAGCAGCATGACAACGGCAGCTCCAACTTCAGCACAAGGTATGCAGCAGGAGCTGCCACTTCTGCTGCATGCTGTGGTCTAGAGCAAGATCAGTTGCCTCTGGATTCCTCACACCCCAGTCTGGCTTTGGTTCATAAGGTGCCCTGTGGTCTGGATCTGTCCCAGGGCACAATATGCATTTTACACCCCTGGTCTACAAGATGGTGGGGAAGTCACTTAGACCACTCTTGGGTTGTGCCTTCTAGGGCTCTCCAAGCCGCATTGTACAGAGTGACCTCTGCTGTGCTCTGGAATGGTTTTCAGCTGAATAGTGGTAATTGTGGCTGGAAACCTGCTGTACTTACTCTGGGATGAGCCATCTTATCCTGAGACAAAGTGCAACTGCACTGACATCCATGTTGATTGTCTCAGGATA
Organism: Caiman crocodilus; assembly: GCA_030014935.1. Classification (NCBI taxonomy): domain Eukaryota; kingdom Metazoa; phylum Chordata; order Crocodylia; family Alligatoridae; genus Caiman; species Caiman crocodilus. The sequence goes on from JAGPOW010371587.1 coordinate 5,674, forward strand.
AATCCTAAAAAAAGTTTCTCAGATAAGAGGTTGGTAACACTTTATCCTGAGATACTGCAATGTACATCTATACATTTATAGAATTGTGTAATTGAATCATTAGCAGAAAAGTGGCAATGCATTCAACCACTCACTAAACATCCTGATTAGAAGGGTGATATGTATACCTGCCAATCCCAGGATATTTTTACAGACACAGACACAACTTATCCAGGGACAAGTGCAATATCGGTTCCTAGCCTGTGAGCTAGGTATTTCTGGTATTTTGATCCCTGAACAAGTGTTCATACTGGCCTTTGTCATCACCCCAGGGGAGGCTGGCTGGAGTATTCAGTGCCCAAGGATAATGTTGTGCTTCATGTAACATATTTGAATTAATGTATTTTAAAATCTGTTTTACATGGGCACCTTCCTATACAGATACCTATTTAGAGACAGTCCCTGCTAATCAATGCTCTCAGCTGAAGACAAGGGACAGAATAAGACAGAAACGAGACAACAAGACCATGATTTTCTGATGGGCCATGATATTGGCACATCATCTGCACTACCATTACCAAGTTTGTTGCAAGTATCATGGAAGAGGAGATAGCCAGGGAAATCACAACAGTACTCATTTAAGGCCCATAAACCTGGCATCAATCACCATCTTGCTAGTGCAGCAGGTGCACAGGAACAGGGAGGAAGTACTCTCACAGCAAACAGAAGCAGCCTGAGCTTGCTGTCATTGTAAAGTGAGAGCAGGAACAGAGTGCAAAACCAGGGAGGAAGGACTCTGGGTGTGTCTACATGTGGATTAACGTGCTTTTCCTAATGTGCATTAAATTTAGTACCTCCAATATAAGGTAGCAAATAAATGCACATTAGGCTGCACTAATGCACAGTAGTGCAAGCGCATTCTTTTTAGCTGACACTTAATGTGCAGTAGCTTATTCTATTGTGCCCTTTCTTTTACAAACCACTTTAATGTGCAGTAGAATAGGCTACTGAACATTAAACTGCATGTGTAGACATGACCTCTGACAGCAAAGAGAAGTGGCCTGCTCTTGATGCTATTCTTAAGTGGGAGCCAGTGGAAGAGTATAGTGGAGCACATGGACCAAGCAAAGAGTCAGGCAAGGATTCCTACAGCCAAGGTGAGAGCAGAGATAAAGGGAGTGAGATGGGACTAAGTAATTGGTTGGACAAACACTTGTCTGGTATAGATGGATGATCCTGTCTTGATCAGATGATTGGACTAGAGCAGGGGTGCTTAACATCAGGACCATAGGCCAAATGCCTATGTGAAGCCATAGGTATTTGGTTGGTGGGACTCCCCAGGGATGCAGAGGTTTGGCAACAAGGGAGCAGTGGCAATAAATACACCCACCCAACCCCACCATTTCCAAGCCCAGAGCTGATGCTAGGGGTGTGCGGGGCCTGGGGCATATCAGCCTGTGCGGGCCTGTGCAGAGAGGTGAAGGTTGGTGAGTGACCGGAGCGTGAAGCCAACAAACAGTACAGAGCAGCAGCGCAGCATGGTGGTGCCCTCAGCCTGTGCCAAAGGCACTGTCTGCAGGACCCGTACAGCACTGTCCACAGGGCCCTGCAAAGTGTGGGGTCCAGGGCGGTCACCATGATTTGCACTCCTCCTCCCACCAAAGGGACGGCTCTCCCCATGTCTCACACAGATGGTTGTGGCCAGGTCATGCCCTCTTCCCCACCCCAGTGGCTAGATGCAGGACCACATCCTTTCCTCCTGGTGGGGGGCAAGGGTGGGGGTTGAGACCAGGACACACCCCCTTTCTTCTACAGGGCTGGGACACAACTCCTTCCTTCGTCCCCTACAGGGCCAGGTTGCAACCTGGATGACCTTGCCCCCTCTGCATGCCTGGATGGGTCCCTGCCATGACTGTCCCATGCCAGATCAGAACCAGTTGGATCTGCCTTATGGATGCTCTGGGCACTACCCATCCAGCCTACCAGCCAAAATAATTTCATAGATTTTATAAACTTTAGGGTTGGAAGGAACCTCAGAAGATTATCAAGTCCAGCCCCTTTCCCCAGGTGCAGGAAGTCAGCAGGGGTCATAGGATCCCAGCAAGATAGACATCCAAATTTCTCTTGAAGGTATTCAAAGCAGGTGCTTGAACCACCTCCAGCAGCAGCCTATTCCAGACCTTGGGGGCTCAGACTGTAAAGAAGTTCTTCCTTATGTCCAGCCTGAAACGGTCCTGAAGGAGTTTGTGACCATTTGACTTTGTCATCCCCTGGGGTGCTTTGGTGAACAGATGTTCCCCCAGATCCTGGTAAGCACCCCTGATAGCCTTATAGGTGGCCACCAGATCACCCCTGAGCCTGTGCTTTTCCAAGCTGAAGTCCCATAGCTTTCAGACTCTCATCATAAGGTCTGTTTTCCTGACCTCTGATCATGCGCGTAGCTTTCCAGTGCACCCTTTCAAGCTTCTCCACATCCTTTTTGAATTATGGAGCCCAAAACTGGACACAGTACTCCAGCTGTAGCCTCACCAAGGAGTACAATGGGAGAATGACATCCTGGGATTTGCTTGAGAAGAATCTATGGATGCAAGCCAGCATTTTGCTCACTTTAATAGCTGCAGCATCACATTGAAGACTCATGTTCATCTTGTGGTCAGTCATGACCAAGGCCCTTTCGTCCATTGTGCTAGCCAGTGTAGCACTCACGAGGCTATAGGCATGCTGCGGGTTTTTCTTCCCAAGGTGGAGAACCTTGTATTTCAGTATTTCATATTCCCCCTGGTTTCTTCCATGTGGCTTCCCTGCACATCAGCAGCACTGCTGCACACAGAGGCAGGCAGGCAGGGGCACAGGGCACAGTCCAGTGGGGAGACAGAGTGGCATGATAGACCAGGCAGGTGGGCAGGGTAGGCTGCCTGGTGGGTATAAGCATGCTGTGGGTTTTTCTTCCTGAGGTGGCGAACCTTGCATTTTTTAGTGTTAAACGCCATCAGGTTCTCGTTTGCCCATTTCTTGAGTCTGTCAAGGTCAGCCTGGATCACCTTCCTATCCTCAGGTGTGGACGCTTAACCTCAGAGTTTGTTGTCTTTGGTGAACTTGGCCAGTCTGCTTCTGATACCAATGTCCACATCATTAATGAAGATGTCGAATAGTCTTGGACCAAGGACAGAGCCTTGAGGGACCCCCTGGTCACAGGGCACCATGACAATTGACTTCCGTCAATCAACACCCTCTGTGTCCGACCATGGAGCTATTCCCCAGCCAGCGGATCGTGGGGAAGTCAAGACCACAGTTGGCCAGTTTTGCCAAGAGTTGATCATGGGATACCAGATCAAATGATAAAAGGAAATAAGATTGGTCAAGCAAGACCTACCTGCAACAAACACGTGCTGGCTATCCCTCGGGATGCTGCCATTGGCCAGTCTGTTAAGAATGGCCTCTTTGATAATCTTTTCTAAGACTTTCCCCAGAATAGAGGCCAGGCTGATGGGCCTGGAGTTTGCTGGATCCACTTTCCTCCTCTTCTTGAAGATAGGCACGACATTGGCCTTCTTCTAATCATTGGGCACTTCACCAAAGCACCAAGAGTTCTTGAAGATCCATGCCAGGGGCTATGCTATGATGATAGCCAGCTCCTTGAGTACCCTGGGGTGTAGATTGTCAGGGCTGGCTGACTTGAAGGTGTCCAGCCTCCCAAAATGTTCCTTCACAAGGTCCGCATTGATGGAAGATAAGGAATCACCCTCACCCAGATGTTCCTGTTCTGTAATGGGCAGGGGTGCCCCTTGGACTGGTGAAAAACTGATGCAAAGTACACATTTAGCAAGTTTGCTTTTTCCTGGGTATCAGTTGTCAGTTGTCCCATCTGGTTTAGCAGGTGTCCGATGTTGCCTTGCTTTTCCTCCAGCTCCCCACATAGTTAAAAAAGGACTTTTTATTGTCCTTGATACTTGTAGCTAGTTGGAGTTCAGTCACAGCCTTGGCTTTCCTGGTTCACTCCCTGCAGGAAGATCCAGTCCTCCATCCTTTGTAGGTCTTTCTTTTTAGATGCAGGAGGTCCGCTAGTTCCCTGCAGAGCCAAGGGGGCTGCTGTGCCCTTTGCTGCCTTTCCTCTGAGATGGGATAGACTTTGCTTGTGTATCCAAGATTGGTCCCTTGAGGAGCAAGCACTCATCCTGAACTCCCTTCCCCTTTGAGTTGTAGTCACTTAAGGCCTCACTGGCAAGCCTCCTGAGCTTGTCAAAGTCAGCTTTCCTGAAGTTGAACACTTCTGTATTGCTGACTGATTTGCCATTTTACAGCAGATGGTGAAGGTGATAAGCCATAGTCACTGTCACCCAGCTTCCCTTTGATCGTTAGGTCGCTGATTAGGTCGTCCCCCAAAGCAAGTACCAGGTCAAGCAGCACTTTACCTCTCGTTGGCCCATTGACTTTTTGCTCCAGGTAAAGCTCATCTATGCATTAGAGAAATCTTCATGGCAGCTCTGATTTGGCCATGCGCTCTTCCCATGAGACGTCTGGGTAGTTGAAGTCTCCCATGGCAACCATCCACTGGGAGTGCACAGCTTCAGTCAGTTCCCTGGCAAACTCCACCCTGGGCACCAATGTCGGCTTGCAGGGACACATAGATTTCCTTGACATAGAGAGCTACACCCTGCCCCTTTTGTCCACTTGATGTCTCTTGTACAGAGTATAGCTGTCTATACCCATGGTCCAGTCATGGGTGGAATTCCACAAGGTCTCCATTATGCTGTTAGCCACAATTTAAGGACTCTGCAGGAAGCAGGGGCAAGATTTAACCATTGCCTAGATGGGAGTGTATCTGCAGTGAAGCAGGGCTGTGTGAAACAGCAAGATTCCACTTCAACTTCCATTTCAATGGAACAGTGTTTTGTTTCGAGTTTTGTTTCATTTTGAAAGCACTGTTCCATTCATTTTTGTTGAAACAGTTTCACTGTTTCGACGTTTTGCCCATGGCTAAAATGGGGAAGCACAAAACAGCCTATAACTTTGTCATTTCTTGCCTGATTCCAATGCAACTTGCAGAAATTGTAGCCCCTTTTGAGGCCACGAAGCCTACCAAGTTTCAAGAAGATTGGCGCAGGGGTTTCTAGGAAACTGCACCTCAGGCTGCTCACAAGCAGAAGGTGGGGAGCAGGAGCAGCATCCTGTGAT
>JAGPOW010375236.1:0-11781 GCA_030014935.1 Caiman crocodilus
CCGGAGCCTGCTCCCCTAGGGTTAGTCCCGGGGGCACTCCCTGGCTAGGGGGACAACCCCCTTAGCCCGCGCCTGTTTGCGCGCTCTGTTCGCGCGGCTTCGATCAAGTTCATCTGGGCCCACTGATTTAAACACATCCTGCCCCTCCAAGTACCCCTTCACTAAGTCTGTGCTAACAGTTGGTGAGCTGGTGCCCCCCCGTGTCTATCTATGATCCAACTTGGAGATTTTTTTTGCTCTGTGTCTAGAAATACAGATACAAAGAACTCATTGAAGAGCTTAGCTTTGTCCCCCCTCTCTGTCACCAGTTGCCCTAGTTTGTCTTGTTAGGGTCCTGTGCTACCCTTCACCTTCCTTTTGCTCCCTATATACCTGAAGAACGACATTTTGTTGTCCTTAATTTTTGTCTCCAGCCTAAATTCTAATCCTACTTTGGCCTTCCTGATTCCCTGCAAGTGCAAGACAGGGAGGTTTAATCCTCCTTGGTAGCTACCCCCTGTTTCCAGCCTGTATACCTCTTTCTTTGCCCTTAGGCTTTTCTGACTTCCCTGTTCAGCCAAAAGGGCTTCTTGGCCCCTTTGCCTACTTTTATGTGTAATGGGATTGTCTCCTTCTGCACCCATGGGATCGCTCCCTTGGAAAACAACCAGCCTTCCTGGACACCCATTTAAATACAAGTAGCGGTTTAAATAGTTATGTAACTCCATTAGGCAGCCCTAATGGAGGGTGGTCACTTTCTACCAGGTGTCCACCAGCTAGCTGATGTGACCATTCTGTCTCTTCTCTTCAGGGACCCCATCTGCCAACCTCTGCCATAGCTCATGCATCGCGATACCAGATAGCTCGGCAGGGTGAGCCCTCCCTTCCCACTTCCACGGCAGGGGCAGGTGGGCTGCTTGTTGTTTGTTGTAGGCAGTCTGCTTTCCCCGTCCCTTACCCAGGCCAGGACAGGGCTCCCTTTTGGTGACAGCTGCTGCAACAGCTAAAGATCAACTCCCCCACCTTTTCTTCCCTACAAGCTAGACAGTTTGCTCCAATGCCACCAGGTCTGCAGTGCTCAGGACATGGAGGTGAAGGACTTCAGCCCAGCTGGAATACATAGCTGATGATGCCCCCTGACCCTGTGGACCTCTTTGGAGAGGTGACCCTGTGCCTCAAGGGTGCCCCTGGTCCGAGTCACCCAGGCAGACTGCAACAAGCTGTGAGAGTGCACCAAGGGGTGCCCTACTCGCCATACTCTGCTGACGATGATTGCCATGGTGTCCTAGCCACACGTGAGAACCTGGCGCAGGGCCATGAGATTTGATGGTGACCCAGGCAAGCCCACACTTCCCCACAATGTGTGCTGCTTCCTGGAGGGGTACCTTTGCCAACACTACAAGTGAATGACCCCCTTGGCAGTGGTGACGATCACTGCTGCCATCAATAAATTTCTCTCCATGTGATGGGCCCCAGGATGCCCAGAAAGGAGTCTGCAGAGCAGTCAATAAAGTCTTGAACTGCATCCCACCTCCCTGCATGTTGTGGGGGGCAGACTTTGGTTGGTGGTGGGGAGACCCACCAAGAAGGGCAAGGAGAGGAGAGAGGGGAGAGGATGGAAGGGAACAGGAGGGGAAAGAAGGGGAGAAGTGGGCCCCTCAACCCAGCCTAATAGGCCCCTTGGCTCCGGGTATGAAGCCAGACATATTGAGATATATATTTGTGAGTGTATATATGTGTGTATGTGTGTGTGTGTACACATATATATCTAGGGGGAGTGAGAAGAGGAAAATCTATGTTTGCTTCCTTCCCTTTAGTATCTGGAAGTCAAGCAGCCCCAACAGTAAAGGGGCAGGACACAGGAGTGGTTGAAACAGGACAAGTACAGAACCTGCTCAGAGGCAGCAAACATAACAAGCCCATAGAGAGGTCTGGAAGCGTGGAAATAACCCTTACCTGCATAGCACTCTTAAGTGGAGGGGAGAAGTATCTCAGCAAGGAAAGCTGTTGGAGGGAGCCCCAGGAGAATATAGAGACAGTCTGCCCCTTTAAGGTTTCCAATGAGAAACAGAACCCCTGGAAGAGGAAACCCTATTTGTTAACACTAAGATGGGGCTGGAACAGCTGAGGCTATTTATAACGTCAGGGAAAGAATCACTTGGTGTTAACTCAGCCTAGGTGTCTCCCCTCAATACAGAATGGATGAGCTACAGCTAGGGACCAGGAACCAGCGTTAATAGGCTAGGAGTGAAGGGCAGAGAGCCCAAAATGACACAAGTGGTAGCAAGAGGGGAAACCCTGCACCAGAGAGCAATGGAGGCAAGGGGTGAGGAATACTTCTGCCCATATTTTTGCATTTTTTATTCTAATGGACTATATAGAGGCTTCCTGGGAGTCATCCAGGAAGGTACTGAGAGCCACTCCTAGATGTGATGCCTTAACAGCAGGAACTTCTACTTAACCCAGAGGACTGTGGTGGGGATACAAGGTTTGGAGGCCTCTAGGGCCTGTGAGACTCTGTTACAGGCCATAACTTATTTTTTTTGGATTATTGGACACAGCCCTGATGATGAACCCAGTTTTTCCTTCTCAGGGAGAGAATTCTCCAATTGTTACCATCAAATTGTGGCAGGTGAGTATCCCAAGAAGGTAACGTACCCCTTTAGGAGTGCACGGCGCTGGTTGAGCCATATACACAGGGACTCATCTGTGTGTGTGTGTGTGTGTGTGTGTGTGTATACTATTTTTGTCCTGACCTGACTCCTCTGTTCTCTATAGAGGGAATGTGGGATTGATAGCTGGGTAATCACAACAGGTTGCGTGCGACAGACTGGTACAAAATATTTGGAGTAAACAGAGATAACGATCAGGATGAAGTGCAGGTGGCGGTCCAGGAATGTGGAGATGATACTAATAAGAACTGAAAAACAGACTGGAATGTAAAGACAGCACGTAACCAGTAACTGAGTCCAAAAGAAGAGCATATGTAAAGAACTGAGTGGTGATTTGTGGAGAAGTCTCTGGGCATGAATCAAAGTCTGTCTCATGGAAGATAACAGGGCAGTGAAGGCCGAGCCCGGATGGATGCCTTAACCAGGAACACCAGCCTAACCACACATTGAGAGAATTGAAGCCAGCACCCCTCTCAACTGACCATTGCCTTGAATAAGCCTGCGACTGATCACTGCAGTATAACTCCAAGTGCCATGGATAGATGACTTAGTGTAGATGGCATGAATGGTGTGTAGTATGGATGTTGTGAATGGTAATAATGATTTTTATATAAGCTGCTAAGTTTGTCTCCATTATCCATATACCGTGCAATAAATCTTGGTTTGCTGAACCTGTGTGTTGGTCATTTATCCAACACTTCCAAACCCTAGTTTGTTATGGGCCTATGACTTTCTTTGCTGGGTCTATGACTTTATTTTCTGGGTCTAGTCTAGTGCGAGTCTAGAATTGCCACACAAATCTAGATTCAAAGAGGTAGAACTAATTTTACCCGGGTGAGAAGTCACTGGAGGGGTAAATCTCAGGTTATTCTCAGGAAATAAGCAGAAGAGGGGGGAGAGAGGTTTGGAGCTGAATGGTACAACAAAGTTGTGACAGCTGGGAAGACTCTGCCTGTCAACTGTGGGTACTGATACTATACCTGCCATCAAAGGGTCAGAAGCCCCTCTCATTTGCCTCAACTGTGGAGGGATGTGGCTGGGCCTTTAAGCTTAACCCCAAGGTCTCAGAATGTCACATTTACAGCATGTCTTTAGAAACATCCCCAGACCAGGGCCCAGATCCTGTCCCAGTGGAGTTACAGCAATTATTGTAGGCAGTCTGGGACAGTGAAAGAGAACTTTGGTGCACTGGAAAGTGGTAAACCTAGACAAGATGATTGTCAACTGACTTGCACAGGTGTGGGGACTGGTTTTCTATTGCATTTACTGAACCACTTAAACAGTATGGCTGAAATGGGGTACCACAGAAAGGTTCAAGGACATTGGAGTGACTGAGGAGGGGCCATGTGAGGTGACACCAGGGTCTGAATTAAGGAAATGGTTTGGTAACTATGTTTCAGAGCAGTGCTCCTTAGTGCAGGAGTTCTGCAGTACAGGCATACCTGTACTTTGATTTCCAAGCTTCAAATTTCTGCTCTTCATTCTTGTGGGTGTCAGTACCTATCCTGTATATCATCCAGTCCTGAACAGAGGGTAACTTTTTTTAAGTGCCTATGCCCTATGGCCCATGCCCTGTGGTCTTCACACCAGCAATTAATCATTCTAAAATAGTACTCAGGCATCCCAGAAGAGCATGAAGAAAGAAGAGAAGCCTGATAAACTAAGTAAATAGTAAACTGCAAAAGAATTTGAAGGAACAGTCAGCCCTATCTTGCTGGGCATGAACTGGCCAGCAGAAGCCAGCCAGGCTTATACTGCACTGAGGCCTGGATCAACAGGAAGTGCCAGGTCTAACCCTGTCTCAAATCTGCCAGCCACACATATAGTTGGAGTTCATCCACACAGCTAGGCTGAAACATAATAGCTGTGAAACAGCAAAAAGGGTCCAACCCTATGGCTACAGCCCAGACATCTAGTCTCAGCTTTACTACCGTGCTGAGACACCACAACTGAAAAAGGACGGGTCCAGGCCCATGTGGCCAGTAACAGTAAAACAAAAAGTGCCATCCCAATGCCTTAAATAGCCAGGCTGCTTCAGGAGCTTCTTCCCTAGCCCCCAAAGTACCTCATTTGGCCCTCAGCTTCCATCTTTTGCCTTCCTGTGGTGGTAGGAGCTCTCCTCCATGCACAGTTCAGAGCTGCATTTCCCCTCTGCCTCAGGAACCTGGACTTATATCCCCTGAGTCCCCCCCTCCTGGTAAGTAAGGTTCTCTCCTGACTGGCCACATGTGTGTCTTCCCTCCTTGAAGAGGAACTTACTGTGCCTAGGCTGCAGTTGCTCCCTTGCTACCTTCCCTCCCTGGCTAACCCCTGGCTGGGGCCCTTTTTACTCAAAAAGGGGTCTCTCACTCAAGCTAAAAGGAGCCCTTGGCTGCCTATTATAGGCCCCTACCCATGACTGGAACTGGACATTCTTGTCACAAGTCCTGGGACCCTCCAAAAATGTATATGCAGCTGGAGTGTGAGGCCTCCTGGCCCAGCTCCATCTCATGGAGTGTGGAGCCATGCTAATGGAACACCCACATACAGTTAGGCTGAGTATGGTAAAGTGTGTGCTTTTGGCTGTTGTGTATCATGAATTTTATGCCAGTAAGATGGCCCCTGTTGTTTTGGCCATGTGCTGTGCACATGGAAAGCTGTGGCCTGTATCTGGGCAAAATATGGAAAATCCTCTGGCCTCATTGGCCAGAGGAAGCAGAATATTTTCTAAGCAGGTTGAGTAAGAGAGGCTGAAGCATGGCACTCCCTAATTGGACAAGGCTTGAGTGATATCACATCAAGTACACAAGAACAACTCACCTAGGGCTTTTCTCTCTTTTTCCTTGATCTGCTAAGAGCTGTGTAGCTGAATTAGGAGCTAGGAAAATTGCTCTCCCTGCCTATTTATTGGAGAGGCAAGAAAAGACTATGTGATGGGAAAGCCTCAGATACAAGGAAGAAAAGTCTATCTCAGTTTGAGACCCCTATTTCCTCCCTCTTTCTTTTTTTTTTTTTTCTTTTTCTTTTTTTTTGAGTGAGATAATACCATGGGAGTATTAATACCTGAAGCAGATGAACCAGGAATGGGGTCCTGGCAGTTACTGGCCACATGGGCCTGGCCCCATTTGTTTTTAACCAAAGAACTGGGTAGTGGATGGAGAGGAGGATGGGGAGGGAGGGGCATACAGGGAGGCCTGGGAGGCACTCCAGATTCTGAGACCTATTCAGGAGGGGCTGCTGGTGAGAGTGCTGGGGCCTGAGTCCCAGTAGTGGGCTAAGGAAGGCCCAAGCCAAGAGGGCCAGGCCTGAGTCCTGACAGTGAGATAAGGGCCATGTCCTGTGGTCTTCACAACAGCAACTAATCATTCTAAAATAGTACTCAGGCATCCCAGAAGAACATGAAGAAAGAAGAGATGCCTGATAAATTAAGTAAATAGTAACAGCATTGACAGACCTTGCATATGATGAGAATCCCTAAATACCAAGCCAAGACAAACCAAAACAATATGTGATTAATCAAAATCCTGAAGCTCTGTGTGGTCAGTTACCTCCTAATCAATATTTGATAAATGCTTTCCCTGATATGATGAGAGTTTTCAAACACAATCCTTTTTCCTTCCTGCTCCAGCCTTTGAAAAGGGCAAATGGGGAAAAAATGGGAAACACCACTTGGCAGGGTGTTCAGGTAGAATGTGAGTAATCTACAAATTGGGTCAGTGGAAATATGAAGGGATCAGTCGGAGATAGTTGCTCTCTCTATCTATCTGTCCCTCCCAGAGTCAAAAGGGAATGAAAAAAATGTTTTATGGCTTTCCATGGAAATCCTTAACCCATTCAGATTCTGCTAGGATGTTTGGGAGAAGAGAGCCTGCTGAGTTAAAGGGTGTATTCAGTTGCACATACATTGCTTAAATTCTTCATTTGTATTCTAGGATGGAATGGGTTAGTACAAACAGCCAAGCTGTGCTTGAACAGTGCCAAAACACTTTACTAACACACCTCTGCTTCCTGATTAAACTCCTGTATAAGAAATTACAAATGTGATAGTCTTTTGAAGACGTTAAATACATGTAAAAAGAAAGAACAGCCACTGTTCTTTCTTATCTAGGGATCTTAGACCAACTGGTTTCACAGTAGAAGTTCTTACTGAAGGGCTTTCATTGGTTTTTCATGTGCTATCCCATGTTCCTAACTAGGAAGTTGAAAACTTCAGTGAATACCAACTATCTGGGTGAGTCTCAAATGTTTTGAAGTTGACGGAACCTCTCAACTGATTTTTGAATCAGGAATGGCTTGAGATATCAACTCTTAGAAAACTCCAGACATGGTGCAGCCAACAAGAAAACTTATTTCAAGTCCTTGGCTGTCTGTCTATAGTACAAGAAACTCTGTTTTTAGGATATTAAGTTTTCATTTTAGAAGAGGGAAGTACACAGCAGATGCTAACATGAGTGACTGGTACTTCCTGGATCTGGGGTGGGGGCACCCACAAAAACTCCGAAAGTGGCAGCCCTGTTTGGGGGGGGGGAGGGGCATCAGCCCTACTGAAAGCATCATTTTCAACCGTCAAGGGGGGCACCCATCTGGGGGGCTCATGCATCCCTGTGTACCCCCTATCAGTTGCCCGTGGATGCCAAAATGAAAATGATTGGCAACACATAGTGGGTACACATGGTTGCACACGCACCCCGATATCATCCATGTACCCCCTGGATGTGCCAGCCATGCAACCAGAAGTGCCACTGGACGTGCACCTCCAGTTTCACCGGTTTTGTAGCTGGTTTGGTGATTGGCTGCTCAGGGGCACCCCCCACCCGCCTGCGGTCAGTGATGGGGGAACCACTCCATCAGTGATCTGGTGCCTCCCCAGACTCAGGAGGCACCAGTCACCCATGATGAAAACCATGCTGGGGCATGTGATTTAACTCTACCAAAGGTGAAATACTGAGTTAGGAAAACCTGTTTTTTTCTGACCCTGATAGAAAAGAAACTTCTCTGAGATAAACAGTGCTGTTGTCTGTCTCAGTACAAGTGTCTCTCAGATAATGGTGAGTGGGAAACTTCAGGTAATGAAAAAGTATACTAAAAATAAATAAAAACCTTGGACTGCATTCATGGTGGATTTTATCTATGTTGTCTGTGTACTTGATGTTGATCAAGAGTCAGTTGCCACATCTGTAGCAATAGGAGGTACAAGAAGAGCTGCCTCACAAAGCAGCTGAGAAGAGAATCATGTCAGCTGTTGCAGGTGCTGGATTTCCTTTCTGGATCCTCAGGATGACATTGCTGAGATACATGTTCCTTCAGATCCTCTGGGCTTACTCTTCTCAGGCAGAAGGTAAGGTATGACAAGCATCAAAATATTTAGACAAGGTTCTTTGGATGAATCTGATATCTTTTATTAGAGCAACTTTAATAGTTGGGAAAAAAAATTCTTAGCAAGCTTTCAGGTTTAAAAAACCTTCATCTGGCTGAGGAAGCATCTGCAGTTGTATGCTATTCCTGGATGGGATGAATAGTAAAGAGGCCAGAGCCTGGTATGCATGCAAGGAAGGCAGTCAATGAAGTTGTAAATTGAGGAGTAAGCGGGTGACAGACAGGCTGGGGGTGGGATAGAGAAGGGGGATCAATGTAGTGGGTAAATAGTGAAGAGGTACCTGGGGAGTCAGATGTCAGGAGCCACCCAGATGCCATGTGAAGAATCGCTGCAGTACCAAAGAAAAACCTTCATGAATTGCGTGCCAGTAGTTATGACATATCATTCCTCCCTTGAAACCATATGGAAAATCCTCAAACAATTGCAACCCATACTAGAAGGAAACCTAATTCTTAAAGAGATCTTTCCAGAACCACCCATCCTAGCCTTCAAACCAGCACCGAATCTCACTAACCTCATCCCCAGAAGCAAACTTTCTGTGGCCCAGAACACACCAAATGGATCCAGACCATGCCATGACAAGAAATGCAAAACCTGTCTAGGCATCTCCACCACCCCCCACAATAACTACACCCCACAACAGAACCATAAGCATTCCTGGATCTTACAGCTGCATCTCCAGAAATGTAATATATCTCATGTAACTTATCCAGTGCACCAAATGCCGTGATGGAAAATGCATAGGAGAGACCAAACAACAACTGTGCACCAGAATGAATACACACTGGAAATCTATGAAAGACAAGAATGTCCAATTACCTGTGGAGGACATTTCTCACAAGACAACCATTCTCTCTCCAATCTCTCAGTTCTAATGCTCAAAGGGAACTTACAAAACACTTTTTACAGACGAGCATATGAACTTCACTTCATCAACCTCCTAGATACAAAAAATCATGGACTAAATATAGACCTTAGATTTATGATACACTGCAACCTGCCTGATACGTGACTTCTCAGGTACCTCTCCACTGTTTACCTACCACATTCATCCCCCTTCTCCCCCTTACCCCCCAACATCTCTCTTACCCACTGACTCCTCAATTTACATCTTCACTGCCTTTCTTGCATGCATACCAGCCTCTGGCCTCTTGACTATTCATTCCATCCAGGAAGAGCACACACAAACTGCAGATACTTCCTCCGCCTGACAAAGGGATTTTAAACCCGAAAGATCGCTAAGAAAATGTTTTCCAACTATTAAAATTGGTCTAATAAAAGATATGAGATTCACCCAAATAACCTTGTCTACCATTCTGAAGCACAGGGATGCTGATACATAGATGCTTCAGAGCCACTCTAATTAAAGTCCACCTCCCTCCCCTCCCCTGCTCCCCAGAACAAGTGTATAGATGTCCTTAGAGTATCCCTTGCTTGGCACATTGTACCTGATGAAGTCCTAAGTCCAGCACAATACTTTCATTTCTGACTCTACTTACATTGAACCATTTACTATGTGATCATACAGAATGTATACTTATTACACTGAGGAAATCTCCTGCAAAGGAATTCCCCCATGCACATATATACCCTCTGAAATAGGGTGCACATCTGCAAGCAGGGAGAGGGGAACCCGATGGGAGTTTTTTCCTTTTTGCACTGCAGCTGTCTATTGGGTAAATCCTCTACAGGAGATTTCTTTGTTCCCCAGCATGGGGGCATGTCTGCAAGTGGGATTTCCCTTTGCTTGCAAACTCTAAGTCCAAGGTGAACTGTGACATCAGCAATGTGTGGCATTCAGCTCCACAACTGAATGCACTCCAAGACAATGTCTGTTTCTAGCCTTTGAAGCAAGGTTGGATAGTCACCACATCCTTGTTACATTTCTAGGTTAATTTCTGACCATCAAACTTTCCCTAAAGGGGCTATCTTATCATTATAATATTTTATTGAAATAATTTAAAATAAACCAGATCCTGGACAATAAGGTGCTAGGAATCCTATTCCTCTAATAACTGAGAAAAGCCTTACCAATTTAATTGAAAATTTGGAAGTAGATGCTAGCATGATCAGACCTTGTGCATGCTTAAATGGAAAAAAAAAATCAGATTAGAAAAATGGTTTATGAAGGGAGCAGCAGGTTGGCTAACATTTAATGAGAAGATGAGTATTTGGATGGTCTTCTGACTTTACCTAACCTTTACCATCCTCTCTATTTAGCAGTCTACTCCTCTCCACCCTGCCATTTTCACTGAGTTAATTCCTGTGAACAGCCTGGATGTGTCACAGTTAGTCTGGTTTATGAAATCAATGGTAATGCCTCTGAGAAGAAATAGTTCTTAAATTATAAAAAAAACACCAGGGCAACCTCCTTGCTGAAGAGATTATTTTTTAACTGAAAAGGTTGTTTTCTGGTGTTGCAACCTTCGTAACATGACTTCAGAGATAAAGTCAAACTGGCTTCTTCTAAAAGAGGTGCTGCAATTCCAACAAGCGTTGAAGCCCTAGCCATAGAGAGTAACCTCCTTGTGTGTGCTCCAGGCTTCTGACTCCTGCAACCTGTGCTCCTTCCTCCAACCTCCCTGTCAATGACTGCAAGTTTGCTGAGAAGAGGAGAGAAGTCTTATTTTAGGTTTCAATATTCTGTGAAGTATTTATATACTACAGAAGCTACCAAATCTGTATAAGAAAACCTGACTGAACAAGCTGGAAAGCATCAGGTGTTTATGTCTTGACTACACCTAGGATAATACATTTTGTGTGTGTCCTGTTTATATAGTGCCAGTATGTGAACAGCCCCCTGAAGTGGATTTTGGTGATGTTCTAAGTGGTGAAAAATCAAAATACATGGAAAACGACAGAGTGCAGTACCACTGCTACCCTGGGTACACGCTGGCTGGATCTGAATGGGTAACATGTAATGAAGGAAGTAGGACCCAACTGCCAAAATGTCTAGGTAATTATCAAGTATTTTGCTTGACGTGGGTTAGGTTTTTGGGAATCTGTAGTCCTCAGTAGCTAATCATAGGCAATTGGCTCCGTAGCCAAGAGTGTGTTAGTCCCATATGGGATGAAACTGGTGCCTTCCTTCTGATTACTTTTGTAAGCTGCACTGGGGCATCTGATGGAAATACTTGACAAAGAGGAAATTGGGGAATTCTCTAATTTATCACCACTGGATTTTACAGCACATTATCACCAGAGGTACAATGTTTTCTTCATCTAGGATGACGTTGGCACAATCAGAGCTGCATGCCTTCCTTCCCTGTGTGTAGAAATGCCTTTCTCTTCAAATCTCTCCACAAAATCCCACCACTGATTCCTCCATCATACCTTAATGGTGTGACTTATGCCATTGGGTGGTGAGAAATGCCTGATGTCTTTCCTTCCAGGCAGTGTTGATGAGTAGAAGGTGCATGGGGGTGCATGTGCATCCCCTGCCAGGCTGCACTCCTCGTTTAGCTGGTGGGCACAGTGGCAGGTGGGAGCACCAGTGTCACCACATGAGTGCTGGCTGAGGAGGGAGGCTGCCAGCAAAAGCAGATGTGCCTCTTCTGGAAGTGGCCCCAGGCCTTCCGGAAGCAGTGCACCTACTTTCATGGTGAGTGAGATCAGGGTGGAGAATCCCCATTTAGTGTGATCAGCCACCAGGGCCCCCCCTTTGGTTAGTATGATCATTGTGACAGCCAGAACCAAGAGGGTTTAATAAGCAATAATGTGTGCTTCTTGGAGGCATTTGGTATTCTGCCTAAATAGATAATATTAGTTAATATT
>JAGPOW010381426.1:0-15044 GCA_030014935.1 Caiman crocodilus
GCAATAAAAACTTTTTTTCTTTCAAACTTCCAACTGGCATTCGTATATTGGCTCACGCATACCGGGCAACGAATTCAGACTTGGGCTGAAGCATAACATAGACATCTCTTGATATTAATGGTCCTTCATTTATTCTGTTGCTTAAATGCCAACTGATGATGGTCACAGGGGTACATCACAACACCTTTACTCACTCTAACACCCAATGGATTTATGGTGACACAAGAAGTGGCGCTAACAGTAACACCATGAGCCACGATTCATTGTTTTGGGTCACTGTAGGTAAAGGAGACTAATTTCCACCACATGGAAAGGTCTTTTTCTCCTTGAATGGTGTTGTTCTAGACAATTTTGATAAGCTCTATTGGCAAATGGCCTTGAAGGCGAAACTGGATAAGTTGAGTGACTATGGTCTGGCTTAAAACTTGAGCCTGGGTACAGGCCAAGGCTAGAGAAACATTGCATTGTTTATATACTTACCCACCTGGTTGCCCGAGATGCTGGGTAAAAAGACATCAACCCCAGTCATTAGAGAAGGTGCTAAGACTAGTGGAAAATTATGTATCAGCAGAAACTGAGGGAAAACTAATGAAATGAAAGAAAAATGGAAGTACTACACTGATTCACAGAGCTGACCCCATTGATAGAAGTAAGAAAATGGAGGGAGCGAGAAGGATAAACTGTGACATTCAAAAGTTGGGACTCGAGAGAAACAGTGTGTTTCAGATGCTGTGAAAAGGGCCATATGATATGGTTCTGCCTCCAGAAGAACAGCTACAAGCAGGGGCAGGAGTATCTGCGTGATGAAAAGATGGATTGCAGTTTCAGATGTCAGAGGTCCATGGAAAAAGAATAAGCTTGTGATAGAAGTGAAGATAGGAGACAATCATTCTAGCTGTTTGTGTGTACACCCTGTGTCTACTACAATGATTAAAGTGGATTTGATTCCTCGCTTGATAGGGACACCTGAATCAGCTGTCAGCATGGTGTGTAACCATGAGGCCTTGTATACCTACAAAAGGAGAATGTTAAAATTAACCTTGATGAACCCTACTTAAGGGAAGTTGTGGAATGGGCCACAAATAATTTGTATGATAAAGATGAAATACCTCAATGAGAGGAAATTCTCTTTGGGGTGAAGAGAGAAGGAAAAGAGCAAGAAAGTGCAGATGATGAGGAGCTAGATTTAGATAAAATAATATGTGAAGGTCAGTTTAGCAAAAGAAAGGCAGCACAAGAGCAGTTGTTTTGCCAAGAATGCTCTGCACATCACAAGTCTGGAGATGTTCAACCTCCAAAGGTACTTTTAGTACCCCTGCCCCTAGTAGCAAGGCCGTTCAAATGAATAACATTAGATATAGCAGGGCCCTTTTCACGGAGTAAGGCAGGATACCAGTTTGTGCTAGTAACAGTGGACTATGCAACTAGGTACCCTGAAGTGATTCCTTTAAGGTCAGTGACCACAACAAAGATTGAGGAGGAATCGGTAAAGTGGGTATCATGGATAGGCATTCCCCCAAGGAATTTTAACTGATCAAGTGGAAAACGTTATATCAAATGTAATGAAGGGTATTTGTAATACCTTGCAGATACACTGCTGTTCTCAGTTGCTTTATCACCCACAAATGGATGAGCTTGTGGAAGGCTTTAGTTGTACATTAAAAATATCATGAGAACACGCATTCAAGCTGACCCTTGCAAATGGGAGGCCATAATACCGTCTCTTTTGCTTTGTGTGTGGAAAGTGACCCAAACTTCTATTCATGCACACCTTTTGAACTAGTGTATGGCCACAAGCTGGGGGGGGGGGGGGTTTGGATATTTTTTCTGAGGGCTGGCTAGAACAAGAACTAGGAAGTAAGAGGCAGCCCCGGGTAGTAGGAAAATTCAGGGAAAGACTGGAAAAAGTGAGCAACATAGCCAAAGATAATTTGGGAAAGAGCCAGATGAAGCAGAAAAGAATCTCTGAGGAACATGCACATGAATGAGAGCTTAAAGAGGGAGTATTGGTAATGTTGCCAGACAACAGCCATAAACTTCTAGCCAGATGGCAGGGGTCGTTTCAAATTACAAAAAAACTAGAGCCAGTGAATTATGAAGTGTTGATAACTGAACCAGTAAAGAGGAGACAAAATTATCACATTAATTTGTTAAAGCGATGGCATTAGGAGGAAAGTTGGCTGATGCAAGCTGGGGTAACATCAGCAGACTTAGAGGTAATAGAGGACCCAGAAGTAGCTGAACTACAGAAGGGAGAACCCAAGATAGGAGAGAATTTAATGGAGAGACAGCGGGCAGAACGCACAAAATTAGTAGATAAATTTAATGTTGTATTCAATGAGAGGCTGGGGGAGGCAAAGGGGAACGAACATCAAATAAAACCTCCCTGAGAGAGTATAGTACAGAACCAATGGAGATGGCTACCCCATCATTTATGGCAGGTAATGGAACAAGAAATCAGACAGATGCAACAACTTGGAGCGATAGAAGAATTGCATAGTCCATGGAGGAGCCCATTAGTTATTGTGCGTAAGCAGGATGGCTCATAGTTTCATAGTTGGTAGGGTCAGAAGGGACCTGAGCAGATCATTAAGTCCAACTCCCTCCATGGCAGAAGCTATACAAGTGAAAGAGTACTGGGATCAAACGACCTCAGCAAGGTGTTCATCCAGCCTCCTCTTAAAGACCCCCAGGGTAGAAGCCAGCACCACTTCTCTTGGAAGTTCATTCCAGATCCTAGCAGCCCTGACAGTGAAGTAGCACCTCCTGATGTCTAGTCTAAATCTATCCTCTGCCAGCTTGTGATGGTTATTTCTAGTCACTCCTGGTGGTGCTCGGGGAAACAGGGACTCTCTCAGTGCCTGCTGGTCCCTGCTGACTAGTTTGTAAACAGCCACTAGATCCCCTCTCAGCCTTCTCTTAAGGAGGCCGAACAGGCTCGGATCCCTTAGCCTCTCCTCATACAGCCTGCCCTGCTGACTCCTGATCATGCGAGCGGCCCTCCTCTGAACCCTCTCCATGTTGTCCACATCCCTCCTGAAGTGCAGCGCCTAGAACTGGATGCAGTACTCTAACTGCAGCCTGACCAGTATCGCATAGAGGGGGAGGATCACCTCCTTGGACCTGCTTGTGATGCATCCGTTGGATGCATGACAAGGTAAAGTTGGCCTTCCTGACCGTGTCCCCACATTGGTAGCCCATGTTCATTTCAGAATCAATAATGACACCAAGATCCTTCTCTGCCTCTGTGCTGATGAGAAGGGAGTTCCCCAGCCTGTAGGTATGTTGCTGGTTCTTCCTCCCCAGGTGCAGTACCTTGCACTTGTCAGTATTGAAACCCATCCTGTTCTCATCCGCCCACCCCTGTAACCTGTCCAGATCTAGTTGCAGCCTGTACCTATCCTCTAGCATGCCCACTTCTCCCCACATGTTAGTGTCATCTGTGAATTTGAGCAGGGTGCTTTTTACACCCCCGTCCAAGTCGCTGATGAAGATGTTGAACAGTGCAGGCCCAAGGATCAAGCCCTGGGAGACTCCACTGCCCACGTCCCTCCAGGTTGAATAAGACCCATCCACCACCACACTCTGGGTCCAGCCCTCCAGTCAACTAGTGATCCATTTGACTGTGTAGGTATCAGTGCCAGTCTCCTAGATTTTTAATGAGAATGGGGTGACAGACAGTGTCAAAAGCCTTCCTAAATCCAGAAAGACTACGCATACCATGACACCTGCATCCAAGGATTTTGTGACCTGGTCATAGAAGGCCACTAGGTTAGTCTGACAAGACCTGCCTCTAATAAATCCATGTTGTTTGTCCCTAAACATAATCTCCCCGGCTGGCCTTTCACGGACATATGCCAGGATAATTCTCTCAAAAAGCTTACCCAGAATTGAGGTAAGTGTCATGGCAGGGTCCTTCAGGAGGGCCGTGGTCTTCTTAAGGCCCCCTACCCGTGCCAAGTCCGGCCCAAGGCACCCTCAAATTCTCTCCCGCCACATCTTTGATGTTATGTGTATATTGGGAGGCTGCCTTATACCGCCCTGGGCACGGCTACTTGGGACCTCTGTCCCCGTGATCTCCCGGACGCACCAGGGTGTCTCCCTGTATGACAGGTGCCTTCCAGGCACCCTAGCCTTAGGGCCACGCATGACTCCTACCAACCCCTAATACCACGCCCCAAGCCTCACAGATGTTCTGGACGTTGGTGTGTCAAATGTATGCCTGCTCTCTCGGGCCTTCTCTAAGTGTCGTCCATCCCCCAGGGACCCTTGCCTCGCTCTGGGATTCCGTATCGAGCCTCCAATCCCTCAGGCCCGCCGCGCTGCTACTCTCTGTTCTCCAGGCCCAACCGCACTACTATCCCCTTCGTTCTCTGGGGACAATCGCAGCACCTCAGCCTTTCCAGAGGGCTACCGCAGCACTAGGCCGCTGCCAGAGTTCACCACCCCCATCCTGGGCTTCCCAATACTTTCCCCTGCTCGGGGACTTCCTATGCTCACGCTGGGCCCCTAACAATGCCGCCCCTTCTCCGGGCTTGCTAAGCCCATTTCCTGGGCTTCTCCCAATGCTGCACCTCTCTCTAGGGCCAGGGGTCTAAACACCCCATCCTACTGCACCCTCTCTGGCACTTGCTACCATGCCCTCTCTGATGCTGGACTGCGCCCTCCCGGGCACTAGGGCCCCACACCTTTGTGGGCCCTTATGAGGCCTCCTCCAATCCCTACAGCCTCACTCAAACCACTGGTGTAATATCAACAACACCAAAGCAAACACAAGCCTCCTGGCTATACCTCATCATCATTGTTCCAGAGCTCCTTCTCCTCTGGCTGCTGGCAGGAAACTGCCAGCCTGGCCTTGGCTCTGGGCTTTATAAGAGCCAGGCCCTGCCCCTTCCAATCAGCTGACTGCCATCAGGTAGGGTCATCTGCTGCCCCGGCAACTCACAGCTGTGCTCATTCCCACTGCTAGGGCTTTTCCTCAGCAGCCTCCATGCTCTAGGAGCGGGGCAGTGAGGTGCTCTGCGACAGTAAGACTGACTGGCCTATAGTTTCTTGGGTCCTTCCTCCCTTTTTTGAAAATGGGAACCACACTGGCCTTTTTCCAGTCCTCTGGCACCATGCCAGAGCACCATGAGTGCTCGTAAAGCTGTGCCAGGGGTCCCACAAATGACCTCTGCTAATTCTCTCAGCACTCTGATGTGGAGATCATCAGGGCTAGCTGATTTAAATATGGCCAGTCCCTCCAGAAGTTCCCTGACTAGGTCCTCACTGACCCTAGGCCTGAGTGTGCCTCCCCTGGGTCCTATGGGGGTCCCAGTGGCAGGAGTGACCTGGTCCTTGCTCAGAAAAATGGAGGCAAAGAAATTGTTAAATAAGTGTGGAAATAAGTTTAACCAGGCCTCTTGACTAAGAAGAGAGAGAAAGAGAAGAGAAAAAGATGCTGATGCTATGTGTTTTAAAATGTTCTAAGATAAGGAAAAACCTTCATGCCTTGTTTTGTTTTTCTGAATAAGTAAACTGCTTACGTGTGACAAATAAATGATCAACTTGCTTTGTCTGAACCCTGTATCTTTTCTCACTGTCTAAAGTATAAATACATTTGTAAACTTGTAGAGGTCAGAGTTCCTTTGAGAACTTTCCTTGTGATCACTTGTATAGCTTTAAATAAACCAAGATGGCTCTGCCAATTCTGATACAACCGCAACGCAAAGTTTGATTTCTGCCACATAAGTTAGCTTTGCTAACTTTGTTCAATGACCAGATTTCCTAGCAAGTCCTGCAGAGGCCCCACGTTACCCGGTACCTTCTTTTTACCTGCTATGTATTTAAAAAAGGACTTCTTGTTGTCCTTGATCTGGGTAGCTAGTCCCAGTTCCATCTCCGCCTTGGCCTTCCTGACCGCTCCCCTGCAGCCCTCTCCCTTTGAGCTTGAATAAGGCTTGATAAGGCTGTGTGTTGATTATAGAAAATTAAATGAGTTGGTACCTTTTGACAGTTTCTCGATGTCCCAGATTGATGACATGGTCAAGAAAATAGGATACGCTAAATATATATCGACTATCGATTTAATGAAGGGATATTGGCAAATCCCAATGGTGGTGCAGGATAGAGAAAAGACCATGTTCAGGATGCCTTGGGGGCCTGTTCCAATTTAAAAGGATGCTTTTTGGCCCACATGGGACAGCTGCCTCCTTTCAATGTCTTATAGATAAAATACTGGCCCCACATCAAGGATATTCTTCTGCATACAGTGATGATATTAAACGTTTTCAGAAGAATGAGACCAACATTGTGCACGTTTAAGGGCTGCGTTGACAACACTGAGGCAAGCAGGGCTCACAGTGAGCCCAAGGAAACATGCATTAGGTATGGAGAAAAATCAGTATCTGTTACCAGATTTGCCTGTCACCTTGGGGTACATTCATTTATTAGGGGTACATTTCTGGGGTCTCTGTAATTCTATCAATGTGCTGCTTGTCTTTCTATACAAAGCTGTATCTCTCCCTTCTGCAGGCCCTCACCCCCAGTAGAGCTATTTTGCAGGACTCAGCCTTAATGGAGTGGGTTTCTCCAGCCACCAAATCAGTCAAACACAAACACACACATATGGCTTAACGTGACATGCCTGACCCAGCCAGGTTGATCAGCGTGTACAGGATGATATCCTCACATGCCAGGAATCAGTTAATTAAAGTAACAATAAAATGCAGTCAGACACAAGCATGCAGGTGAACAAAACACTTCTGAATCCGGCTGGGTGTCCAGCTGACACCTTCATGGGCCAACATTTAGTTCATTAGGGCATGTTTGAGCCAAACTGGGTCAATCAGCCTATATAGGTTGATCCCCTTATGTGTCTCAAACTCAGAATGTCCCAATCTTTTGCCCT
Organism: Caiman crocodilus; assembly: GCA_030014935.1. Taxonomy (NCBI): domain Eukaryota; kingdom Metazoa; phylum Chordata; order Crocodylia; family Alligatoridae; genus Caiman; species Caiman crocodilus. Next base: position 6,890 of record JAGPOW010381426.1, read on the forward strand.
AACTGTCCTAGTAGTGGTAGACTTGTAGTAAGTGGGCCCCACAGTATTTTTGGGCTTTACCGGGATCTTTGGCTTAAGTAAAAGAAGCATTGCTGCAGAGAAAGTGGGAAAGAAGCAGAAAAGGAAAAATACATCCAGTTACCACCAGTTTGACTATAAAAGGTATTTATTGTTAAGTATATGACTAGTAGTAATAGCCATACAAGGAAAAACAAACAAAAACAATTACAATATCACCCTGGTTCAATTGTATAACTGGGGAAACCTAGCTCAAGCTTAACTAATAAAATTCAGTGTTAGAAAGCTATGCCTAGAGAGAAAAAGAGAAAGAGAAAGAGAGAGAGTTTTGGGATCTCACCATTCCAAGGTACCCAGGTGTTTTGTTGACAGGCAAAGTTCCTAGCATGATCACTGAAGATTAAACAGGTGACCAAAAGAGACAATGTTTCACCCAGCTCGAGAACAGCAGCAGATAGTGTCAAAGAGATTTCTCCTTCTTGAAGCACCAGCTGTTTGCTGCTTTACTGCTTGCTTATACCCTTAGTCCAGCCTCTTCAAAGCATTCTTTCAGTTGTGTAAATCAAGAGAGTTTCAAGCCGTAATTGACAGGGAAAAATCCTGTTATTTAAGCAGTTCTAATTTAAATGGATTACCTTTTTCAGTGACAAGGGCTTATCTGGTTTGCAATGTCTCAAGAAACGAATTAACAACCAGGACAAATATATGGTTTTAAGGAGTAACCAGACAATTAGGAGCCAGCTTAAAATTATTACAAATATAGAACATAAGCTGGAAGGGATACCACGTGATTTCTTCTCAGATAGCCTAGCTACACTTGCACTGTGAAGTCAGCATCAGTGTTTTGTATTTTATGCGTTATGAATAAGCCTCAGCTTAGCATGACTTTCAGATCTTACTATAGTCTTTTCCTGATGCCTTGATTTGGTCTGTTTTGTGGTATTAAAAAAAAGCAAAGGCCTTAAACTTTGATTGAAAAGAGGTTATAAAGAAAAAACAAAAGACATTGTGTAGAAGTGTGGGCTGGGAAAAGAGGAAGAATGTGGTAATCAGGTCTTGTGGTAATCAGTGGTTACTGAGACAACAAGAAAAAAGTGTTTTGTAATAAAAAAATGAAAATAATGTTTTGTAACTGTTACCGCAACTAGGTTTCTAAAAAATTTCACTATATGTTCATGCGAGTTGTAGGTGGCTGCTAAAAAGGTATATAAGCCTTATGCTTTAACGTTTAGGGAGGGAGCCCCCTCCACGTGCATGGTGAATTCATGTCACTTTGGGCCCCTCCTACAGCTGTAGCTCTGCTGACCTGACCCAAAAGTTTGCTGCATGTGTTTTCCATGACAGTTTTCTAAAAGAGGAAATCCCAAGGGCATATGGAACATACTTAGGTGATGGGGGAAGAAAAAGTCCTATATAAGTCCAGCAAGCTGGGTACCAGGTTTCCCTCAAGAACACAGAGCCGACAGGTAATAGTTCTTAGTGGGTCAGGGGAAGATGACTGGTAGCAGATAAAAATTGCAGCTATAAAATAATGCAAAGTACCTAGAACCCTAAGACAACTTCAGATCTTCCTAGGCTTTGCTGATTATTATAGATGCTTTATCAGAGGTTAATCGGAGCTAGTGGCTCCTTTAACTGATATGAGCAAAGGAAAGAGAAGTTGCAGTGGACACAAAGAGCTCTACAGGCTTTTGAGGCAGTCAAACAGGCCCTATGTGAGAAACGATTGCTATATACCCCAGATTTCCAGGATACATTTTATTTGCAGATATATGTTTCAGGGACAGCATTAGGGGCCATACTCTTTGAGAAAGTGCGAGGGGAGGAGAGGCTGATAGCCCATGCCAGCAAAAGATTGTCAGCTGCCAAGATTAGATATTCCACTATTGAGAGAGAATGCTTGGCAATACGCTGGGGATGGAATTATTCCAATACTACGTGATAGGGAGGAAATTTATACTAGTGATGGATCATGCCCCCCCGAGATGGTTACAGCTGACCAAAACAGACAATACATGAATAATGCACAGGTCATTAGCACTGCAACCTTTTTATTTTGCAGTAGAGCACTGGACCGGAAAGAAAATTATGAAAGTGGATTTCTTGTTGCTCTCAAGAGAATAAGAAGAGAAAAGGAATAAGAACCAGAAGTTTTTAGTTCAGCTAGGATGGTCCAGGTGAACTGAAGAGGCAATGGCCTTCAGATTTTTTTTGTTGTTTATGAGCTAAATGTTGTTGTTTATGGACTAAAGTGACAGGTATGTAACAGGTCACTATCAAAGCCCTGTTACTCAAAGAAATGGGGAATGGGACCTGAGCTGAGAGTGAAGGTGTGGCAGCTGTGGGATGAGGTAGCCAGGCAACATTCTGCTTCATGGGTCACCCCATCTGTGAAGAGTTAGGGATTTAATTCATGACAGGTGGTGCAATGTGAGGATAAAAGCAGAAATCAACACAGTAACATCCCCTGGAAGGGGAGCAGCGAGGGAGACTCATTGGAGGTAGGATTGCCCTCTGCATGAAGACGCAGGGTAGGAGAAAACTTTGTCAGAGAGATAGAGAGCTTGCAGCAGAGGAGGACCTGTTTATATGCTTACCCACCTGGTTGGCCAAGATACTGCTGGATCAGTGGGCAAGACACAGTAACATTGTGGGGAGAGAGAGAGAGACAGAGAGACAGAGAAGAAAACAGTTAACAGGTGAGTCCAGCTGATGACTGGTCACCAGATTTAAAGACTGATATAGACTGAATAATGTTCATGGAGTCCCACTTCTGTTTTGAGGTGGTGGGAGACTACTAGGACAAGCAATAAGGTGATGTCCTACTGAGCTGAGGCACTATACAGGCAACTGTTTGTTCCATTCATGGTAAATTTTCAAGTTTATATCAAAGGCATGGCAGGTGAGAGCCTGAATTGGGCAGGAGCTTATCACTGGCACCTGTAACACCATAAATCCAGTAAATGCCTCCAACCTTCAGTGGCTTGCCAAAATGAAAGGAGTAAAATTTGAAATACTAGCAGATATGTTCAAACCCCTTAAGTCTATTTGAATTTTTTTGACGGATCGTTGAGGGCCCAGAAGAACTTACTCATTATGGTCAAAGTTGATTATATGGGGTCTGAGTATGTGTCATCCCATGTCCTCTAACAACCTGGAGGCAGCTTCTGTCATTCACCAGCAATGCAAGATTAATGTAGTTCCATTAAGAGATAACTGTATAAATCCCTTCTGTGACTGGAACATGTTGAAATAGTCCCCAACAACAACAGTGATCATATAAGAATCACAAGGACACTTATGGTCTAGCTAGTATGTTCCACTGTGGTGGTGCTTCCAGGTACAGCTTATTATGTAATACTTTCCAGCTTCTGCTTGAACAATTTATTGTGGATAATGAAAATACTTTTAGTTTTCCTTGGTGTATGAAAAACTATATCTTCATGTTGTTTTAACCAGTTCTCTCTACTAGCACCTGAAAACATTTTCCCAACTATAACCTCAACAGGTTTATGCGATGATCATGCAAACCCTGTAACAGAAGGCCACCTCTGTTTCTCCCCAAAAATGCTGCTCTGTGGCAATTTGCTTAGGATGGGCCCAGCAGAGCATACACATCTTACCCTATCTCTTTAGGTAACCTGAGCTGGATACATTCCTGGGGGGGAGGGGGGAACCTGCTCCCTCTGCCGACATGACTGATATCACATACCTGGGTGAGGGGCTTGGGCTCCCTGGTGAGCTAGAGACTGTCAGTCTGCCCAGCAACTAGTGATGCATTTCAAACTGGTTGGCTGACAGCCAACGAGTGCTGGCCTCCATTGGACCAGGTAAATGAGGTCATAAGGGCTATATAAGTTAAGGACTGCCCAGGAAGAAGGGGCAGCAGCCATGAGGAAGACTCAGAGAGAGAGAGAGAGAGAGAACTGGACCATCTGAAACTTGCTCTCTCTCTCAAAACTCATGATCAAGGAACTGCCTGCCTCCAGAGGGAATCTCCATCTGCCTGTGGATGATACTTGTGAGGAAGCTACCTGAGATATAACTAGATATATAGATTGCAGTAACTCAGACGCGTGATCAAAGGCTACCCAGCCATGCCAGTTTGCTCTATGAGACTCTTCTGCTATTGCTCTACCCCGGGGGCAGGCAATTATTTTCAGTGGAGAGCAACTTACCTAGTTTTAGCAGGCTGTTGAGGGCCACATGGGTAGCCCTGCCCCTTGACAGGTGCCCCACCCCTTGACAGGTGCCTTGCCCCCTGGCCACCATCTTGGGACCAATGTCCCAGGGCCAGGACCAGTGGGGCCCAAAGTGAGGCACAGGCTAGCAGGGGTCTGTGGAGCTGGGCTGGGCTGCACCAGCAGGGAGTGAGAAGCTGGCCTGGCTCCATAGAGCCCCTGCCAGGTGAGACCATGCACTCCTGCCACCCTGCTCTGGGCCCTGCCGGCACTGGCCCAAGGACACTAGTGTGGGCCCTGTGCTCCCACTGGCTCCCCGCTTGCTCATACCCAGTGCCCCCCAGACCTGGGGTACAGGTGGGGGGCAGCACAGAACCCTGGCCCCCTGCTCACCAGCAGGGGAGAAGCTGGGACTGAGTGCAGGGAAAAGTGGCTGCTCACCTGCCCCATGGCCAGTGCTCCCTGCTGCAGGTGCTTGCAGCTCACATGGGGCTGTCTGGAGCAGGCATAGGCAGCCCCAGGCCAGCTGCAGGTGGCTGCAGCATGGGATGCTGACCATGGGGCAGACAAGGGGCCACTTTTCCCCACACTCAGCACCAGCTTGTAACTCTCCCCACTGCCAGCCTGGCAGCAGGGCCAGATTACAAGGTGGTGCTGAGCACAGTGGAGTGGGGAAAGCAGCCCCTCCCCACCCCATGGCCAGCACCCTACACTGTAGCTGCTCACAGCCTGCTTGGGGCTGTCTGTGCCTGCTCCAGACAGCCCTGTGTGAGCTGTGAGTGCCTGCAGTGTGGGGCGCTGGCCATGGCATGGGCAAGGGGCTGCTTTTCTCCGTGCAGGGAAGGAGCCCAGGGAAATCCTAAGTGCGGGGAGAAAGTGGCCCCTCTCCTGCCCCATGGCCAGTACCCAACTCCACAGGCACTCACAGCCCACATGGGGCTGACTGGAGTGGGCACAGGCAGCCCCACATGGGTTGCAAGCAGCTGAGGCATGGGGCACTGTGTGTGGGGCAGGGAGGGGACCACTTCCTCCCCCGTGGTCCTTCCCTGCCTGGGGTCTGTCCCCACCCACTTACCTTAGCTTCCCATGTTGGGGCAGCCATGTGCTCTGTGACAGGGGCAGACCTCCAAGGAGGACCATGATCTCTCTGAGGTCCCTCTCACTGTGTCAAGTCCGGCCCAAGGGCACCCTCTTATTCTCGCCCGCCACGTCTTAGATGTTCAGTAGGTTTGGGAGACTGCCTTACACCTCCTTGGGCACGGCTAGCCAGGACCTCTGTCCCTGTGGTTCCCTAGACTCTCTGGGATCTCCCTGTACAATGGGTGCTCCCCAGGCACCCTAGCCTTATGGGCTAGGTGTGGCTCCTACCAACCCCTAATACCACACCCCAAGCCTCGCAGATGGGAAAGACGTTGTTCCGTCAAAATACACGCCAGCTCTCTCAGGCCTTCTCTGTCATCTAGCCCGTCCATAGTCTCCCTTCTCCGGGACTTTCTGTGCCCATGCTGGGCTTCCTAATCCTGGCCCTCTCCTAGGGCTCATCATGCCCCCACCAGGGCTTCTCAAGTGTTGCCCCTCTCTAGGGCTTGCTGTGCCTGTGTTAGGGCTCCTCAGTAATACTGCCCCCTCTCTGGGGCTTGTTACACCCACTCTTGGGCATCTCAAAATGTTGCCCCCTTCTAGGGCTCACCACACCCACGCTTGGGTTCCTTAAAATGCTGCCCCCTGTCTGGGGCTCACCATGCCCATACCTGGGCTCTTCAAATGCCCCTCTCTGGGCTGGGGTCTACGCACCCCACAAGTTGTGCCCTCACTGGCTCTAGACTGCACCTTCCCTGGCACTAGGGCCCCACACCCTGTGGGCCCCTATGAGGCCTCCTCCAACCCCTAATAGCCTCACCCAAACCACCAGTGTAATACAAACACTAACAGAACAAAACACAAGCCTCCTTGCTATAACTTAACTTAAGGTTGCCTGGCTGTAACATCTTTGCTCCCATGTTCCGGAGCCACCATCCCTCAGTCTGCTCAAGTGGTACTCGTATCCTAGCTCTATGAGCTTCTACCTCTCTGGTTGCTAGCAAGGATCTGCTAGCTGGGCCTTGGCTCTGGGCTCTATAAGAGCCAGGCCCTGCCCCTTATCATCAGCTGACCGTGGTCAGGTGAGGTTGTTTATTGCCTGCAGTTGCCCTGGCAACTTGCAGCTGTGCACCTTCTCAACTGCTAAGGCTTTTCCCCTGCAGCTTCCACCCTCTAGGAGCAGGGCAGCAAGGTGCCCTGCAACATGCTCCCAGTCCAGAAACCCCAGCTTCTAGGGCTTCTGCCTGAGGGGCAAGGCTAGGTGGCCCACTGTTGTGGGAGCCCACTGGGCTTCCCCTGGGTCCTACTGCCCTTGGTTCCTGACAATTTTTACAGGAAACAAGGACAGAGAAATATTAATTTTCTACATTTTTTGCGGGGCCCCAGGGGCTGGATAGAATGGCCTTGCAGGCTGGATGCAGCCCACGGGCTGTATTTTACCCACCCCTGCTCTACCCTGTACCCTATTCCAACCTTACCCCTTGTAACCAATAAAGTTCTCCTTTGTACCTAGCATGGGAGACTTATTGGGAGTGGGTCTAGATTATGCCTTGGGGTCCCCTTGGTCTGGCTGACTAAGGGAGACCACTACTTGTGCTTCTGACCAAAGGAAGCATCCCAAGTTTTCAAAGTGAGTCAAGAACCCTCAAGGGCTACTAGGCCTGTGTTTCCCAGAGGATGCAGAGCCAGAATCAAGCCGATCCCTGGGTGCTGGCAGTTCTACCCCCAGGTGTGCTCCAGGAAGGGGGTTGGCCAGACATGAGACACCCCCAGGGAGGTACTCAGAGCCTGGAAGGTGGTCGGGCACAGTGAGGTGGGTGGCTCAACGCAGGAGCACTCACTACTGGCCCCCACACCCTCCTACCATCATAACACCACATGGAGGACTAATTTCCTTCAAGCTGGTTCTGGTCATAGTAATTTTTAGGGCTGTGCAAAGTTTTGGGTGCTGATTCAATTCAGAGGAAATTTGGCCCAATTCAGTGGCCAACTCTCTGAATCTGAATCAAATCAAGGGTCTGAATTGATTCAAAGCTCTCTGAATCAATTCATAAAAGATTCAGAGAGCTTCGATGATTTGGGCAGTCCTTGCCCACTGCAACAGGAGATGGAGCTAGACTCAGAGCTGGCAAGTAAGGGGCTGGAGGTGGGGGCTGGAGGAGCGGGGAAGGGACCATGGGGGAATCCCTGCCAGGCCCCATATCCTGCCTGCTCCCTCAGCCCCCCTGAGTACCCCCTGACCCCCACCTGCTGTCCCAGCCCCCGCCAATGGCTGCCCTGCCTGCTCCAGCTCCCAACCCTTTAAAAAAAAGCCCAGATTCACTGTTTGCTGCCTGGCAGGAGCAGTGATTTCTGCTGCCCCTGACTGCTCCATGCTGCATGAGGTGCTCTGCATGAGCCCCCTACCCCTCCCACCCCTCCATGGCTGCCACACCTGCTCCAGCTTTAAGAAAAAAAACCTGAGAAAAACCCCAGACTCATTGTTCCTGCCAGTGGGGGGCAATTCCCACTGCTCCCCGGTGCCCTGCACCACAAAGGGGTCTCTGCACAAGCCCCCCAAAGCCCTGAGGCCGCTGCAGGAGCAGTGAGTTTGGGGGTTTTCTTGTTTTGTTTTTTCTTAAAGGGCCAGTGCTGGGCTGAGTGGGGCAGCCATGGGGGACGGGGGGCTGGGGGAGCCAAAGGGGGTCAGGAGGCTCATGGAAGGGTCCCCCGTGCTGTGTGGGACAGTGGGGGGCAGCAGGGATTGTACCCCCCGCCTGGCAGCACCTGGTGAATCAGGGGGCTTTTTTTTTAAGCACCAGGAGGTGGGGTGGGAGGGGCAGCCATGGTGGGGCTGGGGGAGCTGATAGGGGATGGGGCCTAGCAGGGGTCCCCCC
>JAGPOW010392779.1:0-10882 GCA_030014935.1 Caiman crocodilus
GTATCTGTTGCATGCTGGGCACGCTGCTCCTTATATTCACTCTGAAGGCACTGTCCCCAGAGCGCTGCCAGACCTGCAAAGTGCAGGCTTCAATCAGGTTCAGGACTCTTCACTCCCCCCTCCTAAATTTATTTAGTCACTCCTAAATAGACTTTTTCCCTATTGTTCTTAATCTTATGTATTTTTTTGAGTTTCACATTGCCTTAAGAAACTGCATTTTGTATTGTTCAGTAGCTTGACGTAAGTGTTCAATCTTTTACTCTCTTGTACGCTGTAGGGGTGAGAGTGTGTTTGTGGAAAAGGAAAACATCAGCTGGCAACTGGTTGAAGAATGCAGACAGATAAAAGATCCAACAAGAAGAATGTGCCCCAGAACAGCAAGAGAACAATAACAATCAACCTTCAAGAAAGAACAGAGTGGTAACCCTGCAAAAGCCCAGAGGACTGGGTGAATTGACAGTTCTGTAAAACTTAGGGTAAGACATATCAATTTTATATCTTTGCATCTGCATGTCATCCTGGAGCATGAGTTTGTCTGACAAGATGGACTAGCAGGAGCCCAGCTTCTACTTGTGATCAACTTGGCTGGCCACTAAGTTGATCTGAGTACTAATAAGATTAGTAACATATACCAGCTCAGGACAGAAATTGGGGTATGAATGTGATGCATTTATGTGTGTGTTAAGCACTTAATCAATAAATGTGGCATCTTGCCTCCCTCATAAGGTCTCACTCATGATTTGAGCACTTGGCAATTTATGTAACATTTAAGTGGTGGAGAATTGTGTATTTATTGTTCTTTGGTGTACACAACTTGAGCTGCAGAATTCCCTGAGCTTACAGGAGAAGTTGGATTCTCACTGATTAGGAGAGTCAGAGATGTTTTTGTTAGGAGAAAGAAGGAATGAGTTAGAAACAAGTTTATGTCTCTCAGCTGAAGATTATCCAAGGAATTAGAGGGGGAGTTAGGATCTCTGCTCCTGCCACTAATCCTTAGCAGTAGTTGTACGCAAGGGTTCGAAAGGGAAATTTAGGTGTTGTGCCGTTGGTGACCACAGATTTTAAGATATATTGTGTGACTTAAGGTAAGTGGACTTTAAAGCATGGAAATGGAGGTGGCATCTGAATAGAAGGTTGTCAGATTATAGGAATTTATTAACTAACATCTAGAGAAACAGGCTAATCATTTGAAAAATCCTTAGTGTCAGCTGTCATTGAAGCTTTGCAGAGGGCTGTTATGCAAAAGACAAGAGCAAAGACTTGAGGGTCCCTGTCCCCTTCCCCTGGGGAGGGTCTCCAAGGCCTCCATGAACTGAGAGCACACACCAGTAGCCTGTCTCATCCAGCTCCCTGGAGGGGGGCTGTGGGCCTTGGAAGCCCACCTCCAGACTGATGACACCCAGAAGAGTCTCAGAAATGAAGATTGCATCCTGGCCAGATGTACCTTGACTCTGATGACAGCCCTAGGATTGGTAGCTATAGAATTGTTTGATTGTTTGTATTGTTGTTTTTTATTATTGCGCTGTATCAATAAACTAGCCTATTATCACCAGGCAGGTGTTGTAATTGGTCTGAGCATTGTGCTTACTCAGAGCAAAGGTATAGAGGCTGGTTCCTAAAAGTCAGGCTACAAAGGAGATGGGGTACGCCCCTCCCAGCAATTACCTGATTAGTGGGTGTGCTTCACCAATCACAATGGAGATTCTCCAAGCCTGGGTGGGCTGGGCTGCATCAGTAAGTCCGTCACAGAATATGAAGAGGAATATAATCTTTACGGCAAGAAGAGGGAAGAAACTCAGAAAAAAAATAGAGGAAAATAAGAAAATTGATCTAACAGAGGAGGAAATAAACAAGCTGTCAAGAAAACAGGAAAAATTGGGAGATCAGATCAATATGCTCTGTATCCATATCTAACTCCTGGGTGACTTGTTGGAAAATGTTGACCAGCTTGAGTGGGAGCTGGGCAGTGAGTCCAACTATGCAGATGCCTTGAAACCTTTGGAAGAAATCATAACTCTAGAAGGAACAGAATAGCCAGATTTACTGTGAAGTTGAGACTATGATATACCATTTTTCCTGTCTTTTTGACTGGTCCTACTGAGATCAGAACACTCCATTGACAAGAATGAGGTCACTCTTGGTTTATATAGGTCAACAGATGAGAATTCAGCTTTGGTCCCAGTGCCATGAGTCTGCTACTACGCTGGTTTATGTTACTAGTCACATGGAGTCTGCTATCATGTGTAACCTTTCTGCTGAGCACCTGTCAGGTTGAATGTCGAGGTACTAAATATATTTCACCTTGGCTCAAGCCCCCATACAGACTATCCAGGAAACACTAAATGAATCACTAGGGTGTCCAATAAAATAAGCAGCCCTTTCCTTGCAAGGAGTATAAACACAAAAAAACAGATTTATTACAAAGACTAAAGAAAAATCAAAGTAAACACTAAGTATAATTTTAAAATGCTACAAACTACAAAACAAGGTCTATAGGTAGTGCCATTTTGGGAAGGCTTTATCCATGCCCAGGCAGTCTGGGACTTGGGGCTCCCCAAAGGATAGTTCTGGGGCCCTTGACCCATATACCCTGAGCTTATGGGAGAAGTTGGCTTCTCACTGATTAGGAGATTCAGTTATGTCCTGGAGAGGGATGTCCACACTGGAGACTCCTATGAGTTACTTCAAAGGTCCACTGTGCTTGAAGAAGCTGCTAGAGAATGCAGGTCCTTCTGTATCACAAAGGGCCCCTCTTTGTTCCCTCTGATCTCTACTTCCACATGGTGACTTTGAGGGGTTAACTTCAGTTTTCATCAGTATATCACATCCTAAAGTTTCTCGTCCTAATCCCCATTCTGCTGGGGAAGGGAACTGCAAGAGAACTCAAATAAAATCCATCCAAAGAGCAAAACAACATGAACTTCAACCAGCACCAACCACACTACTTGGTCAGGACACCGAGCTACAAAAGCACACATGCCCTGCTGTCCATTCTGTGTAGTCTGTGTTCTACATCCTGTGAATCCTACACCTCAAGCTTTATTATCTGATTTCCTATGTTTAATGCATATGTATGCCTAACCCTTACTGAGTCCCCTTTTTGCTCCCTTGTTTCCCTCCCCACCACCCTCCCAGGCACCACTGAGGAGAATACCTTTCCTGGGCTGAAACCCATAACCTTGACCCTGTTCCCCACTATTAAATGGTATATGGTTAAGCTCCAATTGGTGTCTTAACTCTATTCAATAGGGGTTAAGAGAGGAGCTGCTCACTGTAAGTGACTATACCTCCCACAGTGCACTAGCAGCTGCAAATCCCTTCAATTGAAGAGGGAGTGCCTCATCTGAGTACCACACGGGTTACACTTATTTCCTTTAAAAGAGTCTCCGTGACAACAATTATATTTTTCCTTCATTTTTCCTTCCTTTTGGGATACCTACTTGTCTGGCTTTTGCCAGTCTGAGGCACATTTTGAGGCAGTAATGTTTTCCAGTCTGTGTTTCCTCTGCATAGGACATTGGTACCAGTATTGGATAGGTGTATTTGGAAGAAGGGACTGGGCTAAAAGAGGAAGAGTGAAGTTGAGCTAATAATGGTGTGTATACCTCAGCAGGGGCCATGTCTATATGAGCTGCTGAGCAGTAAACAGCATTACTGTGCAGTCTCAGCCACACATGGCTATTTTTAGTTGGTACTGTGCAGTAGCAACAGGTAGCTCTTTGCTACTGCATAGTAGCATCAGCATCACAGTTCATGCCCGTCAATGCTATGTTGCTGTAGCAATGAACTGCAGCATCATAGCTCATTGCTACAGCAACTTATTGTCTTTTGCACATGCAACTCAGCCACTGGTCTGTAACCTTTTTATGGTGAAGATCACTTTTTGAAACTAAAGGGCACCCCAGGATCTACTGCATGCCCACCTTGCCCTGCCCTCCGCCCCCTGCCCCATGCAGACCTGGACCATGGAGTGACCTAGACCCAGTTATGCTGGAGCCCAATCCCATTTCTATGCCATGGCTGCATTGAGCCATACCTGCCCAGCAGCCAGATTAATGTGGCATCAGGCCCCAGGTCTGAAAGTCTCTATGGTCCAGGGGTGCATGGGGGTGGGGAGGTCCCACCACTGGACACAGCCTAATGGAGGCTCCAGGGGTCTGTGTCCCTCTACCTGTGCTTGGCACAAGGCAGCTCCTGATGTGGGCTGCCTACTGCACCCACAGCCCAGTTTCAGGGAGGGCCACAGGCACCTGGGGCCTCCACCAAGATGCACCCTGTGGCAGAAGCCCTGCCATTTGCCCCTGGGTGACCAGATCTTCCCAGACCTGGCTGGGCCATGGCTGCCCCCACGAGTCCCTGCTGCTGAGTCACACCTGCACATGGCTAGCTTGCAGTGGGCTCAAGGCACAGTGGCGGCAGCCTCTGCAGCATCTACCCCCACCCCACAGGAGGGAGGCAGAACCTTCAGAGGAGACCACCAGGCTCCAATCATTCCACCACCCAGCCAGACTGGGACCCCACTTACCTTCCCTTGCTCCTAGCTAGCCCGCATAGTCAGTCGCTCACTGCTGGGGCCTCAGTCTGACCGCTAGCCCTTTCCTCCCCAACAGATTGACCTTCTGGGGCTGGGGACAGTGAGTGTGAACATGCACACATGCCCAGCTGTCCCTCCATCCCTGAATCTACCCAAAGAAGCTCCAGGACCTACCTGTAAATTGGAATTCCTGGGTTGGTGACCACCTAGGCTGTCCTAACTTTCTCCACATGCAAATATAACATATCACCAATTCCTTGACAGTATTATTTGCAAAAAAAAATGTATCTATCTTGAAACAGTGGAGATTCCAACCTAAAAAATCCATGGAAAAAGATTTTAGAATACAAAATTGTCAAAACGTTGATTAAAAATTCTGAAAATTCTCAAATTCCTTGGTTTTTTTCTTTCTTGCATTATTTGTACTATTGATGCTTTATAAGACAATGCAAATTATTATTTGTGTATTTTCATAGATTTCATAGAGGTTAGGGCTGGAAGAGACCTCGGAAGATCATCGAGTCCAGCCCCCTGCCCGAGGGGCAGGAAGTCATCTGAGGTCATAGGCAAGATAAGCTTCCAATTTTCTCTTGAAGAAGTTCAGTGTAGGTACTTGAACCACCTCCGATGGCAGGCTATTCCAGACCTTGGGGACATGGACAGTGAAGAAATTCTTCCTTATGTCCAGACTGAAACAGTCTTGGAGGAGTTTATAATGGTTCAACCTCATCATCCCTTGGGGCGCTCTGGTGAACAATCATCCCCCCAGATCCTAGTGAACACCCCTGATAAACTTATAGGTGGCCATCAGATCATCTCTGAGTCTGTGCTTTTCTAGGCTAAAGAGTCCCATAGCTCTCAGCCTATCGTCATAAGATCTGTTTTCCTAACCTCTGATCATGTGCATGGCTTTTCTCTGGACTCTCTCAAGCTTCTCCACATCCTTTTTGAATTGTGGAGTCCAAAACTGGATGCAGTACTCCAGCTGTGGCCTCACCAAGGCTGAGTACAGCGGGAGAATGACATCCTAAGATTTGCTTGAGAAGCATCTGTGGATGCAAGCCAGTGTTTTGCTCGCTTTACTAGCCTCGGCATCGCACTGAAGGCTTATGTTCAGCTTGTGGTCAGTCATGACCAAGTCCTTTTCATCTGTGGTGCTAACCAGCATAGCACTGCAAAGCCTATAAGGATGATTCAGGTTTTTTCTCCCAAGGTGGAGAACCTTGCATTTTTCAGTGTTTAACACCATCAGGTTCTCATCTGCCCATTTTCTGATGCTGTCCAAGTCAGCCTGGATCGCCCTCCTGTCCTCAGGTATGGATACTTTACCCCAAAGTTTTGTATCATTGGCGAACTTGGCCAGTCCGCTTCTGACTCCAATTTGACCTATTTTATTTTTTTAAACCACCAGCCACCAAACTGCTAATTAGTTTGGCTGAATGACCCTGTTTTCTCAGTGAAATGGTCTTTTATTTGTCAGGACTTACTTAACATGTGCCTAGACGAATAAAAAAATTGTGGCTTTCTCCTAGCACTTCACACAAGTTTCACGATCTTTCCACAGCAAACAACCACTGATTGGTGGAGAGGGGAGGGGACACATGAAGGGCAGCCCTCTCAGCCAGTCAGGAGTGGAAGGATGGTTGTCTGATTTGTTGCCTGGTCCATTTTGGGTCAGTGGCTCGCTCCCCTACCTCCTGCAGGCTATGAGGCTGGGCCACAACACCTGATGGCTACAAATGGGGAGCTAGCACACAGCTAGAGTACTGTGAGACCGCAGCTGGAGTACTGCATCCAGTTCTCGGCACCACACTTCAATAAGGATGTGGATAAACTTGAGAGAGTCCAAAGAAGAGCCACCTGAGTCTTAATAGTCAATCCATACAAGGAAAGGCTGAGGGATCTGGGACTCTTCATCCTGAGGAAAAGAAGGCTGAGAGGAGACCTGGTAGCAGCTTACTGCTACATTGGGGAGTACATCAAGAGCTCAGTGAGCAACTATTCACCAGGACATCTGAGGGGAAAACCAGGAGTAATGGCCACAAACTCCTGGAAGACTGAGTCAGGCTCAACATTAGGAAAAATGTCTTCACAGTCTGCGTGTCCAAACTGTGGAATAAGCTCCCTCTAGATGATGTGCAGTCACCTAACCTGGAAATCTTCAAGAAGAGACAAGGCAGTCACCTTGCTGGGCTCACCTGACCCCCAGTTATCTTGGGGATATGAAATCAAAAGCCTTTTAAAAGGCTAGGCATATAATATCTACCATGTCACCTGTGTCCAGGTGGTAAAAGACCTGGTCATAGAAGGAGATGAGACTGGTAAGACAAGATGTGCTCATGACAAAGCAAGGCTGGCTGTTGTTCAGAATCTTACCTTCTGCAAGCATTAGTGCACATAGATTCTTTAATTAACTTTTCCAGGATTTTCTCTGGGTTGGAGGTGAGGCTCACTGGCTTATGGTTGCCCTGGTGCTCCCTCTTACCATTCTTGAAGATGGGCACAATGTTGGCCCTCTTCCAGTTGTAAGGGATTTTCCTGGTGTACCACAAATTCTGAAAGAGTTTTGCCTGGGGTTCTGTGATGACTTCAGCCAGCTTCTTCAGTACTCTTAGGTGAAATCCATCTGGTCCTGCTGACTTGTAAATGTCTAGCTTTTCTAGTTGGCATTTTACCCACTCAGCATCCACAATGGGGAGCCTATCAGTCCTGGCACGACCCCAATGAGACTTATGTTGCTTGACACTCCCCATGGTTTGGTGAAATACTGAAGTAAAGTAGGCATTCAGGAGTTCAGTTTTTGCCTGACGGTTAGTTACCAGCTATCCTGAGGTGTTAAGCAGGGGTCCCACACTTCCATTTGTTTTTCTTCTACTGACTACGTACCTAAAGAAGGGCATATTATCCTTGACTCCCATAGCTAAGCAGCTGGCCCATAGTGTTATGGACATTATGGGGTGTCCATGGGTGCACCCCTGCTCATGCACCACTGAGTCACTCAGCACCCTCCCCCACCCTGCAATAGCCTGGAGCCCAAATGCCCTGTGTCACCTCCCCTCCAGGGCCAAAAGTGAACAGCTCCAGTGTGCCCCATGCCTGCTCTGCACTGCCCAGCTGCAAGCAGCAGAAGTGGCAGGGACCAGCACATGATGCCACAATCCTGCATACCCAGTGCCAGCTCCAAATTCACCCATCAGGGCTAAGCAGCAACAGCAGTGGCAACAACGGCTGGGCAAAAACTGCTACTTGGCACAAGGGAAAGTGTCCCCTTTGCTTGCTGAACAGATTTTAGTGTGGCTGCCCAGAACCTGCAACTTCCCTGCCACCTCTGGGCTGCCCAGCATAGCAGCACTGACTGTGTGGAGCAGTGGCAGGGCAGCTAACAAGCAGTGGTGAGGGAGCTGCCTAGCATGGTGCAGGCTCCAGGTGGCCACATCAAAACCTGCCTGGTGGCGATGATGGGGATGTGCTTTTCTCCATGCCAAGCAGCAGTTTCTGCCCAGCTGCTGCTCCTGCTGCTGCTGTGGCTTAGCCCCAGTGGAGCAGGTGTGGGGCCTAGGCTGAGCAATGGTAGTACAGGACAAATTGCTGCTCAGTGCAGGGGAAAAGCAGCTCCTCCCATTTCCACTGCCAGTGCTTCCTTGTGCAACCACTCAAAGCCCATGCAGGGATGTCTGTGCCTGCTTCGTCCTGCCACCACTGCCCCATGGGGAAGCCCAGAAGCAGCAGTTACATGGTGGATAAACAAAACAGCCCTGCATGGGCTCTGAGCAGCTGCAACAAGAAGCACCAGCAGTGGGAGGTGGAGAGGTCACTTTTCCCCCTCACTGAGAAAGTTTGTTCCATTCCATCACTGCTCAGCCCAGACAGGTGAGCATTGAGCATATGGGGTCAGGGCCATCCATGCTAGTCCTCACCTGTACCATGAGGCAGGGCGGGGAAGGCTGGGAGTACCGTGTCCAGTTCTAGGCACCCCACTTTGAAAGGGATGTGGACAACATTGAGAGGGTGCAGAGGAGGCCACCAGCATGATCCAGGGGCAGCAGGGCAGACGCTACAATGAGAGGCTACTGGGCCTGAACTGTTCAGCCTTCACAAGAGAAAGCTGAGGGGGGGACCTTATGACCGTCTATAAACTCACTAGGGGGGACCAGAAGGGTTTAGGGAGGACCTTGTTTCCCCTAGTGCCCCCCGGGGATAACAAGGAATAATGGCCACAAGTTGCTGGACAGTAGGTTTAGATTAGACATCTGTAAGAACTACTTCACAGTCAGGGCAGCTTGATTATATAGTAAGTACGCTATAGGAAGTATGACATCATATGCATAGTAACAGATACATCAATCTTTTTAATAGCCACACTCTTTCTATTCTAATATCCTGTTTTTTACTAAACTAAAATTGTTCCAGTTTGTGCTTAGCCTAGCAGTTTGAGGTTATGCCCTTTGACTTCCTCATAGTTTCATAGATTTCATAGATTTCATAGACATTAAGGCTGGAAGGGACCTCAGAAGATCTTCGAGTCCAGCCCCCTGCACAAAGGGCAGGAAGTCAGCTGCAGTCATAGGATCCCAGCAAGATAAGCATCCAGTTTGCTCTTGAAGGTGTTCAGTGTAGGCACTTGAACCATCTCCGGTGGCAGGCTGTTCCAGACCTTGGGGGCTCGGACAGTAAAGAAATTCTTCCTCACGTCCAGCCTGAAATGGTCTTGTAGTAGTTTATGACCATTGAACCTAGTTGTCATCCATTGGGGCGCTCTGGTGAACAAACATTCCCCTAGATACTGATGGTCACCCCTAATATACCTATAGGTGGCCATCAGATCACCCCTGAGCCTGCCTTTTTCCATGGTAAAAAGCCCCATAGCTCTCAGCCTGTCATCATAGGGTCTGCTTCCCTGACCTCTGATCATGCACATGGCTCTTCTCTGGACTCTCTCAAGCTTCTCTGAATCCTTTTTGAATTGTGAAGCCCAAAACCGGATGCAGTACTCCAGCTGCAGCCTCTCTAAGGCCAAGTACAAAGGGAGAATGACGTACTGGGATTTGCTTGAGAAGCATCTATGGATGCAAGCCAGCGTTTTGGTCGCTTTTCTAGCCACAGCATTGTGATGCAGACTTATGTTCATCTTGTGGTCAATGATGACCCCCAAGTCTCTTTCTTCCTTAGTGCTAGCCAACATAGCACTGCCGAGTCTATATGGATGCTGAAGGTTTTTCTTCCCAAGGTGGAGAACCTTGCATTTATTGGCATTGAACACCATCAGGTTCTCATCCGCCCACTTGCTGAGCATGTCCAGGTCAGCCTGGATCACCGCCTGTCTTCTGGTGTGGATGCTTTGTCCCAAAGTTTGGTGTCATCGGTGAAGTTGGCCAGTCCGCTTCTGACTCCAGTGTCCACATCATTAATGAAGAAGTTGAACAGTATGGGTCCAAGGACAAAGACTTGGGGAACCCCACTAGTCACAGGACACCATGATGAGTGACTTCCATCAATTACCACCCTCTGGGTCCAATCACGGAGTCAATTTTCCAGCCAGTGGATTGTGGAGGACCCAAGGCGACAATTAGCCAGTTTCTCCAAGAGGTGATCATGGAAAACCAGATGGAAGGCTTTTTTGAAGTCAAGTTATATGGCATCAATCTCTTCTCTCTTGCCCACGTCATAGGTCACCTGGTCCTAGAAGGAAATGAGATTGGTCATGCAAAACCTACCCACAACAAACTCATCCTGGCTATCCTTTAAGATGTTGGTGTTGGCCAGTCCACTAAGGATGGCCTCTTTAATAAACTTTTGTAAGATCTTCGCTGGGATAGAAGTCAGGCTAATGGGCCTATAGTTAGCCAGATCCACTTTCATCCCTTTCTTGAAGATAGGCACCTCATTGGCCTTCTTCCAGTCTTCGGGCACTTCACCAGAGTGCCAAGAGTTTTCAAAGATACGCGCTAGAAGCTGGGCTATGATGCTCACCAGCTCCTTGAGTACCCTGGGGTGTAGATTGTCAGGGCTGGCTGACTTGAAGGTATCCAGCTTCTCAAGATGTTCCTTCACAAAGTCAGCATTAAGGGAGGGCAGGGAATCACCCTCACCTGGGCTTCCGTGTCCCGTAGCGGGCATGGGCGTCCCATGGGATGCATGAAAGACCGACACAAAGTACCTATTTAATAGGTTGGCTTTTTCCTGGGCATCAGTTCTCAGTTGCCCCATCTGGCTCAGCAGGGGTCCAATGTTGTCTCTGCTTTTCCTCTGGCTCCCCACATATCTGAAAAAGGACTTTTTATTGTCCTTGATGCTCAAAGCTAGTTGGAGTTCAGTTGCAGCCTTGACTTTCCTGGTATGCTCCCTACA
>JAGPOW010393384.1:0-17097 GCA_030014935.1 Caiman crocodilus
GTGTGTGTGTGTGTGTGTGTGTGTGTATATCATTGTGTGCATGAAAGATGAATTAGTGATCTGTGTCTAACTTTTGGGGTGTATAGTGTATGTGCTTGAATTGGTGATAGGTATGCATGTGCCTAGGCTGGTTTGGTTGTGTATGTGCTTGAGCTGGTAGTGTGTATGTATATGTACCTAATTGATTTGTGTGTTTGTATATGTGCATTTGTGTCACACCCTCCTGCCTAACAGCACAATATTCAGATCCTGCAAGTTGGCCTGACCCCACAGGGCAACAATGTCACTGTTATTCCAACTCTCCTTTTCACAAATTATTTCACCAAACAAATAATGCAAGATATAGGTATAGAAGGTAATAATGTGCTGATTTTTAATGTTTCTATAGAAGTTAATTGGACAACCCTGCTCAACCTTCTGATGCAGAATGTGCAAATAACCCCATTAACCACTGAAAGTTACAGAACAAGCCCAACAGATGTTAGTATATCATTGGTATGACATCTTCAAGAAATGGGCTCCTTCAGTGATAGCCTTTTAAATATCATGCTGCACCCTGTTATAATATTGTTTATCATGGTTAAAGGTTAATTTTTTGTCATGTGTTATATATGTTGTTAGATAAAAAAAATATATCCAAAACTTAAAAAACTGCAATTAGAAACAAAAATATCTTTCTATTGAACAAATGTAATTTATGACCCATTCATTACTAATATTTGAAGGGCGAAAGGGAGGACATGTAGCAGGAACTGAACTAATATAGCTGATTCATAGATTATTTTGAGTCAGAAAGGAACACAATGGATCATTCTGTCTGACCCCCTGCCCCTGGCAGGAAAGAAGACCAAGGTCAGATGACCCCATCCAGGTGACTATCAAGCCTCCTCTGTAAGACCTCCAATTTAGGTGATAGTACTCCCTGTCTTGGAAGCCCATTCCAGATTCTGGCCACCCTTATTTTTAAAAAAATTCTTCCTAATGTCTGACCTGAATCTACTCTCCACTAGTTTGCACCCATTATTCCTAGTTACTCGTAGGGGTGCCCTGGTAAATAGCGCATCACCAATTCCCTGTTGTCCTGCCTTAATAAACTTAGAGGCAGATACAAGGGGGCCCCTCATAAGTCCCTTGTGAAGGCTGAAGAGATCCAGATCTCTCAACTTCCCCTTGTAGGCTCCTTTATAGAGGCCACTAATCATGCAAGTGGCCCTCCTATGAACCCTCTCCAGATTCTCCACCAACCCCCTGAAGTGTGGCACCCAAAACTGGGCATAGTACTCCAACTGTGGCCTGACCAATTTTGCATAGAGGGGGAACATCACCTCCCTTGTTCTGTTGGCCATGCATCTGCTAATACATGATAATATGAGATTGGCTTTGTTAATGGCTTCTTTATACTGCCAGCTCATGTTTATCTTGGAGTTGACTATGACTCCAAGATATCTCTCAGGCTCTGAGCTGCTGAGGAGGTCATCTCCAAACCCATAGGTGTGCTGGGGATTCCTACTCCCTAGCTGGAGTATCATACATTTATCTTTATTGAATTGCATCCTATTTCATTCTGCCCCTTGATCTAACCTGTCCAGATTGGCCTGTATCTGCTTCCTGCCCTCTGGTGTGTTAACTTTGCCTATAACTTGATATCATCTGTGAACTTGGAGAGGGTGTTCTCCAAACCCTCATCCAAAATTGCTGGTGAAAATATTAATTATCACCAGCCCAAGGACCAAAACCTGCAGGACCTACTTCCCACCTCCTTCCAGGCTGAGAACAACCCATCCACCACCACTCACTTGGTGTGGTCCCTAAGCCAGTTGACCAGCCACCTGACTGTGTAGGTATCCTCTCCACAGCCTGCTAGCTTCCCTATGAGAATAGGATGTGAAACTGTCAAAGGTCTTCCTAAACTCCAGGTAGATGACATCAGCCTCAGCTCCTGTGTCAAGGCAGTGTGTGACCTGGTCATAAAAAGCTATAAGGTTTGTCAGGCAGGATGTACCTGTGAGGAACCCAGGAATGCTGGTTTCTTTTCAGCATCATTTCCTCTGCTGGACCTTCACAAATATGCTCTTTGATTATTTTTTCCAGTATTTCCCCAGGAATAGAGGTAAGACTGACTGGCGTAAAGTTACCTGCCTCATCCCTTCTCCCCTTCTTAAATATGGGCACCAGGCTGGCCCTTTTCCAGTCCTCAGGGATCTGGCCTGAGCACCACAAGTGCTCAAACAGCTGTGCCAGCAGCTCAGCTATGACACTGGCCAATTCCTTCAGCACCCGTGGATGGAGATCATCCAGTCTGACTGACTTGTACCCTTCCAGCCCTTCCAAGTGCTCCTTAACTAAGTCAGCACTAACCTTTGGCAGCCTGGTGCCTTTTCGACATCTGTTTATGCTCAAGGTGGAGGGAGTGTCTTGGTCAGTACTTAGGAATACTGAAGAGAAGGACTTATTGAAGAGCTTAACCTTTTTCTTTGTATCAACCACCAACTGTTCTGATGGGGCCCTATGTTACTCTGCACCTTCCTTTTGCTCTCTATGTATCTGTATAAGGACTTTTTTGTTGTCCTTGATTATTTTAGCCAAGCTAAGCTCCAGTCCTGCATTGGTCTGACTGATTTCCTGCAGTAGTGCACCAGGGAGGTGTATTCCTTTTTGGTGGCTGCCCCCTGCTTCCACTGCCTATAAATTTCTTTCTTTGCCCTCAGTCATTCCTGGAGTTCCCTGGATAGCCAAGGGGGACTTTTTTTTATCCCCTTACCCCCTTTCCTGCATAAAGGGATAGACTTCTTTTGCGACCCAAGGATCATTCCCTTGAGAACCCTCCAATCCTCCAGGACCCCCATTTGCTCGATGCTCTTGAGTTCCACCACCTCACTGACAAGGCTTCTAAATTTACTAAAGTTGACCCTTCTGAAGCCTAGCACTTCAGCTTCCCCAGATATTTTTCTCACCCTTTGCTGGATAGGGAACTCTACCAAGTGATGGTCACCATCTCCCAGGTTAATGTGTACTTGAAGTTGCCCATGATATCATCCCCTGTTGCTAAGACCAGGTCTAGCAAGGTGCTACCCTTGGTGAAACTGCACACCACCTGGGTTAGGTGGAGGTTCTGCACACAGTGTAAGAACCACCATGAACAGCTTGTTTTTGTTGTTTGTTCCTCCCAGCAATGTCCGGGTAATTTAGATCCCCAATGACCACTGTCTCTCTTGCCTGTATGGCATCTGAGAGCTGCCTGGAGAATACCTCATCTAGCTCAGCATCCTAGTGAGGAGGTCTTTAGTAGACCCCCACTACCAAGTCCTTTTCCCCTGTGCCCTCCTGGATCCTGACCCACAATGCCTCGGTATTCCCCCTTCTACACCCACCTTGATGATGGAAGATGTGTACTTCTTCTTAACATAGAGAGCTACATCCCCACCTTTTTTCCCCCACTATCATGTCTATACAACCTGTACTCCTCAATGCCTACTGCCCAGTCATGCATAGAATCCCAGCATGTTTTAGTTAAGCTGACTAGGTCATACTGTGTGCTAGCATGTAAGAGTATGAGCTCCTCCTGCTTATTCCCCATAATTCTGGCATTTGTGTAAAGACATTTTATCCTCCCAATGGGTACTTTTGGTGACCCTTTGCCTTGATGGTTTGTGTTCCCCTTAGTGCTTACTTGGTTAGGTCCAGTGCCTTGTTTGTGGCTTTCCAACCCTGGGTTCTCTTTGAGCACCGGTTCCCTATCCCCCATCAAACCTAGTTTAAAGCTCTTTTAAGGAGATCAGTCAACCTGTGGGAGAACAGATGCTTACCTCTAGGAGAGAGGTGAAGATCATTCTATCCCAGGAAGCCTCCTCCCTGGAAGTGCTGGTTGTGGTTGTAGAATCTGAAGCCCTCCTAAAGACACCATCTCTGGAGCTGCTGGTTGACTATCCTGACGCAGGCATCCTGGTGCCTCTGGCTGCTGCCAACTGGAAGGATGGAGGAGAATACCACCTGTGCCCCTGACTTCCTGATCGCAACCCCCAGTTCATGGAAGTCCTTCA
Organism: Caiman crocodilus; assembly: GCA_030014935.1. Taxonomy (NCBI): domain Eukaryota; kingdom Metazoa; phylum Chordata; order Crocodylia; family Alligatoridae; genus Caiman; species Caiman crocodilus. The sequence goes on from JAGPOW010393384.1 coordinate 4,041, forward strand.
TGGTGCAGTCAGGACTACTACCAGCCACATCATTAGTGCCCACATGGACAACATACTCTGATGTTAACATAGAGTATAGTAATAATAAAATTTAGCCATGTTAGTCTTGTCCTGTAAGCAATTTGAAAGCTCCATTTTGTATCCTTCTGCTTGACATAAGTGAATGAACTCTGCATAGCCTTTAAGTATGTGTGTGTGTAAAAGAGTAAATGGTGAAAGAATGGCAAAAAAAAAGACAAAAAAAAGATTTAACTGTATATGTAAGCAATGAGGTGCCCAATGTAAGTGACCAGTCATTAATCTAATTAGTGGATGGCTGAAGAATCTCCTTAAGGCCTAAGGCACAAAGGTGATAACAAAAAGGAGGGAGGCACAGATCCTGCCAGATGGGCAGCAAGGACACGCCACGGCTGAGATACCAACTTTTATGGCCAAACTGACCTTAGGCTGAGATAAACTGAAGATAAATGTAGAACAACTTCAATGACAGAAGCTGGGTATGGAAAAACCCCAAAGTGCTTAAACAAAGGATGCCAATCCCTATTTAAAAGGACTTTGAAAATGCCAAGTTGGGCGAGTCTCTCTCTTTACTTCTGCTTTTTTGGAGCACAGGTGCATTTGTTTCACCCCGCTCCAAGGTGTTATATCAAAGATCTCTCTCATAATAACCCCCCTGCCTGCTATCTGCATCTTCTCTCTCTCAATAAAGCCTGGGTTGGCCACCCAGTGCTATTATTGAACAACTGCTGCTTGTAACTATACTGTCTGAATGAAATGATTGTTTTGTGTTTGTGTATGCCAGTGTGTATTAAGGTGCATAATGATGTGGGTATGATTTGTATGAGTGGTGCCATTTAAAACAACATGCCTTCTATTCTCATGCTATTATTACATTCATGGTGCAAGTGCCCAGGGCACAGCACTGGAAGCACTGCACGTCCCCCCGTCTATAGAATATCCTCAGCAGGGCCCCCTAATAAGAAATTTGCAGGCATCCCTCAGCTTCCAGCCATGCTCCCAACACCAGCTGGATAAAAACATGGTGATGGAAAGAGTGCATGTGGTGGAAGCTGGGGTCTTGGCACCCCAAGAGAGGGCCACCACCAGGGAGATAACCCTCCCTAGGGTTTGGAGCTGGGGGAGCAGGGCCCAATTGGGAATATAGGGAGGGATGGAACTGAGGACTACCCTAGTCCCCAGCTTTTCTAGAGGCTTGAGGGGGATGTATTTTCCCTCTACCATGAACCCCTTCTCCTCCACTACTTATGCAGCTACCTCCAAGGCAAGGAAAAAGACCCCTTTGTCATGAAAGTGGGAGGCTGCCATAATATGGCCAAGTGGGAGAACCTACACTTTGAGACCTGGGTGTCTGTGCATAGTTGTGGTCCCCTCCCCCAGTGGGCCCACACTTGTGGGGCTAGGGCTAGGGACAGGGACAGGCTGAGTGGGTGTGCTGACTGGTGTAGTGCAGCTATTCCCTTCTGGTGCCGCTGGTCTAGGCTTTGCCCTTCCCACCCCCAGCTGTTGAGGAGGCTGAAGAGGAGCCCTTCCCACTGACCTTGCCCTTGGTCCCTGATGAAGGGAAAGGGGGCCTGGGAACCCCTCTGGGGGACAGCTGGCCAGGGGAGACCTCCTGGCCCTGTTGGCTCCCTACCAGGGTCCCACCTGCCCCTGCAGAAGAGGTTTCAGGCTTCTCCACCCCCGGAGGAGCTTCATTGGACTCTGCCTATGGGGTGGAGGCTGCAGGGGCATGCATCCCCTTGGGGGCTTAGCTGGGATCTGTGCCCATAGTGGTGGCTGCAGGGAGCTCTGTGGGGGCATCTACCCCTGCCATTGTTTCACATAAAACATTTTAGCATGGATCAGACCTACAACACAAACAATAAAAACATTCTTTTAATATCAAGATCCTCATATCTAACTGTCTGTATCTAAAAATAGGAAGGAAATGAAAAAAATGCCTTGAGAATACCTGATGAAAGAAACCACTTATTCTGATGTCATTAGAAGATCCTTCTCTCAATATTATGATACATATTTTTAAAAACCGAGTTTTCCCACAACAAACTTTGCTTTACAAAAAAAAAAAAAGGGAATGAAAACAAATAAAAAACCTAGACAACATCCACCTCCCACCCCAACCACAAGCTTGGCTATTTAGCAAAACCTCTTAATAATCACAACCTGCATTTATAAAGATACCTACTTCAGTAAGCTCTGAGAATAGCCATGTTTGAACCTATGTCTATTTTTTACACTGCCAAAACATCTTTCCATAAGACATGGTGCATCTATATATGCATATTAAGGAAAAACAATAAACTCGGGTGCATATCACACTGGAGTTTATTGCTCCCAGGCATTGCATTTACATGTGTGCCTGGGACCACAGCCTATTGAACCAGGTCTGAGAAGGTGGTCCTGGATATGTGGTCCTGGGGGTCAGCCTGCTTGCCTGGGGCTGCTCTGACCTGGCTCAATGTGCTGCAGAGAGTTTGGCTGGGACAGGGGGGTGCTTCAGTCTGGGGATATCTGGCAGGCAGCACTAAAGTGCCTTTGGGCCCAACCAGCCACATCAGTGTCTACTTCTACAGTGCTCTGATGTAAAAAAAAAAAAAAATCTGCAGCAGGGTAGTACTTGTATTCACACACGCAAAAAACTAACCTGCTGCAGAGTTTATTATTTCCCTACATGATGTCTACTGCAGAGGCAGTTAGGCAACTGCAGAGTAAATGGCTCATGTAGATATGCCCAGGGGGTAATTAATGGGTTTAGCTTCTCCCAGACTCTACTGTCCTATGACTGTTTATTATTCAAAACCTGCATTGCACTTTGTTTTTGAGTCTTTCTTTTCTTGTTTAGAGAAGATAGATGGTAAAATGCCCACATGTGCTGATAGAGTCCTCCATGCTTATTATTTTAGCCAGCTGCTCTTTCCAGTGCTTAAGGACACCTGGGCATGAGGTACAGCAAGACAGAGTGCATCTACACATACAATTAGTACTATATGGGTTTATTCTGCAGTAATTTACTGTGGATAAATCTGCCCTGGGTAGGTATCTATCCTTTCATGCAGTTGGTAGCACATTAGCTGCTCCTGGCAGTAGCTTGCTCCTGGCCTCTTCTGTCCTTGCACCAACCCTCTGCAGTATCCGGAGGGAGTTGTAGGCTCCAGCCACATCTGTCTGGCCAAGTCAGCCTTACACATTGCTCCCTGACCTCTTGTGCTTTTGACCTGGAGCAGGCTACAGGATGCTGGCACTGCCCTCTGCAACTGACACCAGAGCCTGTGTCCATGGTGTGCTGGCTGCTCCACTCTCCAGCCCTGAGAGTGACAACCCATGACCTAGGTTCCTGCTTGATATGCTTTGCTGCTGCCAGGAACAGATAAGTCTCAACTTATGGAGTGTAGGTGTTATGTGTATCACATGGCTAGCATTAAACAATTTTCTGCCCCATGGAAATCTAGGGGTAATACAAGCAAAATGTTCAGAAGATGCTTTTTCTTCCTTAGTGTTGCATGTCATATGTTATATAAACTTGAAACTCTATTTGGAGGCAAACTCATATCCTCATTTTTGTAAAAATTGAAACCCTGTTATAAAAATTAATAGATAGATATATAAACAAACAAATGAAAGCCCTGACAATTTTAAATGAGAGTTTTCTCCTCTCATTTAAGCTATAGGATGAGAGAATCATTGATAAAACATTTTTTTTAACTAAAAACTTTTTCCTGAATAAGGAGCTTTTTTTTTAATGACTGTATTACAGTCTTGGGTTTTGTGTGTTTGTTTGTTTTGTTTTGTTTATTGGGGGGTTAGGTAAAGGTTTATTTTAAAGGAAGTCCTATTTTGCGCAGTGTGAACAAAACTGTTATGGCAACAGGTTGTCTTTCACAGTTAATTGCTGCTTGTCTCTTTGGATATCATAATTTGCATAATTGGGATTCCTTTCAATAAAAAGGGATTATATAATCTTGGAGAAGCAAACATCATAAAATTTAAAATTACATGAAAATTAAAGGAATTAGCATGTCATGGTAACAGCACTATTAACTCCCACTAAAATAATAGAGTATTTTAATATTATATTCCCTGTATTTACAGAAAACCTCTTTAGTCTACACTACTCAAATGTCATGCAAAATTAAAACAACAGACCCCACTTCAAAGCTACTGTATTGAAATCAATATCAATGCCAGCCATAATGTTCTCGGGAGGTTGGTTATATAGTTTTGTATGAGACAAAACTGCCATCCTATAACAAGAAAATTTCCATTTGGACACACAAGTCCTATTTTGTTAACAAGTTCTAACATACCATAATGAATTATATGCCTTCTACAGCACACTATTTTTGGTTTGGCAAGTAAACATGGAACCTTATATGTAAATAAAATGTTTCAGTAAATAAAAATTAAATCACAAAGTGATATGTTGTTTGAACATACCCTTAAACTTTCTCATTAAAAGTATGATGGCTTTAATTCAATTGACTGTATTGATCATTACTGTCTTGAGAGAGATTAAAATAGTGGAAGGCCATCTCAGTTGCCAGAAAATTTACTTAGAAAGTCAAAGAACAGAGCTAAATTAGTTCAATGTCCTGATGTGGCACAGCTGCTCATTCTCAGGTTCTACCTTTAAACATCCCTAGATTTAAAAGTCCCCCTAAAGACACAAACAGCTATTCTCAGTTCTCCTACTATAGAATGGGGTGGGAGGTCTCACACTCTAAGAACTTTGAATCAAGATAGGTCTTCAAGACTTTGACACTTTAACTTCCCTCTACATACTGATACATACACATGTACTCCCCTTCCAACTCCTCTCCTATGACATTAACCTACCATGCACCACATGGCTTACAAACTGCTTTATACTAACAGAAATGTGGACAAATTTTTTGTTGATCCTATGGAGAAAAGAAAGAAAGAAGGAAAGAAATAAAACATTATGAGAATGAAAAGGATAGAATACATAATAGAAATTGTGACACCAACTGCCATTTATTAACAAAAGAGGAAAGAAATACCAGCTATTTGAATTGTACATTTTCATATCCTAATCTGATCAGAAAAATACAGCCAACTTTGCATTCTTGGGAGAAGGGCTTCTGTGAATGCCAAATTAAACCAACATGGATAAACCTTATTTAGTATTTTGAATTGGGCCTTCAAATTGTTACTCCAATTGTATTTATCAGGCTATAATATATGATATAGTGGAGGTGTTTTATAGAAGCTAACTGTTACAAATATATGCTCTGTGATTATAAAAAAATGTTCAAAAAATTAACAGTGGAGAAAATTCTAAATGCAGTGTAGATTATAATTTTTCAGTATATGTCATATGGAACTTCATAAATCACTCAGTAGGTTCAATCTTAACTTACTGATGTTACAAATACTGGACTAAGCAGAGTAGTGTGAAAAGGTGAGTGCTCAAACTCATCACTACAATCTCTAGATTGTTTATCTTGTGTAATGTATACTCTCAAAATTATGCTTTATATGAGTATATCATAGCAATACTTTAAAAAAAACTTTTTAATGAGATAAAAAAATTAAAAGTTAACTCTTGAAACTGTGTGAAAGAATTATAATAGCCATTAAAAAAAAAATGCTGTTCTGTGCTGTGCACAAAGAAAAATGCAGAAAAGGGAGGTGGTATAGTTCTTCTGGCATTAACAAATCAAATCCTATTTTTGCTAATTTTCTTCCTAAAAGTTGACATAATTAATTTTTAAGCCCAGAGGGTGCAGACAGAACTGACAATTTTTGTCCCAACTTGGCCACAGAAAGCCATAGTCATGACCAGTACAAGTGCATGGCTACAGACTGCTTCAATAAATGGCTGATCACATGAAAATCTCTCACCTCATTGCATGAGGGGAGACACAAAGATACTTCAAAACAGCATCTTCTGTAACTGCTGCCTGCCTGCCTCCCAGCCTGTTGCTAATTTCAAAATGGGAGGGAGGAAAGGGAGCAGAAGAAATTCTGTCTGTGGGTGATTTTTTTAGTCCCCTCTGAAGGGTGGGACCAGTAAGGCCTCCTAAGGTGGGAGGGCTTCAGTTCACCACCCTACCCTCCAGCACTGGCTGAGGAAGCCCTAGAATGAGCTCCCCCTTCTCCCTCCCATTCTGAAAACAGCAATAGCTTGAGAAAGAGAAAAGGAGTGTTGCTAGGGGAAGCCAGCTGCAGGCTGGAAACAACACTGAACTTCAGTTTGGCCTGGGGCATTTCTGTAACTCAGAGCGCTTCCTGCAAAGTGTTCTCAGTTACAGGGGGAAGCTGCACTTCTGTCTGTGCCGAGAGTGTGTTAGTGACCTGACCACTGGTCAAAAACACTTTCCTCCATTGATGTGAAGATTCCTCTCACTGGCACAAATAGAGGCTGAAGATTGCATCTGAAGGAATTTAAAACAGACAAGCAGCCAGAAAGTACACAGACCAGCCACAGTCCAGCACAGAAATAGAATGAACAAAGCAAAACAAAACACACACACACAAAACAAACAAACAAATAAAAAGAAACCCTGAGATAAGATAACAGACATAGACCCTCTTATCTTCAGCAACAAATATGTCTTTTCCCTATAAAAACTACATGCTAAACTCAGCTGTTTGGGTTACACTTACCCCTCATTGGCCGCAGTAGTGACATAATAATAGAATAACTAAAAAAGCATTACAAGTTGGGAAAAGATTAATCAGCAAACGAAAAATGAGTGGAAATAGGTTATAGTACTAATAATTTCTACTGTTCCATTTCTTTAAAGAAAAGGAGCCTTTCAGCTTTCTTTGAACAGTCAGACTTTAGATTAGAAATGACAGTATGTCATCAGATCATTACACAGGAAAGAAGGTCACCATGAGATAGTAGGGGGGGAGGGAGGTTTGGAAAGAGAGAATGCACAGAGCTATTCCAAATACACAGCATTTATTCAATGGAATTTCCTGTGGAACTTGGCAGTTATGTTTTATGTGATTTAGCACTCCATTTTGACAAAATATCTATTTCTGCAGTAAAACTTGTAGAGAAAAAAAAATTACATCATGAATGTAATTCAAAAAAGCCCTTTCCTTGGAGAGTGAAAGGTATGTTTTTACTCAAAAATCACATCTTCTTTGTAGGGGGAAGGGAAATAATTCCATGAAAGTAAGTTCATTTTTCCATTGCATGTGTGTCATTCTCAGTAGGACAGGTTCTTTGTCTTCCACAAATCTTGAGTGGTTTTGCATTTCTTTATCATTTTCTCAAATACCTTAGAACATTGGTTTCCAAATTCTGACAGACTGCATACCACCAATTAAAAAAAAATATTGCCTTAAGTACCACTGGCAAATTTTTCATACAGACACGTAACAGAGTATGTATTAAAACAACATAAAAACCTTTAATAATCATAAACTATTGTTTTATCAGTTACAGTAGCCATATGCAACAATTGTAAATTGGAAAAAAAGCCTGTATAAACTTACCTGTCCAGGATACTTTTGGGGATGTCTTAAGTGAGAGGGGTGAGCTTGCTTGACAGAGCACAGTATTTGGATGTCTGGTGGGGGGTATAGGTGTGGGAGGGTTTGTAGCCTAGAAGTGAGGAGGAGGTCCCCACACACAGGAGTGTCCCCACACACAGGAGGAGGTCCCCACACACAGGAGTACCCTGCAGGATGCAGGGTACTGTGGGTCAGGAGTGAAGGGCAGCAGCAGGACTTGGGGGGTGGGGCTGTGGCTTGGGAGTGACAGACAGACACAGAGACAAACACGCAGATAAAGAAACAGACAGACAGGTACACATGCACACACACACACAGAGTGTCCAGCAGGTAAATCTGTGGAGGGGGAGGGGCAGATCAAAGCTCCCATGGTGAGGGAGGGAGTGGAGCAGGGACAGGGGCAGGGGCAGGGGCAGAGGCAGGGCTGGGGTGAATGGGAGCCGGAGCTGGGGTAGGTTGTAGATTGGAGCCACAGGAGGCTCATCCAGGGGTACTCAGGGGGCATGGCTCCCTGCCAATGCATGTACCCCAACAGAGGCATGGGGGTCACACATACCCCCTGGATTTGTACGTGGGATGGAGGTGGGCTGCCTTCTGCATGCTGGACTCTGTGCCCCACTGTTGTTGCCTCCAGAACTGTGTGAGACACCATGTGCCTTCTGCATGTTGACTGCAGTGCCCTCTGCCCAGCCAACGGTGGAAGGCACATGGTGTCATCTGTGCCTCTGGAGGCAGCAGCAGAGTGGAGAGGCCATCGGGCAGCCTACCACTCCTCTATTTGCAAATCTGGGAGGGCATGTACCTCACATGCCTCCCTGGGATGTGCACAGCAGCAGGAGCACCCCAGTGCCCCTGGAAAAGCAGGAAACACAGTACACTCAGCACATGGAAAGCACTTGGCATTGTATGCAGCTCCAGAGGCAGCAACAGTGGGCACAGAGTCCAGTACACAGCAGGCAGCCTGCCTCCACACCACACACAAATCTGGGAGGGCCCCACCCTCCTTCCCCCAACACACCTTCTAGGCACTGCTCCACATGCTGTGTGTATGTGTGCCCTTGCCCCCAGCCTCCCTCATACCACTCACAGGTCATCTGTGTACCACTGCTGATTTGCATATGACAGTTTGGGAACCACTGCCTTAGAACTTCTTCAGGGCATACTTTACACAAGTTTTGTGATAACATATCAAAGGATAAGTCAAGACAGTTTTTACTTTATAATAACTATAAATTTTTTATATCTCTCTGAATAATTTAATGAGACATAGACTCCAACTCAAACCCTAACTTCAGGTCATCACCCTATTACTATACTTTTTCTATATGCCCTCCAAATTAGATGGAGAATGTGATTTACTTGTATCATTTTAAAGCAGCACCCCAACTGCAAGGCAGTGCCAAGAATGATAAGAATTTCTGTTAATGCTACCTGTGCAGCTGCATAAGTAATGTTACAGGCAGTCTCAAGAACTAATGGACAGAATTGTGTGCATTATCAAACACTGCTTCCCCAGATACTTTGCTTTTCTATAAAAGCTTTGTGCCATTAGATCTGATATCAATTATTCCATGGATTGCCTTTCAGAAAGCCAAAAATATGAACTAAAAAATCTGTAAATTTGAACCTCCATGAAAGTCAATATGCCTGAGTCCTGAATTACATGCTCACACAAAGGATTTCTGTAAAATATTAGCTGAAGACTAAACACCACATCTAATTTTAAATCTGGATTTTAAAAAATCTATTAAGAGATAATCACATTTTCAAATATATAACTCTTTACCCCTTTATTCTATGCAGTCATTCTCAGAATATATGTTGACCACACATGTTCTAAACTTCTCACAAAAGTTAAACATAAGTTATTGCTGCCACCAACAGGATAATTTTCAATATATACTATCTTAATATACAAAAAAGTATTGCAAAAGTTTACCTGACTTAAAAAAAAACTACAACTTTTAAACAGCTATACTGGCATTTTTCAATCACAAATTTAGAGGCACATCAGGGAAAGTTGTATGCAAAAGAGCCATCAATCACTGAACCTCAAAAAAGAAAGCAATTTCTTCCCTATAGATAGAAGACTGGAACAAACAGTTTAGTATTACAGCAGTAATTTTAAATGTTAAACTAACAGGCACAGCTCTAAACTGTTCCTTTGTAACATCTATATTATGAACAATGTGACTTCCAAAATAACAGAAAAAGCTGTATTCACAATTATTTGTGATTATTGCCAGTCAGAAAGAAAGAACACACAAATGGATGAAGCAATTTGACAGAACGTTCATCTTTTTTTTAATTTTTATATTGTTTTCTTTCTCTCACAGCTCTTAAAAAAGAGAAAGGAAAGCTGGTCAGGAATTTTTCAATGATTTATTTCTTTAAATCCGAAAAATACAGATGGGTAGAAATTAGAATTATTATTGCCTGCATTATTATGTTTCCAGCAAGGTTTTGCCCAGGGTGCAAAATTTACTCGTTACACCTCAGTTTTTTCCTAGTTTTACTTTTCACTTTTCAAGACAGACTTTCTACTTTATCAAAAGTACATAAACACTAGTGCATAAGATGATTCTCAGGTTTTTTTTCTTAGCCTAAGCATAACAGTTGACAAGAGCACTTTGTAAAAGGACAACAAAGTTACAAGTATCATTGGTACTGTGTGAAGTGACTATGCTTTAATTCTCATTATTTTTCCAGTGCTAATTATATTCATGTGACATTTTACAAACTTTAATGAAGAATTTCAGTTTTCCTAGGACAAAATTACTTTTTGCATTAGTATAACACATTTGTCTTTATGGCATCCCTACATATAAACTCATTTAAGATTTTCAGCTTCTAATGTTGTGTAGATTATTTAAAAATAAGAAGTTATTGCTTCAGCCACTTTAACCTGCAAAGAAATGTATGAGTTCATAATCCCATAGGAAAGTAGGGTGGGAGGGGACCTCACAAAGTCATCTTCTTCAGCCAGCTGTTCAAGGAGCAGCATCCCCATCTAACCCATCTAACCCATCCTAGCCAAGTGCCTGTCCAACCTGTTCCTGAAAATTTCCAGGCATGGAGCTTCCACAATTTTACTGGGTAGCCTAGTCCAATACTTAACCAATGTTTGACTTTCTGAGGCCACATCTACAAGAGACCCTGACTGTCTCTGACTACGGTTCATTAGTGTTGCACAGCTGATGATACTGCATAGTACTCTCAGGCTACTGATCAGTCAGTGTCACAAAAAAGCTGTTCCATGATACTACTGCTCAGTAATTCCTGTTACTGAGCAGTCCTTTAGTACTTGTTTATAGAAATACTAAACACAGCAACAACACAGCTACAACTGTGCAGTCAATGTCTCATGTAGTCAGAAAATTCCTCCTAATTTCCAATCTCAACTTTCTCTGCCACAGCTTGAGGCCATTGCTTCTAGTCCTGCCCCCTACAGCCACAGAGAAAACCCATCTTCATCCCCTCTATAATTGCCTATCAGGTGTTTGAAGACTGTTATCAAATCCTCCAGTCTTCTCTTCTCCAGACTAATAACCCTAACTCTCTCAGCCTTTCATTAGAAGTCTTGCTTCCAAGGCCCCTAATCATTTTTGTCATTCTCCATTAGATTCTTTCCAATATGTCCAAATTATGATTGAAGTGTGGGGTCCAAAACTGGACACAGTACTCCAGGGGAGGCTTCTCAATGCAGAACAGAATAGAACAATCACTTCCTTTGATTTTCAAGAGACATTGCTGTTAACACAACCCAGTATGCTATTGCCATTTTTATAACAACAGCACACTATTGGTTCATTTGGATTATGGCCTACTATATCCCCGAGGTTTTTATTTGCACTATGGCTGCCTAGCCAGACATTCTTCAGTTTGTGGTTGTGTGCGTAATTATTCTGTCCCAAGTTTGGGATTTTGCACTTGTCTTGTTGAATTTTGTCTGATAAATTGCAGACCATTTCTTCAGTCTGTCCAGCATTAAGGAACAGTACCAGACCCAGGACAACTCCCTGTGGAACCCTACATGATACTGTCTGTGCTCAGTGATTAGCAGTGCCTCAACACAGCAGAATTCTTAGCACAAAGCGAGCACTTGGTGCAAAAGTCCCTCGATACGGCAGGAAAAAACGGTGCAGTGATCAATCCCCGCCAAATTTTGCAATTGCACAGTTTGCATGCATACTACCGATTGCCTTATCGTAAATTATTCCTACCTGGTGGCTAGCAATTGACTTGTTAGCTGTATAAAAGCTAGGGCAAGTTTCCACCCGAGTCGGAGAACTCTGCGTGTACATCAGAAGAGAGTTCCACGTGCATTTCAGAGCGAACTTGGAGGCCTGATCACCCACCAACGACTCCCCATCGCCGTTCATCCTGACTTACCCCATACCCTGCATGCTCAGAAACATTGGTGTGATACCCGGTTTTGCAACTTGTACGGATCGTACCTATACTGTGTGCATCGACGCGAGTGCCTGTACTGCAGTTTGTAAGTAAAGTTCTTTTGAATTCAACTAACAAGCTTCTGAGTCTAATTCCACTCCACTGGTGCGGCCCTATCCAGCTATACCTGGCCCACACTGATACCTTCTGCCAAATAGACATTTAGCCATTGATGACTACTTGTTGAGCAAGATCTCCAAACAGTTATGTATTCACCTTAGAGTATTTCCATCTAGTCTGTTTCCTTAGGTTGTTCATGAAAATGCTATGGTAGACAGTGTCCAAAGCCTTGCTTAAGTCAAGGTACATCACATAGCATAATAGAATCACAGGGCTGGAAGGGACCCTGAAGGATCATGAGGTCCAGCCCCCTACATGAGCAGGAAAAACATCCGGGATCAGAAGACCCCCAACCAGGTGACCGTACAGTCTTCTCTTGAAGACCTCTAGGGTAGATGCTTGTTCCATAATCTGGACACCCTAGTTGTGTAGAAGTTTTTCTTAATGTTCAGTCTGAAAATATCTTCTAGAAGTTTGTGACCATTGTTTCTAGTTTCCCCCCAGGGTGCCCTGGTGAACAGCTGTTTACTGAGCCCCTGGTGTATGCATCTGATATAGTGGCAAGTCACAATCAAATCCCCTCTCAGTCTTATTTTCTTTAGGCTGAGGAGTCTGAGTTCTCTCAGTCTCTCCTTATATGCAGGTGGCCCTTCTCTGAACCTTCTCAAGCTTTAGCTTGTCCTTTTTGAAGTGTGGCTCCCAGAACTAGATGCAATACTTCAGCTGTGCCTGCAGCATTGTTGAGTAAAATGGGAGAATCACTTATTTGGATTGACTGGAGATACATCAATTGATTCATGCCAGAGTGTCATTGGCCATAGTGGCTACTGCATTGCATTGTCAGCTGATATTCATGCTGGGATCTATTGTTACCCCCAGATCCCTTTCATTTGTAGTGCTGGTCAGGTTAGCAATGTCCAGCCTGTAGGTGTGCTAGGGGTTCTTCCTTCCCAGATGCTGCACTTTGTATTTCTCTACATTGAACCTCATCTGGTTCCATTCTGCCCAACATTCCAGCCTGTCTAGGTCTGCTTGT
>JAGPOW010403607.1:0-12183 GCA_030014935.1 Caiman crocodilus
GTTTGCAGCTCCACAAGCTATAGAAGAGAAAAGACAGAGAAGAGTAACCATGACGTGCATGATGCTTGTTCTGACAGCCATCCTCACCCAACAGCCCCTTTTAGTGCACAGTCTGCCTTGAAAATGAGCTAGGATTTCAGCATTTTCTGGGCTTTCTGGACCACTGGTGGTAAACAAATCCTGGAATAAGTAACAGCACACTAGACAGGAGCCACATTCATAAAAAACATTTTTAACTAGTAAAATGTGACACCCAGATTAATTATAGGCCAATTACTATTAAATCTGGGGATAAGACTGGATCCTTTTTTTGCACCTCTATTGGCAGAAATGAGCCAAAGACTGATAGAGCAGAACAAGGGCAGGCTACCTGTAGGGCTCCCAAAGTTTCCTGTCTCCTCCCCAGGCCAGAGCAGGGTGATCCCCTTTGTGGCAGAGCTTCTAGAATATATTTTAATGCAATTTACTTCAGCTACCCTACCCCGCTTGGAAAAAGATAATTTGGCTGCAGACTTTCAGTCACTGATGCACATGGTGGAGAGAGATTTAACTCTCAGCTGTTGTTGCTGTTGGCAGCAGTCATCAGCCCCCAGTCATAAGAATGTATTGAGTGATTTCCATGGAGGACCTTGGTAAATCTGTACAGGAAGCTGAATAATGCTTACCACAATTTCTGTAACTGGCAGTTTGGATGTTTCAGCCACATACACAAATTCTGTACTCCACAGTCTCCCAGATGGTTGCCACGTAAATCCAACGTTATCAGGCTTGGGTTGTTTATGAGAACATGGGCAAAATCCTCACAGCAAGCTGCTGAGAAGCCGCAATATCTCAACCTGCAGGAAGTGAAACATGGAGAAGAGTGATTAGTGTGACTGAAGCCCATCACTGCTGGTGCTGCTTGCCTATCCCTCTCCCTGACCAGTCAGCTCAGAAGTCCAGGCTTTGACCCTTTCCCAAGACCTATCCCTGGGCAAACGAGAAAGTGGTGCTGGATGTGGCTTCTTCCTTAAACCCCACTTGTTATGTTTCACATCTGACCAGTTTTCACTGAGAATGGCCCAGACATTTCCAGCCCCAAGCCTTACCAACTGACTATTAAAGAACAAGGGGTGGAGTGAGTCTTCTTAATTAGGCAACACCATTACGCCTGTTCACTGATCAATCATGGTTTACTGTGTGATGAAGGCAACTCACTGCAGTCCTGCTCACTCAGCTCTCAGCCAGTCAGGCTGATTTGGTGCTGGTCAGATCCCAGAATGGCACACCCAGCAAGATAGACTCCTTGCTACAGGGTGGATGCAGGGGGAGCTTCCTCTCTAGGCAGCTGGGCCAGGCTCCAAGCAAAGAACAGGGATATCCTGCTCCTCCACACCCCTGGCACTAGCTGTGCTGTTGCCTGCTGTCCCAGCAGCCCAGAAGCTCTCTGCACTGACCATTAGGATATATGCTTAGCAGAATTTTTTTGTTTCTTTGGGGTATGATGCAGAATTGTATGAACATCACAGGAAGAGATCCTTCCACCTGTTCAACTCTGGTGAGATATCAAAAAAAATCTATTTTTGTTACAGCATCATCTTGGTAGTTCATGATGAGTTGCTTGTTCATTGTAATGTCTAAATGTTTTTCAGAATAAGAGGTAGACAACAGTGGACAGTATGTGATTGCATCGTCTCTGAACACAGCTGGCAGCACAGGCGATGCAGTTCTCCATCTGCTGCTATCAGTATCAGCATGCGTGTGTGTGGATGTGCTGCATCACAAGTGGGTCAGGGGGATGTATTCTGGCCAGCAAGGCCTATAGCTTCTAGCATCGAAAGTGTCAGAGCCTTCTTGTCCATCCTGCACCCTGCCAAACAGTTCAGCTTTACAGGTACAATCCAACAAGAGATGCTCAAATGCAGAGCATGGGTAATGGAGCAGAGTGTTTTCCACAGCGCGATTCTCTTGCCAGAGGCAATCAGACTGAGCCCAGCTTGCCCTTTCTCAGATCAAATGCGAGATTCCCACTTTGTGGTGCTGGAAACCACACCCTGAAGAAAGACGAGAGCAAACTGGAAGAAGTCCTGAGAAGAGCCTCAAAACACGATGAGAGGTGTGAAAATATATGAGGAAAGGTTAGAAGAATTGGAATTAGTTAGTCTGGGTAGCTAGGGTGCATGTTACAAGTCACTCTCAGCTTCTCAATGTCACTGCTGGGAGTAGAAGTCAGGCACCTGGTACCCCCACACTTGAGAGCACTTTACCAGTGAACCCAGGTAAATATGAAGAGGAAGCCAAATACTGCTTACTCCAGTCTCTGTAAGTGACAGCTCGGGTCCTTCAGCCCCTCACAAAGTCGCTGCGCTCCCAAATCTCCTACGTGATTACCACTCAATTCCAGTTCTCTCAGACTCCAGTTGCTTCTCAACACAGTCCTGAGACTCCTGCAGCCAGTGCTGGTGAAACCACATGACTCCAATCTGCAGGAAAAAGAAATGCATGGAAGATCAGACTGCTGCTGTGTCAGGTCACACTGCCCACCAGCCTGTCTCCCTGAACATTCAGCATTGCTAATGGTGCAGCTATGTCCCAAATCAGACGTGATAACAAATCAGAAAGCATTGTAGAGTGAGGCTTCCTGATTTGGCCGCAGTGCTTGGCTTTCACCTTTAACAAATTAATACTGAGTAACATGCAGACATTTAGCCCAAAATACTTGTGACTAACCAATGGCCAATATCGAGTGGGCTAAGACTTCCTTTATAAATATGACCCTGGGCAAAATACTTCAGACCAACCATTCTGAAGGGGCAGAAGGCTGCCTCTCAAGTCCCATTCTTTCACCTCTCATACAATCAAGCCCCACAAATGTTGCTTCTCAATCAGCAGGCCCACAGCTTCAGGAGACTCTAGGGGAGTCCACCCCCACAGGCAACTGGGCCAAGCTCCAAGGTGGGAGATCCTCCTTCTCCACATCTGCACCACTACCTGTGCCATCTCCTGGCTCTGTCCCTCCAGCAGGCCAGAGCCTCCCGGCTCTGACCAGCAGCATAGGGAGGGGAGGCAGTCACCATGTCCAGCACAGGAAGCTTTACATCCACATTTTCACTAAAATCTTGGTCGCAAAGGACTTTTCCAAAGCCCCTGGTGGGTTTTCAATATATGTTTGTTAACAGTTTCTTCAAGACCCTGCTGAGAAAGAGAAGGCAGTCTCAGGAAGGGGCTTCCCAAGGCCTGTGCAAAGGAAAACCCTTGAGATGTAACCAGTGATATCGAACGCTTAGCTGGGCCTGTTTCATGTTTATAACCAAGATGGGAACCTAGAAGTTTTGTGCTTTTATCTCTAACTCCCCGAAAATTAATCTGGCCTCCAGGCAGACCTGACAGCCAGCTAAGTAGGTAACTACGGCAATATGTTATTTGTGTCTATGTGTCCCTCAAGAACAATGCCCAACCATGGCTGTCACCTTCTGGCACACTGCTTTTCCTAAGGCTCCCCATGAGTCCCCTGGACTACTGAGTATGAGCCCTCTGAGGAAAGCCAAAGGAGGGACATGGCACCATGGAGGACATAAATCAAACTTCACACCATGGAAGGGCCACTGCCAGGCCCCGAGCTCTGGGAGAAGTAGTAGTGAGCCACCAGAATGCTGCGAGAGATACCACCCAAGTCCTGCTCAAGGGTGGTTGGCATCAGGCTGCAGAACTGAGGAAGTTGCAGTCACCAAAGGGTTAAATTGGCCCTACCCTGGGGGTCTTCAAGAGGAGGTGCATCTAGCTGGGGTCATCTAGACCCAGCACTCTTTCCTGCCTATGCAGGGGGTCAGACTCAATGATCTATTAAGGTCTCTTCCGACCCTAGCATCCATGAATCTATGAATCTAATAGGAAACTACTCACCCCAGCTGAAGTGTTAGGGCAGCCTGTCATATTTTATACTTTGAAGTTGCACCTGTTCATAGAGTGGTGAATTACAGTATTGTTTAAAGTGGACTCCAGCTCTTGTAATCATGATGTTGATTTTAAATGGCAGCAGAAAATACCAACTATATCATATGGGTTAATGGTGCAAGGGGAAGAGCGTGAATGCCCTTTGTCAGAGTATCAAAGGCTAGAATGGGCTGTTCAAACAGGCTTGACTTAGGAGAAGGCAGAATCAGAGTACTAGAGCATTTGGTTTGTGGATGGATCAAGTTACTACACAGAGGGAAAAGCGTACACAGGGTGTGCAGGAATTAGGGAAGAAGATGAGGAATTATTTCAGCAGAAATGATGTGACACAATTAGGTGTGATTTGGAAAATTGACCCAGCTACTCAGGCTAGACAGTGGGTAGTTCCACAAGAAGTCAGAGATGAGTTAATACAGTTTGTACATGAGAAAGGCCATCTAGAGTGGAAAAAGATTATGAAGATAGTCTCTCAAACAGGATGATGGCCCTCTGTAAAGCAGGATGTTAAGCAACGGGTAGACTATTGTTTGCCCTGTGCTATGGTCAATGTCAATTCTAGTAAAAGAAAGGTACAACTGAGGCATCAGAAGATTAATGGACCTTGGTCAAGCATACAGATGGATTACATCGGACCCCTGCTTATTACTAAGAATGGAAATGGGTATTGCTTACCAGTAATAGATTCTTTTTCAAAATGGATTGAAGCCATCCCAACTAGATGTAATACTGCTAACATAACTTCAAAGCAATTGTTTAACATTGTGTTTTCATGGTGGAGAATACCAAAAGAAACAGGTTCAGATCAGGGACCTCGTTTTGTTGCAGAAATTATAAAAGAACTATGTTCCAAACTAGGAATTAAACAGAGGTTTCATATTGCTGGGCACCCTTAGAGCTCAGGTCAAGTAGAAAGAACCAACAAAACATTAAAGGAATTGTTGGCTAAAATGGTAAAATGTGATAGAAAGGATGGAGATAAAAAACAACTGGTAATGCACCCTTTGCTTCAGGAACTTAGTGCTCATCTTTTCTGTTGAGCAGAAGTAACATCGGGGATTGGGTGAGATCATTGTGCTAAGTGTTTTTTCTCTCTCTGAATATAGAAACTGCTAAGATAATACTTGTACTAATAAAGTTAGGCTTTGAGTTTAGGACACTGAATTGTCTATGTTTTGTATTTCATGTTCCATTTAAGGGTTAATTGTGCTTCAATGATTCCTAAGCACTATTTGGTGGACAGTGGTGCTAACAGAGGGAGGCTCAGACCAGGTGGCCAGGAAGGGGAGGAGCTGAGATGCACCTAAGACAGACTTTAGGGTTGGAGCCTCAGCCTCATCCTTTTGATTTGGCTTTGACTAAAACAGTACTTGGCATGCCCTGGGGAGCAGGAACTTTGCAGGAACTGAGGGAATGCAAGCTCATGGACACTGAGGGCAAGGCAAGCCATAGACCCCGGTGGGAAAGAGAGTGGAGAAGGCAACTGATGGGGTGGCCAAGGTGCCTAAAAAGGTCTCAGCAGGCCACAAGAGGGCTCCAAGTGACTTTGGGGAACTGAGGCTGTGTTACACTGTTAGTCTAATAAAAGTTATCAGATTTACCTAAGGAACCCTGTCCACCAGAAAATGTGCACAGGTTTGACAGGGACAGTATTACATTTTCCTGCATCACTTTAAACAAATGCCTTTCCAGCCCCTTCATAATACATCTTGATAGAGAAAACTGGGACTGGAAGTCAGAAGTGAGAAATAGGATTTATAATACAAAGAGATAGGAACAAGGAGGGTGTTCTGAGTAATGCTTACCCCATGGCCTGATGACTAGAGGACTCTGTCTATATGAGGGCCCCCATTGTTTCAACCTGTACCTTTGGCACCCACAGACAGAACCCCAGGCTGCAGATCTAACAAAGCAGCTGCATAAACCTCAGTCCCAGCTCCACCTGGGCCCTACTATTAGGTCCTTAATGGGGGAACAAGGTGAGCTTGGAGGATTAATGAGAGCTCCCAACTCCTGATTGGAAGACTATGAAACTTTACCACTTCCTGCAGGGACTCAGTACAGCAACAGCACTATTGGCTGCAGCTGCTTATGACCTTCCTGCTCTGCCTCTGGTTAATCTTTGTTGCTGCCTTAGATCTCCCAGCTTGGCCTGGCTTAGTGCTCCTTCCAGGGCCCTGTCTCAAGGGCCTTTGACTTGACGTTCTGGAACTTGGACTAGTACCTGGCCTTGACCTTGGCTTCCATTCCAGTAAACTTCTAAGACTGACTTCCTAGACCCTGATCATCAACCTTTATAGCTGGGAAGAAGATGTAGTGTCAAACCCATTCTGGATGCAGGGGGCCCTAAAATGTGGGCAAGTGCCCTAACCATGAGGCCACTGCAGTAAAGGTAGGAGCCCCCCATGTTTATCTAAGCCAATATTGTAGGGAGATCCCATTTCTTCCCAAGGAAGAATAGAATCCAGAGTCTTCATGCTTGCCACAAACTGCTGTTACATAGCAATGTGTACATGCTGCTTGGGTGAAACAAGATTTTACCCCAAATGTTACTTACTTCAGTCTCTGTAACTTGCAGTTTGGGTTCTTCAGTCCCTGACACAGCTGCTGCACACCAGAATCTCTCAGATCACTATTCAGCTCCAGCTGAGTCAAACTGGGGCTGGTGCTGAGAACAGCGGCAAGGTCTGTACAGCCAGACCTTGCCAAATCTTTGAAGCTGCAGAGAAACATGAAGAGAGATTGTAGCATAGACTACACTTGCCACAACAGTTCTGGTAGGTAGCCCCACCCCTTTAGTTCATTTCCCTGACTAATTAGTGGTGAGGGTCCACCTAAAGTCCTGCCCTTGAGTCTGTGCCAAGACTTACCCTTGGCCAATGCAGGAGCAGTGTTGCATGGCATTTCCTGCTGAAGTCTAAATGTCTGTGCATCCCCCTCAACCTCCCCCTGCACTGGCCAGCCATGATTTACAGCTAGGTTCTTTAAGTGCCTGCAAAGTCTGGGCTCCGGAGAGAGCTAGCGGCCAGCTGAGCAAGTAACTATGGCAGCAGGCAGGATGTCCAGTTCCCATGAAAGACATGGCAGCCTAGTGAAGGAGAACCCCACCAGCTCTTAGGGTTTCTTATATTTGCAAAGGAAAATAAGTCTGCCACCCCTGTAAGAATTGAATGCCTACTATTCCTAGCCACCCTGAACTCGCTCTAATCACCCAACTAAGATAAAAAAACAAAATATTTTTATGGTGCTACAAATGACATGAACTTGTGGATGCACACATTTTGTAGTACCACAAAGGTGTGTGCAATTCTACAAATATCATCCATAAACTCAGAGTCACAAGACTAGCTCACTAATGAGAAATTAAAAATTCTGTATTATTTTTATTTCTTATTTTGTTTTTGAGCCTCTAGGTTTCCTGTTTTAGGCTTTTCCTGGATCTACAAGGGCTAGAAGTTTAACCTAATTTTTTTCACTTATTTGCATGATGCCAGGAGCTGGGGGCTTTAAAAGAACCCCATTAAAAATGAAGAGATTTGTAATGAAATCATGAGATATCTAGCAATGTTTTCAACCAGATAAACTACTCAGAAGTAGTACTATTCATTTCTGTTAGGTAGGGAGAAATAAAAATAGAGATCATGGGGTGTACCAAAGGGTTAACACCTGAATCCAGAAGCCAGATGTGCGTGGGAAAAAGATGACTAGGAAAGAATAGAATGTTACTCTTAACTCTTGGTCTCTTTATGTCACTTCACCTATCAGACATCTGCTGCATATCCATGTTTCATACTATACACCAGGGGTCAGCAACCCTTGGCACACGAGGCCATTTTGCTCAGCACACCACCACCAACCTGGACGCTAGGCAGCCGCTGCCAGCTATGAAGCCTGGGCTGCTCCCAGCAGGCGGCTGAGCAGCTGCAAGCCCTGTTGCAAGCAGATCAGGCTCCATGGTTGGCAGCAGCTACCCAGAGTCTGGGCCAGTTGCAGCCAGGAGGCTCCGGCCCTATCCCCACCATCCACTTCGAGGTGCGCGTGCACCCACCTGTATGGAGCTGATGCCAGAGCCCGGAGCAGCTGTTTGCATCTTCCCAGCTGCAGCCAGCCCAGGCTCTGGTAGCTGCTGCCAATCACAGAGCCCAGGCTGCTTGCAGCATGTGTTACAGCTGAGCCTGCCTGACTCCCACCTGCTTCCAGCCCAGCCCAGCCCTCCACCAAGATTAGGCTGGTGCTGCCTCTTGCCAGGAGTGCTGCACCTTTTGTGAGCTTAGCTGTGTGGGGTGGGTGGGTGATTGGGCTCCTGGCCATTGTTACGTCTCAGCTCTGTGTTCTTGGGCAACCCTGGCACAGAACACAGCCTGTCTGACTCACAAAGGACTCACCCCCTCCCTCCCCTCCTCTACATAAATGAAACTGATTAAGATGCAGTGAGAGATGCACCTAAGAGCCTCAAGATAAGGGTGACAAGAGTGAACCAACTGCCCTAGGTCTCATTTGCATCCAAGAGGGAACCAGATGACCATTCATTTACATGAGAGATAGAGAACAGAAAGCCTGAAGCAGAGACTGCAGTGAATTCTGGGACCAGAGAAGCAGGGGAGCACTGCATGATGGGGAGTCTGTTCTCCAAATGTTAATCAACCCATGTTCACACGCACCCAGCTCAGCATTTATCAGACCAGTTCTAATCTGGATTTACTAAGGACTTTTCCCCCCCCAGACACACACACATCTCTAAGTTTAATAGGCATCTCGGCCGTACATTCCTCGGTCCCACTATGGGAGGCCTATTTAAACTTCATTGACTAAAAACTTGGTTGCCGGGTTAGGGAATGCTGAGGCAAGAGACCGAGTCAGAGGGGGTATGGGCAACATTTGAACAATGGTTAAGGGTTCATCACAGCATCCAGCCCATTGGAGCCCTAATCACAGGTGTTGTCAGACCTTTCCCGAGACGACTGGTGGGAGTCTTCTCCACCAAAGGTTATGAGCACCCCAATAATTGTCTTAAGTCTGTTAAAAGACTATTGTAAGATCTGGAAAAGTCATGCTAAGCTGAAGCTTGTGCACAACAAGTAAAAATCAAAAATCCTGATGCTGCAAGCTATCTATTGTTTCTGAAGAAACGATGAGATATCCCATCAGTATATCTGCCATCCATAGGAATTTCAAGCTGTCTCCCAAGTATTTGATTACTCCCTAATCTTATGTGTTTCCTGACTATCAATCAGTTTCCTGAGATGTTCCAAACCAGATAACCCCTTGTCAATAGATAAGACAATAATTTACACAATTAAGGATGCTTCAAAGCAGCTGAACTGAGGGTATAAAAATCTGTAAAAAAGTGTGTGTGCTTCAAGAAGAAGAGGAGAAGAAAGAAAGGAAGAAAGAAGAAGAAAACTCCTGTGCTGACACCATCCCCTGTCGTTCTTGGGACACTGGAAGAACAGATCGTCTCTCTCTTCAAGAATTGTGCTACGGACTGTGCCTGTCAGCTTTGCAGCCTGAGTATCTTGGACTGGTGAGATCCCAGCGCTCTTTCTCTCTTTTCTTTCTAGGCATAAGCTTCAGAACCTGAACTGTATCAGTTAAGCTTGAGCTAAGTTTCCCCAAGTACTTAGTGAAACCAGGGTAGTATTGGTATTGTTTGTGCCTGTTTTTCTTTTGCATGTCTATTACTACTAGTACTATTATATATTTCATATGCTTAGCAATAAATGACTTTTATAGTCAAACTGGTAGTAACTGGGTACATTTTTCCTTCTCTGTTTCTCTTTCCTTCTGTGCTCTGCAGCAACACTTCTTTTACCTAAGCTAAAGATCGCTGTGAAGCCCAAAAATATTGTGGGGTCTGCTCATCAAGAGGCCAGACTGGGATGTGCTGCATTTGAAACACATAAGGGGATCAGCTTGTACAGGCTGATTGACCCAGTTTGAATCAGACGTGCCGTTATGAACTGAATGCTGGCCCATGAGGGTGTCAGTTGGACACCCAGCTGGATTCAGAGGGATTCTGTTCACCTGTGTGCTTGTGTCTGACTGCATTTTATTATTGCTCTTATGAGTTGATTCTTGGCATATGAGGGTATCAGCCTGCCCATGCTGATCAGCCCCGCCGGGTCAGGCGTGTCACGTTAATTTGTGTGTGTTTGTGTGTATGACTGATTTGGTGAATGGAGGAACCCAGTCCCATTGAAACTGAGTCCTGCAAGATAGCTCCATTGGGGGTGAGGGCTTGCAGAAGGGAGAGGTACAGCTCCGTATAGTAACACAAGCAGCACATTGACCGAATCACCAAGACCCTAGAAACTATCCCTAATAAATGAGCACACCCCAAAGTAATGGGCAAATTTGGTAACACCGGGGTCTCAGCCAGCTGTGCTGCAGCCTGGGGGCTGGCTCCCCGGGGCAGCACAGAGCATTGTTGGGTCGGACTTTGTCCAGTGGCCCAGGAGCCTGGCTCCATGTGCCCACACATCTGGTTCTGTGTGTCTGTGTGTACACACAGGTGTCTGTTCTGGGTATGTTCTGGTTCTCTGTGTTTGTGCATGTGGCTCTCTGTGTGCATGTGTGTGTGTCTGGTTCTCTCTCTGCTCTCCTTTTTTTCTCTCTCTCTCTCCTCTTTCTCTTATTTCTCTTTTTTTTCTCTCTCATTGCAACATGATCAACAAAAAAGAAATACACAACAACAAAGGCAACATTTACGATTTATTAAATATACTAATATGCAGTGCATCCTGCCATCCTGTACCCCACCCCCCTTTGTTTTTCTGGCATGCCAGCACTCTGACACCTTCCAAGGTAGACATTGTGGGGTTTTTGGCACTCTGGCCAAAAAACATTGCCTACCCCTGCTCTGCACAGAGAACCCTGGTGTATATACAGAGAAAGTCAAATGTTACTTACTGCAGGCTTTGTAACTTGCAGTCTGGCTGTTTCAGTCCCTCGCATAGCTGCTTCAATCCAAAATACCCCAGATCGCTCTTATACAGCTTCAGCTCTTTCAGATGCCAATTGTCGCTAAAAACAGCAGTGAGATCCCTGCAGCAAGTGCCTTTGAGCTTGCAAAACTGAAAACTGCAGAGGAGAGAGATGCACACACATTGGGAATGGGGCTCCCCACAGCTGCTGTGGCAGAAGGTCCTACCCATAACCCACATCCCTGATCCATCAGCACTGAAAGCAGGCTAGATGCCCTGCAAGATAACTCACTCCTTGGCTAATAGAAAACAAGTTGGTGTGTGGCTTCTGGCTTACGCCTGTGCTTCCCCTTTGGCCAATCAGCAAGGACAACCCATTCAGGGAGAGCCCCAAACTTTGCCAATGGAGTGAGACTTCCTTTCTAAACACTGCCCTTGTCCCTACCCCCTGGCCAATCACAGTTCAGCATGGGGGAGAAGGCGGGTCCTACAGTTCCACCCACTCAGCTAGTAAGCTATCTGATTGCTTTGGCACTAATCACCCACAACAAGGTGTGCTCCAATAGGATCAGGGCCATAGGTACAGGAGACCTACCTCCCCAGACAGCAGGGCCAGACTCCAAGCAGGGAGCTGGGAGATCCTCCAGCGGCTGGTGCAGGCTCTGCTGCTGCCTGCCGAACACGGCTGCCTCTTGGATCTGCGTCTCCCAGCTCTGACCCTCCAGCCTGGAGAGGGAAGACAACTGCCACCCACTGCACAGACATCCTCCCACCAACCTTTCCACTGGGCCCAGGGATCAAAGGGAGAGAAAAAGGAAGGAGAGCCCCAGGGCAAGAGGGTTTCCTGAAATCTGTACAGCAAAGAGTTCCTAAGATGTCAGTGACTATGTGGGCTGCTTAGTGTGGCTCTTTCAGGGACCCTGCTATACTCAGAAAAGATTTCTGTGGGTTTCTGCAACTCCTGAAAGCCCTGGGCTCATGACAGAGCTAGCAGTCAGCAAGCATAAACATGACAGCAGTGTGCTATGGATATGGCTATATGTTCCTCAAGGATAGTGACTAAATACAGTTAGTCAGGCACCCCTTAGGAAAAGGCAGCTTTTAGTTTTTACTTGTTTTCTACCAGAGAAAAATATCAGAGCAAATCTGCTCTTGCACAGAACTCAGAAAGAAGACAGCGAGTCTGAATATTTTTGACACTATGGATTCCTGTTTGAGACCTCTGGGTTTATCTGGTGAATCATATTTGGACACCTGACCGTGTTCATATTACAGGGCACTCTACGGCATTCTTGAAAGGATGTCAGAGCATCCCAGGGTGCCCTGTGAC
>JAGPOW010405218.1:0-10674 GCA_030014935.1 Caiman crocodilus
ATGGGTAACTATGGTCCAGTTGCCCTAAGATAACTTGTAGATAAAATAATGGAAAAGGTGATGTGGGATTAAACTGGTAACAGATTAAAGGAATAGGATCAAACCAACTGCCCAGATGATTGTGGGTACAGGATGGAATTTTCTCCCCAGGTCAGACTGGCAAGTGTGAAACAATATCACTCTGCCTGACAAGTCTGTCAGGAAAACTGCCCATACAGATACAGACTGGTAACAGTCAAGGGTTTCTGGGTCACATGCTACCCAACATGGAGGCAGAGTAGTGACTTTGGTTGAGAACCTTGCTTATTGTGATCAACCTGTTCCCATGTCCCCATGTCCATATAGCTATGATAACAGCAGCTGCTTGGAGAAGTCAAGTCCATTGATATTTGTTTTTCAGTTTCATATAAAAAGGCAAATATCATCAATATACTCCTGGGAAAATTCACACAGTAACTTTAGTGGATGAAACCCTTTTGGACTAAAACTTTAAATGGGGACTCTAAAGCCCTACCAGACTGGTGGCCATCTACTTGTGACCTTTGGTAAGGTCCTTCATGGTAAGACGATGTTCAGCACTGTCTTGTCTACAATCTCATCAGTCCTACATGTGGCACATGCATCAGTCACTTTGACATCATTAAACATTCTGTAATCCCATCAGAATCTGATCAACCTATCACTTTTGGATTCCAGCCCCATGGGTGAGGTCTAGGGAGTGTCTGATGACTGAATAATGCCTGAAAACTTGGACAAAGATTTGCAGGCCCCTTCTCTCAAAAAAGAAATCAACCCCCTCTGTTCTGGACTATACTAATGCGAAAGGGAGTGAAGAAGGACAAAAAAAAATATGTAAATGAGTTATAAAAGGCTAATGCAATTTTGGAATATAGGAGTAAGTGAGCAAGTGGGTAGGACTAAGAGGGAACCTGAAGTGCTGGGTCTCGCTAAACTGTGTGCTTTTTCCTCATGGCCAACAGTTTTGATTATGAGTGACAGGTACTTGTTTGATTACACGAAGTCCCATCTCTAAGGAAAGGGTAAAGTTTCCTCATCTCACTATTGTTGCTTACTAGAGTTTGTAATCTTTCCTGCATTTAATTTTCTTTCTTTCTCTCTCTCTCCAGCTCTCCTCTTGAAGCCAACCCCCTGGGGAGCCAAGAGAGGGATATTTATGAAATCAGGAGGACAAGGACAAGCCAGAGTACATGTAATTTAGACTCCATTAAAGCCCATTTCATCATTGCCTCCCCCAGGGTCTTATCTGATCTTTCACCTTTTCTAATGCTTTTGCTGATCTCTCTGTATGAATTTTCCCACAACACTGGACTGGTCTTCTAAAGGGGGCCTCATAGTTTCCACAACACACATTCTCTATCTCAGCCTCTTTCACACTCCTCTTACTCTCACTCTAACTGGATGGTGCAAG
The DNA here is from genome assembly GCA_030014935.1 of Caiman crocodilus. Lineage (NCBI taxonomy): Eukaryota > Metazoa > Chordata > Crocodylia > Alligatoridae > Caiman > Caiman crocodilus. The sequence continues at coordinate 1,430 of JAGPOW010405218.1, forward strand.
TAGCAGTGCCCATAGTTAAGATTTATTAACACTTTCCAAGCTGTCTTCTTTTGGGTATGAAATTTCCCAAGTCACATTCTCCAACATGATTCAGAAATAGATTTTTACAATTTGACAGGGAAATTGCCCTTACTTCAGGTAAGTATTCTTGTGGTTCCTATTAAAAACACAGATTAAGCCAGTTTATGAGTCTGGCTGCAATGATGAGCTATTTCTCTCAAGCTAAAGCAATGGCTTGGCTCTCTATATGTCTGGGCTTTCTTACTGCTCCCCTGGGAACTCTATGGAAGAAAACCTGTTAAACTGACTGTGCCTTTGGCTGTGGTGGGATGCAGTCCATCTCATGGTCCAAGGCCTTGCATGGGAACAGGCGCTCATCTTGAGCCATGTGGCTGCTAAACAAGGGTCATTCACAATTTGGGGGTCTCCCTCATTTTGAGGGAACCTGGCCACAAGAAACTTCAGGGCAAACATCTGTTCCATGACCTTTTCCAAAAATGGGAGGTTGGAAACAAGTGGTAGCTGGCCAAGGAATCAGCATTAAAAGATATTTTTTAAGAGGGGGAAGACAATTGCAGACTTAAGAATATCCAGCATTCGGCCCTCTTAAGAGGATGTTAACTGTCCCTGCCAGCAGGAGCCTCAGTCTCCACCAGTTGGTTTTTACAAGCCACAATAAGTATATGTCCAGTTTACAACTGGTCACTTGAATACGCTCAAGGAAGGCCTCTGCATTAGCAGGCAAAAGCAATTGAAACTGGTTCATAGAAACCAGACAAAACTGAGTTTCCCCAGCCGTGATCTCTGACCCCTGAAGAAAAACTGAAGTTAGAGGCCTGGAATGGCAAGGTCATGAGGTATGATTTCATCATGTTTACTAGTTCCAGAATAGTGAAACCCTGTCTCTGAGGACAACAGCTGGCAAGGTGCAGGATTATACCATTCAGTCACTCAAAAAGGGTGTGATCACACAAGAGATCATTTCCTGATATCAGATCCCCTTTGCCATGTGTGAAATGGTACAACTGGTGCAAAGAGATCTATTGCCTCAAATGGCGCTATACACATATATACCAACTGCTCGATCCAGCCAACAAGAGGTGCAGTTCCACAGGATATCATGCACTGTGTGTGTGCACAAAACCCCCCACATCTACTCCAGTACAAGTGCCAGGAGCATGCATGGTGATCCTAGCATGTTAGAGTTGTGTCCAGGCTATGGCTACTTTCCCAGAAGAGGCATCACATCAGGCTGACCTAGTGACCTAGCTCCCTAGTGTCTGTACAACTTGTGCACTTTAGTACAGTGCTATTTCACAGGAGAGGCAAAAAAAGTTATACAGTTTTTATTCCCTGTCTGTAAAAGTTATCACTTCTTGCACGCTACTTTTTGTGTTTTCTCCTAACACACAGCTTGAGGAAGCTCCAAAATGAGATTTGTTATATAGTCAGGCAGAAGCTTTGCATGTTTCTGACATTAACCCTTATGTGATGACTTGATCTTTAAATATTTTCTAGGATTGGAGGTGTCACATTAAGTTGGGCCTCGTCAAGTTGATTATGGAAATGAACTACATGGAAAGAGATAAACAACCACCTTGGCATGCAAGTATCTACTGGGAAACTATCAGCAAAAGAAACTGTAACACAAAGTCAAGGAAATGATTCAACATGTCTGCATTGGCAGTGCTAATATGGGTTTGCGAAGACTGTCAGTTAGATCACCAAGCTGTTTTGGTAACTAAACTAGTTGGAACGATATCTCCATATATCGATACAGAAGACATTTGTTCTCTGGTGTTCTGTGAAATGAGAGACAAGGCCATGGCAGATGCTCAAGAATGCATTTTATTCCCACATGCAATTTCCAGTAAAAACCTTTTTATGCTGTTTTCAAAGTGAAAATGAAGAGCCATTCTGTGAACTTTCTCTACCTGCCAGGCCAGAGAGACTTTATGTATCTCCAACCCAAAAGTACAAATGGGTATGGGCATCCTACAAGATGCAGAAACCAGGTGGAAGCATAAAGTGGTTTTGCAGGGGAAAACCTAGAAGCAATCAAACTCATGGCAGAAGTAATGTTTATTGTTAAATTAAGGAAAATGAAGAAAGAACAGTAGTGGGAACCCTTTAGAGAGTCTCCAGCGTTGGAGTCTGTGCAGCTAGGGTCCAGGAGAATATGTCATTCCCACTGAGGATTTTTGAGGAAGAAAGTAAATTTCCCCACTCCCTGCAGATTGGGAAATGGATCTTAGTCAGTTACTTCCCCTCCATGCATTTATCCTGGAGCCAGGTCCCTTCCATCCACCCACAGGAAACCAGCACTGGTGATAGCCAATAAAAAAGAGAGGAAAACAGCTCCAGCTAGAAGAGTTCTTACCATGGCAAAGGCAACTGGGCTTGTCTTCATACTTCTTCTGATGGCCACCTTCTGTCTTCAGAGTTTGGCGCAGAGTAAGTACAGCATCCCTTCTCTTCCCTACCCTCCCACCCACCCCCACCCTTCCTGCATCAGGTTAGAGGGATTTGGGTGTGGGCAGATGAGCTGTTTCCCACCAGGATGTTGGGGGAGGATGCAGAAGTCCCAGGCTCACTGGTACAATATAATGGATGAATACTCATTCCAGTATATTGGGCCCAAGACCTACGGTGGAATTTGCACTCTGGGTATTTAAATGGTTCAGCTCAGCAGATGGTCTCATTTCTCTGCTAACACTGCTCTGAACAGTGAGACTCCAGCCAGCTGAGGGACTGGGTCTCAGCCACATTGTAGAACTGTGGGTCTCTTTCCAGACTGTGCTCAGGTTATGCAAATGCAGTTGTGTCTGACAGCCTCACCAGGACCAGGGTTTCTGCCCTGAGAACTGTGCTGGTTGCTGGGTGGTCAATGGCTGGGGCAGATTTAGGGTAGTAAGAATCAGTGCATATTTGGCTCAGTGGTTGCACTGAAATTATAATCTAACCACAACAATAACAATAGTAATAACAGTAATAATAATGAACTTGAATGAAATCATTACTTTTTCTCCCCTGGCACCCAGTAACCAACTGCTTAGGGTATGTATCCCCCTGCTGAGGTGTTTGATGACTATCTGAGGAGATTCCAGGGTCCATAGCCTACTGTCAGGGAAAATGCCCTAACCACCATGGAGCAATCCAGGCTCAGACTGTCCTTGTGACTGAAGAAATCCTATCCCAGATTAGTCCACAGCTTAGTGTTCATTAGACTTCCAGGAACAGGAGAAACCTCCATCAAATCCCCTCAGTTCCAGATTCCAAGCAGGGTTTCCAAGCTGTCTCATTCCTTAGACCAGAGTCCTAAGTGAAGGGGGGTCTGGGATAGACATTCTTATATTTCTCCTATTCGGGACTTTCCAATTAGTATGAACTACTTCAGACTGCTAGAGAGTGGAAATGGCACCACAGACCAGTAATGTCTGTGTTCTGTGGGACAGTGGGATAACAGGGTTCCAGGCCCTGCACCACCAAACAGTGAAGTACCTTATGCAAAGTGAAAGTGTTCACAGGACAGATTAAGAACACTCTCCCCAACCCTAACACACACTAGCAACAACCCTCAGTGCTCAGGGCAATTTCATGGTGATGTGGACTTGAATCCCTTTAGGCACAGGAGGGAATTGAACATGGCAATAAATTAATAGATTAGAAATAACTTATTTCCACATACAAAAAATGCTGCCCAGTGCTGGGCAGCTCAAAGTCAAGGTTGAAGTCACTTTCCCAGGGGAGTGCAGCAGCCAGGCAGTGTCCACTAGCAATAGCTTCCTTTGGTCAGGGAAGGCAGCGGGGGTAACAGTCCAGCCACATATGCTTTCCCATGTCCTCATACAAGGGATATCAGAGAAATCACAGATTTCTTTGAAATTTGAAATTTGACAGGCCATGCCCTGAGTGTTTCTGCTATGCGCTTGAACTTGTGACCACTGAGCCTGGTGCCTTAGAGCCCACCTGACCCCACCTGTGTTGATGACACTCAAGACTCCTTTCCTGAAATCAGTAGGATCAGGCCTCTCCCTGATATAAGCATGCATGGACCCATTGACTTAAACAAAGATGCTCTGATGACAGGGCTGGGTAGCAGAGTGAATCAGTGGCTACTGCTCCTGGAGGCATGAGTTCAGTCTCTGCCCAGGCTTATCCTAAAAGCTGCCCTCACCTATACTTAAATCTGAGCTCCTGAGTGTTAAATCAGTAGTTTGCCCCTAGACCCATATTTCCTCTTGACAGTTGTAGTTATAGATCCTCTCTCTTATGCACACTGTAGGGAGGAATGTCCCAGTGTCTGCAGCCACTGTCAATACAGCCCTCCAAACTGAGGGGAGCAGCAACAAGACATTCAGGGAGTTGACTGTGCTGTATTCCACCTCCTCCATGAATCCACTGCTCCTGAGCTAATGGGAGGTCACAAAGGAGTCCTGGGGAGTCTCCTCATGCCAAGAGCACTCTGATATGAGCTGTTTCCTGTCCCACTAGGAGGGCCTGCTGTGCCAGACAAGTGCTGCTTCAAGTTCCAGACAACAAAGATCAGGAAAGCCAATATAGTCACCTATTACCCCACGAGCCCTGAGTGCCCTCACCGAGCTGTGATGTAAGTATCCTCCAACACAGGGCACAGCTGCTGGGGAGTGGGGAGAAGGTTGGGGAGGGAGATAGAGTGAGAGTCTGGGACCTCCTAGCATGGGAAGGATGTTACTGCATGTTGGCATTACCTGGAGCAGGGTCTTTGGGGGCCCCCAGACCACTTGCCCCAGAACTCAGATTCTCCCTGCTCACCAGGCAGTGAGGATCACCTGGTGTCATGACAACAACTGCTCCAATGGGTCCCTTACTGGCAGCCAGCCCTGAGATGCTTCTCAAAGAAAGTTCCAGGGTGCTGAGAATCCTGGTCCCAGGATGGCTCTGTGAATAGTCTGTCTGTGGGTGTTAGAGCCAAAAAGACCCTGCACAACCCTGAGCACCAGGGCAAATGCTATTGCAAGAAGTTTCAATAGAACTGAAGATGAGAGCTGTTGTGGGAGAGATTCTGTCTCCAGATAGTTCAGGATCTGAGTCTTGGCTCTCGTTGCCACAGTATAAACCAGGAGAAGCCACAGCAGTGTCAGTTATACAGGAGAAATCCTTGGTTTGGGAAGAATAGGCTCTTTACTGATATGGAGAGACAGGGTGAAGTGCAGCCAGATTTATCTAAACACTAATTAGGGTCAGGTTGCCAAAGACTCACTACCCACTGCAGTGCCAGCCTTCCAGGGCAATCCAAGCTCTGTTTTGTCCTGCAGGGCCAGACTGGTGATTTACGCCCAAGGTCATTGTGAACCATCCTTCACCCTATTCTCTGTCATCACCACATGAGGCGCAGACAGAACTGCAGCTCCCATCTGTAACTCAGAAGGATCTCTGCAAAGCGTTCTGAGTTACAACATTACCCCAGACCAAACAGAAGTTCAATATTGGATGTGGGGGGAGGGGAGAATCTAGCTGTGGGCTGGCAGCCTGCAACAAGGTTCCCATAGCAAAGGCCACAACTCTCTGCCAGTGCTCACTGTTTTTAGAATGGGAGGGGGGGAAAGGGAGTAGAGGGAGCTCATATTTGGGGCTTCCCAGTTGGTGCTGAAAGGTGGGGTGAGGTATTGCAGCCCCCACCAAGGTAGGTTGGATCAGTTGGAGCGCCCCCACCTCAGGGGTGCTCCAAAGTACCTGCCCCACCCTCCTGGGAAGGCTGAAAAACCTCCAGACTAGACTCTGTCTACTCCCCTCCCCCACTTAAAACAGTGACAGGCTGGCAGCTCTGCAGACACAAGTAACAAAAGATGCTTCATTTTGAAGTCTTTATCTGATACCTCATGGAATGAGAGGTCAGATCTCCACCTGATCACCCATTTTTTAAGCTGTCTGCAGCTGTACGCTTGTGTTTGGTCATAGCTATAGACAGCTCTCTGTGGCTGGATCAGGAAAAAATATTGTCACTTCTATCTGCACCCTTGTTATCACCAGCATGTTGCAACACATGCTTAAATGACCGTTGTTCCACACACAGGTCTTGTTAACTTTTCTCATTCTTCTTCATTCAGAATCCAGACTAAAAGGGGCCAAGAAATCTGTGTTAAAGCCAATGCTCCGTGGGTGAAAAAATGCCTAAAATGGCTCAAGATAAAGTCCCTTTCTATTCCCAGCTAGATGCACCACCAGGAGAGCATCTTGGAGACCCACCTCCTGCTATAACTCATGTGCAGCACTGTATCTATCCTCTGGGCATGCAGGGGTCCTAGCTTGATTCTTATGCCTGTACCATGAAACATACTCAACCTATAATCATGTGTGGTAGACAATCTGTCATATATACATATGCATTTGAGTCCTGGAAGACATGGACATATTGTCAGCTGCTTTCTTGTACCCACATGGAACTATAACTATATAGAAAGCAAAGTGATATGATTTGTGTATGTAAGAAATAAAGTGATGTGTCAGATACAAAGCTGTGCATTGTACCTGGAGCTCTTGACTGGCTGTGTCTAACACCATGAACAGCAGGGCTCTAATTTTGGGTGGGTCCTTGGGGGCTTGTGGCAAACAAACAGCAAACAAGAGTAACATGGATGTTGGTGAGGAAAGATGCTGTTTTGTCTGTCAAAGAGGAGCCCTGGTTCAAAGCAGGGTTGACCAAGAATATTTGGACATTGCTGTCCAAAACAATCCCTAAACACCACTATCCAACAGCTAGTGCTTAGGGATCATTAAAGCACAATTAACCCTTAAATGAATGTGAAATACAAATAAAGACAATTTTGTGTTGTAAAATCAAAGTTTCACTTAAATACAGACAACTCAGCATCTTAAAATTCAATAGGTTGGACAATTTGGTGTCCTAAAATCAAAATGCAGACAACTTAGTGTCTTAAAATCAAAGTTTTGGACAATGCAGTGCCCTAAAATCAGTTTAACTTTATTAGTACAACAAGTTTTATCTTAGCAGTTTCTATATTCAGAGAGAGAAAAACATTCAGTACAATCATCTCACCCAATCCCAGATGTTACTTTGCTCAGCAGAAAAGATGGTCACTCAGTTCCTGGAAGCAAAGTTTATGTCGTGGGCTGGGATTGTCCAGACAGGTATTAAGACTGGATTTATGACGACAAACTTTCTTACTCCCCGTTTTTATGCTTTTCTTCAACTTCACTTCTTTGATGACACTTGGCTTTTGGACTGGTCTCTCTGCAGTCATCATACTGTCCATCCTCTATCCTGTTCCATCCCTCAGATTCATCTATGTAGTGCCAAGTTCAGTTCATTGGAGCTAATAACAAGGCCATTGCTATGTTATGTTAAAATAACTTTTCATAGTGATAAAAAAGGAAAGATATAATGTAATGAGTACCTAGGAGCTTTACAAAACCAGCTAATAAAAAAAAAAAAGTTAGTAACAACAGAACTTAAGCAAAGGTTAAATAAGACTAAAATATTAAAAAAAAATACTGTAAGCAGGTGCAACCTTAAAGCATCTCTCTCTCTCTCTCTCTCTTGCTCTCTCTCTATATAAAGGGCTTAGTCCATCTGCCTTTCTGTCCATAATATTCTTTAAATGCAAAAACTTGAAAACTGTAAGAGATAGAACATTTGTGTCTTTAGAGAAATTTTTTTAGTGACCATGTCAGGATGATCCCAATGTAGAAGAAGAAACGACAGTTGGGTGCGCAATTCCATTGTTCCTCTTTTGTTTCATGTAACTATATGCAATTTCCTCTTGTTCTTCCTTTTGTGTAATCATTATCATACGATCATATAGTTTTTATAGAAACAGGAAATGCGGTGTCAGCAAACTGAACAGTATATAAGCCTTTGTTACCGTTTGGCAGAGGGGGGGATCTTTCTCAAGCTTAGGCTGGGAAGTCCCCCCCCTACAGCTGTAGTAACCCATTAAAGCTTCTACTGACCCGAATGAAAAGTTGCAGTGGTATTTTCCATGACACCAACTTCCAGAAATGGGAAAAAAAAGGGTGCCAGGGCTGTGTCTACTGATCTCCTCCCAGGAGAGTGCTGGGTGCCTGGCACAGCGGGAAGGACAGAGGAAGGGGCCAGCTGAGGAAAAGTGGTCGCTACTTTGAGGCTACTGTGAGAAGACAATTAGATGCACAATGGCATCAAGAAAGGCAGGAGGGGTGGGCCCTGGCTTTGCTGAAATGCTTCTTTTGCCAGAGTCTATGGACGTGGCCTGCGGGATTCGTTGTACAGGGTGAGGGGTAAATCGGTCCAGGCACGTGGAGGCCAGGTGGGGATGAAGACAGGCAGTTTGGGGGCTGCAGCACAGCTGAGCACAGCCCAGGCCCAGCTCAGAATGGGGCTGAGATCCATCTCAGGATTCCTAAGCAGCAGTGAGTGACAGAGCTAGGCCAGGAACCACAGCCCTTCCTGTTGCCCTGGGGGATCATGAAGGAAATATTTGGTGATAATTGATTCCTGCCACACCATCTGGATGATTAACCAACTGTTAGCAACCCAAAGAAAGATCAGGTAACCAACCCTAGTGGGATATTGGGTCACAGAATGAGGAAGGGATTGGTATCTCCAAATGTTCACCCTATTTTATTTCAGTTTTGCACATATTTAATTTATGTAATAAATATAAACAGTAAAATCTATGTTTTTGTTATTTGAAATTTATCCATCATTCTTGATGGGCAATTCACTAGTTAAACATAACAAGTTACCCTAATGTTGCTGAGATAAATGCTCTGGGCAGGGAATGGAACAGCAATGGACATCCAGCTTGTAGGGTACTGTATGGGGCTAGCCCCTCTGGGGTTGTGTTCTTTGCTCCACACCTTTACACAAAGAGGCATGCCCTGTTGGCTGTGATGGGCTCTGAGGAAACCCTGCCCCACACTTGAGTCACAGTACCTAAACCTTGGGCTGTGTCTGGAGACTCCATCCACTGCTCAGTTACTCTTGGTATAACTCTGAAGTGACTCCATTGAAGTCAGTGGGGCTACAGCAGCATTAAACCACCCTGAGTATGAGCACATCTGTCAGTGCCCAGCAACAGGACAAATGGCCCATACTCTGCCAGGAAAGGGCTGCAGCAGCATTCAGATTCCTGTAACAAACAGTCACCAGCCAGATCCTCACAGGGTCCTGTACTGGCAGCCTTGGATTGTATAGCATTCCACAGGGCATTATCAAGAGGCTGGCCTTGTTAGAAACTCTAGCTTTCCAAATAAGCCATATT
>JAGPOW010408042.1:0-16295 GCA_030014935.1 Caiman crocodilus
CTGAACGAAAAAGAACAGAAGAAAACAGGCCTGAAAGGGACTGACTACTGGGCCAGGTCCCTATTAAGAATGGTTGATTTCCTGGACGAAATATTTGCTTTTCCTACCAAGCAAAAAAAAAAAAGTGAATGTTATACTTGTCTCTCATTGTCCAGTAATTGATTTTAAGTTTGAACCTATCAGCCACATACTAACAAATACACTAGATGAAAAGAATAATACCTCTAAATCAGATTGACTTTGTGTAGCCAAAAAAAACCCCTGTCACTGGACAAGACAGGGGATCATAGAATTGTCTATGATCTATTGTCACAGATTTGTAGATTTAATACTGGAAAGGACCATTAGAATTATCTACTTTGACCATCTGCATAACGCAGGACATAAAACAAGCTTGTTGCTGGAATAAAAAGGATAGCTTTTTAAAACTTTTTCAGATCAGTTTCTAACCATTTCTCTAAGTTATTCTCTGAAGTACCTTTCTCATATGTGACTGTCTGACAATCCACGATCGGCTTCCCCTCTTACAGCTTTGTCACCACCTTGCAGTGCCTTGGGCCCATTCTTCTGCTGCCATCTAATTCAGCGTAATTAATTTATATTTTTGTAATAAGATCTATCTGAGCATGAAATAATCTGTATTATCTGTGCTTCATTAGCAGTCATGGATTAGAATCATAGAAACTTAGGGTTGGAGGGGACCTCAGGAGGTCATCTAGTCCAGCCTCCTGCTCAAAGCAAGACCATCCCCAACTAGATCGTCCCAGCTAAAGCTTTGTCAAGCTGGGTTTTGAAAACCTCCAAGTATGCAGCTTCCACCGCTTTCCCTTGTTGCAACTTGAGACCACTGCTCCTTGTTCTGTCAAGGTGGGTTTTTATTTACAGTTAATATGGCCTCACAGTGTCTTTTACAAATGGAAATAAATTGGATTTCAATATTATAGTATTTTCTGATCAGCCTTCACTTTTTTTTCAGAGAAAACTATAACCCCCCTTTTAGATATCACAGAGTCCTTGAACCCGAGATTCACTGCTGTTGATATCAGGAACAGTCAGCATGGATTCACCAAGGGCAAGTCATACCAGACCAACCTGATTGTCTTTTACGATGAGATAACTGGCTCTGTGGATGTGGAGAAAGCAGTGGATGTGGTATACCTTGACTTTAGCAAGGCTTTTGATACCATCTCCCACAGCATTCTTGCAAGCAAGCTGAGGAAGTATGGGTTGGATTAATGGGGATTTGAAAGCAGTCTTTAACTACCTGAAAGGTGGTTCCAAAGAGGATGGAGCTAAACTGTTCTCAATGGTGACAGGTGGCAGAAGAAGGAGCAATCGTCTCAAGTTGCAGCAAAGCAGGTTTAGGTTGGATAGTAGGAAAAACTCTCTCATTAAGAGGGTGGTGAAGCACTGGAACCGTTTACTTACAGAAGTGGTGGAAACTCCATCCTTCGAGGGTTTTAAGGCCTGGCTCAAGAAAGCCCTACCTGGAATGATCTAATCAGAGATGGTCCTGCTTTGAGCAGGCAGTTGGTCTAGATAACCTCCTGAGGTCCCTTCCAACCATAATTTTCTATGATTCTATAATCTTCACATATGCAAGATTTGAGTAGGAAAAGCTATGAAGTTATAGTTACTTGTTATATAAAACTATCATAAACACTTCCTTCATAGCAAGAACTACTACCAAGGAGAGAGAAACAAGTGCTTTATGTCCTCATGGTGCTATGTTTTCAGGTGTCTTTCAGATACAGTAGAGCTTTGAGGAATAGCATTATTATTTTTTCTCTCCTGAATAGAACACAGAAAGTTTGGCTTCCGAGTGACATTGTTCATTCTGGCCCTGCCGTCATTCAGTATTTGAACTGCAACTTTCAAATAGAGAAGGGAGAGTTGCATATTTTTCTGATTACCATTTACTGGATTAATTTATTGACTGATTGATTGATTAAGCACAAACTTGTTATAGTGCCTGACTTCAGAGGTGTCCTGGAAGCTTCCCTGAGGGCAAGGCTTCAAAGGATTTGAGACAGATTTTAAAATATCTTTCTAATCGGAGCAACTCCACAGGGAGGAATAGATTTCAAAAAATTAGGTCAGTGGCTAAGGTCTTCAAAACTAATATGAATGAGACCTCCAATTCCCTATACACTTTTGCACAGCCCCATAGCTTTGGATCAGCAAATCTCCTAAGCACCTCCTTAACTTGGAGTGGAAGCGTAATCCTGTTGATTCTGCCTGGTTAAAATGATTAATGCACAAATGAACTACTGAATTAAAGTTTGTAACTAGACTGGTGAGATGTCATCAACTTTATGGTGAAAGATGCTGAACATCAGGGATTCCTGCACAGATAGAGGCAGCTAGCCATGCTAGTCTGAAGTTAGGGAGAAAGCAGGGTGACACCTTGTAGGTTAACTCCTTCAGAGAGGCATGACCTTTCATAGGCTACAGCCTACTTCAGAAGCTATCAGGGAATCATGTTGACCTCAGAAGACCTTGCAAATATTCAGCATCTTTCAGGATCAAGTCTATTGTACATTCTTTAATCATTAGTTCCCACAATTATTGGTGTAGAAAGGATTTCAACCCTTCTCCTTCTGACTTTCCCAGAATATTTGAATTTCCTTTTTATTTTATGTTTTCCTGACTAGTATAGCACTAGCTCTTAATTGTAAAGCAACCAACAATTTATCATGGACAAACTGTACTTTTTGCATAACTGAAAGCACAGTTTCTATAATTGTACTTCATTGTTTAAAAGGAAGCATCAAGACAGATTCAGATGGGAAAAGATATGAAAAGGATTGAAAACTAATATTTAAGAATGGAGTTAGGCTGTGAAATACTTATCCAGAATTAGAATTTTCTCTGATTTTGATGAAAGTTAACTGGCTCAATCACAACTTTTATTACCAGAAACTGTTCCATTAAAAAAAATAAACCGAAGAAATAGATGAAATAATATTGTAGTTCAGCATCTGAAAAGCTAATCACTGCAACATTTTTCATAAGAACTCACAAGTGAAAGGTGCATTACACTGCAATGCTCTGATTGTTTTCAGTTTTTAGCCTAGATTAGAATAAACAAAGTCTCCAGAGAGGTGAGTTGGATAGAACTGTATTCCCCTCCACTGTAATATTTAAATAATAAATTGCAACTATCAGTTCATAAAAATATAAGAACATGCAAGTATCTTAGAGGAGACTTTACATGCAACCAAGAATTATAGTTATCATAGAGAAGTACGGCTGGAAGGAACCTCAAGAGATCATCTCATGTCCCACCAGGTACTGAACATGCAATCTTGAAGGTTCTTCATGACCCAAGGAAATACTTTGCTTTGGTGCATAACTGCCATCCAGACCCAGAATCCTTTGTCTTATTATTTTGTTCCCTTGGGTGTCTTTATTCTTGACAATGGCAGTTTGCTAGATGCTGTATGTCAACTTCCTACATGTCCAAGAGTTGTGTCTACAAGCATCTTGCCTTTAGAAACATCTCTTCTTTATTTCTATCTATGCCTTCTTGTTCATGAAGTAGCTATCCCAGAATTAGCAGCAACATGTTTTCCTTTACTGTGTTGCAGATCACTCTTTGTCATACCTCTATAAACCTGACTCTTTCTCCTGACCTCTGCTTTCCTTTCCCAGACTCTGGGATATACTAGAGTAGAAGACATGAACAAAGCCATTCTACATTTCTTATCAATTGGGCTTCTTTAAGGGTATGTAGAAAAAGGAGGATTTAACTCAGTGTAAATTCCACGTGGCTCAGAATAGTCTGTATATACCAGGTGAGATCAGTGTCAGGCTACTGAAGTTAAGGGAGCTACACTAAGCTGTGCCAAAAGAGGAAGCAGCCCATCACAAACAGACTCCAAGAGCTAGATAGAAATACCAGCTTAATCTTTCTAACCAAGCTTGATTCTACTTAGGATCGTCCCTTGGAAAACCCCTCTCTGTTCAGAACTCAGTTTCCCCTGTCTAGTTATACACTCATATCTCATCAAACTGTTTGAACCTACCTTCTGCTTTTGTATTTAAATTATATTTGCCTGCAGGATTCAAGTACACCAACAGAGATGAGCCTTGCATTCCCTAGCATATACAGGCACCTTACTCATTCCATCACTGTCAAAAACACTCATTTGCTCATATGAGTAGTTTCACTATTCCTTGGCACAAGGCATTAGCTTTGGAGTAGGTTGTATCTGACCAGGCTGCTGTAAGGCATTCCTTCAGAGCTACATGCAGGGGTGATTGTAGAAAGCCTCAGTGCTTGCTTAACCTGCCTACGTACCCTTGTTCCTAGCATGTGCTAAAGCCCATGTTTCCACCTCGTCACTGTTTTTGTAGTCCATAATCACTATATTAATCTAGCACAGGTGGGTGAGCACATGTTTAAATCTCACTTTCATTTGCCTTAAAGGGTTGTGAGAGTCGGGTCATTTGTTTTTGTCTTGCACAGAGTATTTTAGCAACAAAAATTAATGAAGAAAATGTCAGTCTTATCTGTCTGCTGTACAGTTTAGCTCTTCTAAGTGATCAATGTAATGGAGACACAGACATACTTGAGAGGATTCTCTGGATCCCCTGAAGGCAGGTGGGGTGGGGGGATGCTGTGTGAAATGCTCTGGAAGCAGTGATGCTTAGGAGAGGCTCCCTAAGAGGAGAGGTGGACTGGAGGTCCCCAGGGGAGGGAGCGAACTGTGACTGATGGAGGGTTGATTCCAGGGGATTTTCATAGATATATTGTGTGGGATACGGGGCTCTCTGAGAGTAGGGCAAGGATTTTGTTAGTTTCTGTCAGTTTTGTTTTATCATATTCTGTAGTCAAAGCATTTGATTACTTTTTGTTTCCATGTATTAAAGCCCTTTAGTTCTCTAGTTATTTGACTGAAGTGCCTCTGGGACATGGCGATTTCTAGGCAAATTAACAACCTGGGCATATGCATTTCATAGGGTGGGGACCAGTAAGCCAGAGAAACCCGGGGTGTATCTCTGGAAGCACCCTGAAACCCCAGGGTTTTGTCACAATAAACATTTCTTTTCATGTAGTCTAGATGATGCAAAGTTATAATGGGCGACTGGTGCCATGTTAGTCAGGGGGGTAAGTGCCCCCCCAGTGACCACTCAGCACCCAGGGGGAGGTGGCCAATCTCAGTGACCAGGGCGGGAGGGGGTGCCCCCCATGGCAAAACTCACAGTCTGGGAAGCGGCCACCATGCTCCTGGAAGTGGCCATGGCACTACATCCGGCATTCCCACTTCCACCCCTGTGCACCCTGTCCGTATCGCCACTGAAAGTTATCACAAGTGTATCCTGTTCCCTTTTGTTACAGAAAGTGTATCAAGTCACTAACATCAGTTGTTGACCTTCATTAGACTTGTAGCCAGCACTGAGTCATAGATTCACAGATTGTAAGGCTGGAAGGGACCTCGGAAGTTCATTGGGTCCAGTCTCCTGCACCAGGCTGGAAAGACAAGCTGGGGTTAGGTGACCCCAGCAAGGTGACTGTCCAGTCTCCTCTTGAAGATTTCCAGGGTAGGTGATTGCACCACCTCTGGAGGGAGCTTGTTCCACGGTCTGGACACTCTCACTGTGAAGAAGTTTTTCCTAACGTTGAGCCTGAAACAGTCTTCCAGGAGTTTGTGGCCATTACTCCTGGTTTTCCCCAAGGGCGACCTGGTGAATAGTTGTTCTCTGAGCCCTTGATGTACTCCCCTGATGTAGCAATAAGGTGCTACCAAGTCCCCTCTCAGCCTTCTCTTTTTCAAACTGAAGAGTCCCAGATCCCTCAGCCTTTCCTCATATGGCTTGCCGTGCCAGTCTCTGATCATACGGGTGTCTCTCCTTTGGACTGTCTCAAGCTTAACATGTCCTTGTTAAAGTGTGGTGCCCAGAACTGGATGCAATACTCCAGTTGAGGTCTCACCAATACTGAGTAGACTGGAAGAATTACTTCCTTGGTTTTGCTGGAGATGCATTGATCTGCACACCAGATAATTATTTGCCCTGCTGGCAAAAGCGTCACACTGCCAGCTCATGTTCATACTGTGGTCTGTTATTACTCCCAAGTCTCTTTTGTTTGTAGTGCAGGTCACTTTGGGGCTGCCAAGTCTGTAGGTGTGTAGGGGGTCGTTCATCCCCAGGTGGAGCGCTTTACATTTGTCAATGCTGAACTTCATCTGGTTCTGACTCACCCAACTTGCTAGTCTGTCTAGATCTGATCCGCCTGTATCTGTACCCTATCTTCAAGAGTGACCATACTTTCCCATAAGTTGGCGTCATCCACAAGCTTAGCCAATGAGCTCTTCACCCCCATATCCAAATCATTGATAAAGATGTAGAAAAGTAGTGGACCAAGCACTTTCCCCTGTGGGACACCACTGCCCACTTCTCGCCAGGATAACAGATCCATTCATTAGGACTCTCTGGGTTCTACCCTGCAGCCAGCTTCCTACCCACCTAACTGTCTCTCAGTTAAGCCTACAATCCTTCAATTTTCTCATGAGAACATCTTGGGATACTAAATCAAAGGCTTTTTGGAAGCCAAGGTATACAACATCGATCTCTACTCTCTTATCCAGGGGCCAAGATGCCAGATTGTAAAAGGGGATGAGGTTGGTAAGAGAAGACTTGCCTGAAGTAAAGCAATGCTAACTGTCATTCAGAATCCTACCTTCTGCAAGCCTATTGCAGATAGACCCTTTAATTAATTTTTCCAGGATTTTCCCTGAGATAGACATTAGGCTAACTGGCCTACCGTTACCCAGGCTCTCCCTCTTTCCCTTCTTGAAGATTAGCACAATATTGCCCCTCTTCTAGTCCTCAGGGACCACTCCAGACCACCATGTGTTCTGAAAGAGTTTCACCAGGGACTCCATGATGACTTCGGCCAGCTCCTTCAGCACTCTTGGATGGAGTTCATCTGGTCCTGCTGACTTATATGTCTAATTTCTTTAATTGGTTACACACCATAACAGTCGAGTAAAGTCTTAAGGCAGTGATTATAAGCCTGATGAACAGGTATCCGGGTTTTCTGCTTCCAATGGAAAAATGGAAAAAAAAACATAGATTTTCCCTTTTAACCAAGAAACACGCAAGTTTTTCATTTTAATGAAGAAACACATGAATTTTCCGCTTTTGCTAAGAGCTCTCTGCAGGCTGGCAGAATTCCAGCCCAGCAGGTGGGACCTGGCACAGCAGGGCAGAGCAGGGTCAGGTGGGGAAGCTTCTTGTTGCTGCAGAGAGCTCTGTGCCACCATGGCGAGGTGCCCCTGCCTGCCCAGCAGCAATGAGGGGCACAACTTCATGCTGCCACCCCTGCTGCTGCTTGGCAGGTAGGGGGTGTTTTGCCAGGGTGGCACGGGCCTTGCAGCAGCAAGCAACTTCCCCATCATGCTGGGTCCCATCTGCTGGATTGTGATGGCCCCAGGGGGAGGGCAGCAGGGTGGGAAGCCTGAGTCCACAGTGGGCAGCCCATATCTACCCTCCTTCTGTGGGCTCCACTTCAGCAGTGCTGCCTGCAGGGAAAGGGGAGCCAGGCTCTGTGCTCTGCTCCACTGCAGTAGCCACCACCGCCCCCAGGTGGCAGCTGGGGATTGGGTGCTAATGAAGGAGGCAAGGGGCTCCAGATCCAGGTCCCTGGCCCCATAGCCCTGGCAGTTGGGGCCCCCTCTGCCAGGGCTTGGGGGGAAAGGCTATGGGTGGGAGTGAGAAGCAACAGGAGGGCTGTGGAGCTGCGGGAGAAGAGTAAAGGGCACTGGAGGGTGGGGGGCTGTGGCTTGGTAGTGAGGGGCCTGGACCTGTGTCCTGGTGAGCTAAGGGGGCAGGGGGAGCTCTGATTTTCCATAATAAAAAACTAAAAACCAAATACTAAAATGTATAGTACTTAGAATGTATTTTATTATAGTGATTGAGGCACTAGTAGTCTTCCAAATAGCTTTAAATTTGTAAATATATCAGTAAAACATTCCTTTCAATTGCAGATTTGGGGTTTTTTAAACAGAGAATTTGCATTTTTTATCAGAGAAACTAAACCATCCCAATCAAGTGTCTGTCTGATCTGCTCTTGAAATTTTCTAAGGATGGAGAGTTCGCAGCCTTTCTGGGTGGTCTGTATCCCATACTTAACCAACCTCATGGTGAGAAAGATCTTAATAACTAACCTAAATTTCCCGGCTGCTATCTGAGATCTTGGCTCCTAGTCCTGTCCCCTTTAATCACAGAAATCATTTATTACCATCCTATTTGGACTCATCCTTCAGGTTCTTATAGCTGCCCTTTGTAGCTGTCCCTGGACTTTTCATCTGCAGCTGTAAATGGACAGACAACACCATGCATGTCTAAGAACCCATACTAATACTCTCTGCATAGCCATGAAAAGAAAGGCTACCATCCCCAAAACGCTTTGCACCTTTGTAGCACTCTGCCCAGGGCTCCCTTCACCTCCCTGTTGCGTAGGCTGTAAATAATGGGATTCAGCATGGGGTTGATAACAGCGTAGAAGACTGACACCACCTTGTCCTTGTCTGGGGAGTGCTGTGCCTGGGGCTGCATGTACATGAACATCCCCGTCCCATAGAATATGGTCACCACAGTCATGTGAGAGGAGGGCTTTCTGGCGCCCTGCCGCAGAGCCAATCTTCAGTATAGCCTGGATGATGCGAATGTAAGACACCAGGACAAGGAAGAGAGGGACCATCAGTGTGAAAATACTCCCTGTGAACATCATAATTTCAATCTGGGAGGTGTCCTCACAGGTTAACGTGACTAAGGATGGGGTTTCACAGAAGAAATGATTGATGGTATTGGGGCCACACAGCACAGGCCACAGCAGGCTTAAAGGAATGGCTGTCACCAAGAAGCTGATTGTCCATGATGCCACTGCCAGGTTGATGCACACTCTCCTGCTCATGACAGTATTGTAGTGCAGGGGGTTGCATATGGCTACATAGCGGTCAAAAGCCATCACCATGAGGATGAGGCATTCAGCAGAGCCCAGGAACACAGTGACGTACACCTGCACTGCACACAGTTCATAAAGGATGCTCTTGCTCCCTGTTAGGATGTTTGTCAGCATTTTAGGAACCACAAGAGAGACATAACAGATGTTCAAGAAGGCCAGGTTGCTGAGGAAGAAGTACATGGGTGTGTGCAGCTGAGTGTCCAAGGAGGCCAGTGTGATTATAGTGAGGTTTCCCAGCACAGCAACTGCATAGACCAGGGAAAATACCACAAAGATGAGTTCCTGCAACTCTCTCTGATCTGAAAGTCCCAACAGAATGAACTCCGTCACCACGCTGTGGTTCTTCCTTTCCGCATCCGCCTTCATGCTGGGCCCACTGTTCTGAAGGTTAAGCGCTGAGAAAGCAATGAGAACATTCACATGAATAGGCAGCAGCTGTACTGCATGTACCCACAGGGAGTTAACACAAACGTATGTAATGTACTGCTTTACAAGTGCTAGGAGTAGATATGGAACCTAAAAATCAAGACCCTATCCAGGTCAAATTCAACAGGTTGGTAAAGCTCACATAAAGTCACACAAGTCATAGAAAAGGGGAGCTGGAAGGAACCTCTGAAGGCCATCTAGTCGAACCCCTGACTCATGGAAGGATCATCCCTGTCCAAACCATTCCATACAAATCCTTGCATAACCTGTTCCTAAAACTACACAGTCAACCCCCATTGACTACAAGGCACTACAAGGTACATTGACCAAAGACACCAAAAGCACCCTAACTTACCATCGGTAAAGCAGGGGAATAAGGGCTGTCATTGTCTGGCCATAGCAAGGGTTGTTAAAATGCATTCAAGAGATTGAAGAAAGAAGCCACACTATAGAGGAAGACAAAAATGCCCACAACCTATACCAAACCTACCATGGAGTAAAGTTTCTTCCTGATCCCAAATGCAGCAGTCAGTCTGACCTTAAGCAGAGGGGCATGACCCTTTAGGCAGCAACCTCCAGGTTTCAGTCCCAGAAGGAGCACTGGCACACCCCACTCGAAATCCCAGGCTTGGCTACTGACAGGCTGTGACCTGGAACCCCAAGTCCTGGCCTGCACAGCACTATAATTCATCCTGATCTGCCACCTCCCCAAACAAGCACTGGGACGGACACAGGCAGCCAGAACTCTCTAGCTGTACTTAGCCACATGCCTGCTCCCTGTTATCAGAGTGGCAAGTCTAGGTGAGCTGACCCTTCAGCCCTTCCAACATAAACCTCAAGGACCGCAAGGAGGAAGTGTCTGGGTAAGAAGGTTCAACTCTGTACCCAGGCTGCTGCATCCTTGGCTTGTGCGGCTACTGGCTTCTTGACTAACTCTCTGGATACACTACCTGGCTTGCCCATGGACCTCGAGTTTGGCCTTACCCCTTGAATACATGATCCAGTCCTAGTTTGATTTAGTGGATACCTGACCCAGCTAGGCTCCTGACCCTGCACTCTGCCTGACCATCTGAATATCTGGCTTGGTTACCCAGATGGATCACATGGCTTCTGGCCTCCTGGCTCCCCTACACTCTGACTTGGTATGCTCCTCTTGGACTTGGGCTGCTTCTCCTGATCCAGAAGTGACTCCAGACCTTGCTGCTTATGGCAGGGCATGAGAACTGCAGATAACACCCAATGCTTCTGAGAAAGCAACCCCCTCCCCTGCTTCCTCCCCCCTCCGCCTCTGACAACACATAGCAATGAGAGGAAAAAAGTCTGGGGAAACCCAGAAGCATGGGGAACACCAGACACCCTCCATTTTGCTCCTCAACATGGAGATGGCAAGCGCAACTGCACCTATCACACCATCCTACTAGACAGCCAGAGCTCCCCTGTCTGTTATCACCTCCTTCACTGAGCTTATGCATTACATTGACAGGGGACACAGGTACTGAACAGGCTACTACACAGGGGTTTAAATGCAATAATCAATTGTACCAAGTGCAATGATTACAACACTCCCCCTGTAACTACTTCCCTCAGATTACACCTAGCTATGAATGTAGCCCATCCATTCAACCCCCCAACATTCAAAATTAAGAACGCATTTCTCCCTTGGATTTCTTTCTGTCTTCTTTCCTTCAGAACATCCCAGTGGTTTCTGCAACTCCCTGACACTGTCACCATCTGTGATTGCAGTACTGGTGTTATTCAAGACTAAAGTTTAATATCAATTCTCTGTCTCCTCCCAACTCTTTTTTTTTTTTTGTCTTTTGGTCATAACAAAAGGGAGTGATCTTACCCCTGTGTAGGGTCAGTAACCTAGAATAGATGCTACCAGCACTCCATTCTGGATCATCAGGTCAGCAGCACTCATAAGTACTATGACATGGTAGTGAGGTTACTTGCCTGCAGTGGTGCTTCCCAAGGTAAAAAAGGCTGACAGGCTCTGGCCTGTGGTGGGTGGATGCATCAGGAGGGAAATCAGTGTAGCTGATGCTCTTTTAACAGGGTTAATCCCCTTTCTCACTTTCCCCCCTGCATATAGACACCAAATTGCCAGAGGCTTTGGCAGCAGCTTTGTTATTTTTCATGATTAACAGACCCACTGCAACCTTGTTCCTGGCACCATGGGTCTCTGGCAGTCTGTGACACTGGCAGAGTGACTGGCTCTATCTGCTAGGCAGACAGAGAAACTTCTTTTCATCCTGCTTTCAGTCCATTGTTCGTAATTCCAACATAAGCAAGCAGGAACTATAGCTTATTTGGGTACAACCCAGAAAGAGGACAGAGCTGCAGTAACAAGGAGGAGGGCAAACAGGGTGATCTGGAAAAGGGAGATAGCCACTGCCAGCCTAGAACAACAGGAGTCTTTTTAGAGAAAGTGTCTCACCTGATTAAGTGTGTGGAAAACAACCAACAGAACAGGTGGGCTCAGCTGCTTTTTCTCCAGGCAGAGCCATGAGCTCCAGGGTCTTGTCCTGAAAGATCCCAAAGTCCAGTTTGCTCCCTGATCAAATAAAAGGCAAATCCAGGCCCGTAGGGTATAGAAAGGAGTAGAGAAACCCCACAGTTATAGCCAGTCCCCATGTGCTCCAGAAAAGAGCAGCCTGAACATTATTGTGTAATACTGGGGGTGCCGGGTGGCAGGATGGAACAGAGGCTCACCACTTCTCCTTGCTTAGGGCTGTGCCCAGAGGTAGCATCTGCTCCAGGACCTCTCTTAGACAACACAGGCACAGGTCTGACATTGCTCCTTGTGACTGCCTGGTTGGTGAGACTCATCACTGACCACGTGATGGGTGTCTGAGCTTAGCTTGTCTGAGCCATAGCTACTGGGGCCATTCATCAGACTAGGGGTGAGAAAGAACCTCCTATCTCTGGCTGGGCCCCAGCAGAAAGGTCTGAGGGAGCCAAAGGACAATTCCCATTAATATGAAAAATGGGCTTCCTTCCATCAGCCCATCAGAAAAGACCCAGGACTCAAGGCTTAGTGAAAAGTGACCTTTTCCTAGGAGTAAAGTACACCCACCTCTGTTTGCCTTACTCGACTGAGCACTGTCCCTCTGAGAAGGGCAGGAAACAGAGGGGTCAGAAACTGAAGGACAAAAAGCAGGAAGAGAAATGTGGTGTAAAATGCCAACAAAGCAGCACTGGAAGAGGAGCTTGCTGCAGATAACGACCACCGTGTGACTCTCCTCTCTTCTCAAAAGTGACGCAAAATAGATCCTCAGGCAAGGAAATCTTGAACACTAGCAGGCAATGACCAGCACCTCAGGCCAGTCTGGCCACAGGTCTTCCCCTCCAGGACAGTTCACAGAGGTGCAGATATGATAAGTGTTTTAAGACCCTAATTGTTTTGTGTGTAGTCTGCTTCTGAAGGCTCTCAGTGGGAATTAAGGGAGCCCAGTGCCTGGCAGGAGGTAGCCCTGCAAAAACCTCCTGATCCCAGTCTCTATGCAGGAAGCCCTGCACAGTTCCTCCACTTCCAGCTGGAAGACTCCCTGCATGAGCGGGTTATTCAATAATTTTCAGAAACATTTCTAAAAATCTCTAGCACCTTTACAGGCAGAACCTCTGCCTGGTGCATTGGAATGACATTTGTTTCCTGATTTTGTGACACAGCATCTCAGATGTGTACAAAAAGGAAAAGATGCACTTGGGTATTCTCCTTACATTCCTATTCCTCTTTTAACATTAGGATTAAGCTATTTTATAGCTGTAATGGCTGCTTAATAGCTACAGTTACTGCAGGTTTTCTTTGTCAAGGACATTTTTGCATCCTCTCTAAAACCCAACTGCATTATCCTGCTATTTCAGGACCAAAGGTACATTCTGTGGGCCATGTTAAAATCATCTGATGAAGAGATGCCCAAGACACAGTTCAGTTTCCCAAGTGGTCATTTCTTAACTCTTGAATTCTTCCAGGGCTTTTGGTGGAGAGTTAGGGAATAAGTCAGCAGCAGGCATCTACTGAACCTCACATCACTGGAATGACCTTGCTCAGCTATAGACTCTGATTTTTAACTTAGAAAAAAAACAAGATAACTCTGGTTTCTTTTATGAACCATGATGGTGGGCTCTGCTATAGATGTCTTGTCCATACCCATACTAGTAGACCTTGCTGCAATTTGCAAAGCAGTTTATAAAACTCTGTGCTTCTTATGAAGAACCCGAAGTGAAGCCTCTCACACAATTCCTAACTGCACCATCAAACTCAAACCTCAATTTTGCCCTGGCTATACCCTGGACATGCAGCGCCATTGACAGTCCGGGGATGGGTTAGAGGTATAGGACCAACATTGTTCAGGGCTTTGTCCTTCAATGAGCCCAGTGTCCAAGGGGAGCTAATGTGGGTTCATGGAGCCCAATATCTGGCACGATATAAGCCCCTACCTGGACTGACTCTGGCTCACTGAAACTTTCAAGAGTCAGCAGAAAGAGAAGCAGGCACAAAAAAGTAATTGGCACTCCCAACTCACCAGCTATGATCCAGCTGACTTCAGATGTCAGTGTTGGAGTAGGGTAACAACCATCCTCTTAAGTTGAGCCTGCGGAAGGGTTTATTTCAGTAAAAGAAGGGGACTTCAATGTAAATAACAAAAACAGCGGTCAGCTGGTGCCAGAGTCCCAGGTTAGACTAATAAATAAACTCATAACTGCTTAAAAGGACTGATATTATGAGACAAGGAAAATCTTAGTGGAATGAGTTCAAGCCATTAATCCCTTGAGCAAGGCCAGCCTTTGAAACATTTCCTTACAGGAGGGCTGCACCCGTACTCCACCTGCTTCCCTTCCCCCCCACCGCCATTGCATCGCAAAATTAATAAGCTGAGATATGCATAATGGGCCTCTGGGACAGTCTCTGAGGGCAGGGCGTCTCTGAGGCACACAGGGAAATGACCATGTACTTTCGATTGTAGATGCCTCTTTCAAAACCATGATTGACACAATAGAATTATTTTGGGCAGCTATCTAGAGTTACTATGAACACCCTCATTGTAATAAGTGTGTTGTTATATTCTCTCTGCTTTTGGTGTCACGGTTCATTAAAAGTTCTTGTTTTTGGTGTTTTGTTTCTACTCTTTAAAACTATATGTTGTCTGGAAGAGGGCAGGACAGGGTGGCACCTTAAAGACTAGCTCATTCAGAAAGGCACAAGTTTTCATAGGCAACAACCTATTTTCTTGTCAGATGAAGTAAGATTTCACCTGCAAAAGCTTATGCTTTTCTGAACAAATTCATCTTTAAGGTGATGCCCTGCCCTGCCTTCTGCCTGACTTCAGGATACCACTGTTATAGAAGAATAGGTCAGTTCACAGGTCGGTTCATCACAAACTGGTGTAATACAAGACAGGGAAGTGCACAGACCATAGCTGTGGCACAAGCCAGGGAGGGCAGAAGTGTTGGGTCTCTTAATATTTCTGGGACAATGTAGCAGGCTGTCAGTGTGGTGAAGCTCCCTGCCAGGGTGCATAAAAATGTACAGTGCAACTTTCCTAGACAAGAGCATGTGCCCAGATATTTTGTTCTTGTATTTAGGTATGTACCAGATAAGCCATGTAAGTGAGCAAGTACCACTCAGCAGTGAATGGCACACCAGGCCTACTTCACTCCTGATAATGGAGGGGTTGGTGTAATGAGCTCCATGCTAAAGTGACAAATCCCCTTTCTCCTGGCCACTGCCCAGGCCCCAATTTGTTGCCCCCTTTGGCTTCTCAGGGTCCCACCTCTTATCTTGCCTGCTACATCTTGATGTTACAGATTGACAGGGAGGCTGCCCTTAGAGGGCAAAAGGGTTTTGGATGATAAACTCTTGTCTTGGCTGAGGTCCCCTGTCCTTGTCTCACTTTACTCTGGCTGAGCTCCTTGGCCTGGGGTCCACTCTCCCAGGACCACAAGCTCCCTGGCCCAACTCTGGCCGCACCCTCATGTTTCTGGGCCCTGCTCTGGCCCTTCTGGACTCTGGGCTCTTCAGCCCCTGGTCTTGCCCTCACAAATTCTGGGCTTGCACCTCAGTCTTTGCTGTGCCTCACCCTTCATGGGCACCGAGCCTCTCAGCCCCTCATCTCACCTTCTGCGGGCTTTGGGCTTGCATCCCAGTCTCTGCTGTCTGACTCCAGAGTCCTCCTGCCAACAACAGCCCCTTAGATCTGGGGTGTCCCTGGATGCACCGCTCAGTGGCCTCCTGCATCCCTACAACCACAACCCAGTCCTCTAGTCTAAACGAAAAGCAAAACATGAGCCTCCAGTCCAAAACCAAGGGCACCCTTCCTGAGGTTAATCTTGCACTGGGGAATCCCTTGCCCAAAGGTCCCAAGGTTCAGTCCCTGGTTCAGGAGGCAGGGCTTTCTCCACCTCCACAACAGCTCAGCATCCTTCTTGGCCAGTCAGCTTGGTTCCTTCCTGGAGCTTTGCTCCCTGCAGCTCCCACAGCCAGGCTGCTCCCTCTGGCTTGGGGCTTGTGCTTATCGGTCTCTTCCTGCATCACCTGACCCATCACTTATGCTCTCAGGCCTGTCAGTCACTGGTCAGACCTGGGAATGTTGGCCATTTTGTCTTGGGGCTGTCTGCCCATATTGGCTTGTCCCAAGTGGTGGGAGGGCCAATTAGCTGTGGGTTCCCTCTCACATTTAGTAATGGGGTAGGAGCCCCATTATAGTTAGCTACAGTGAACCCACTTCCCATCTTGTATTTCCATTGCCTGCCCTTTGCCCCCATAGGTCGCAATACTATCTCCTCTGGATGATTCGTGGACCTGCAGGAATATCATCCTGGCCAGTATTGCTGGGCAGCCCACTGAACTGTGCTCTCCTGGGGGCGCAGTGCCTGCCTTGCTGGGCAGAACTAT
>JAGPOW010409980.1:0-12330 GCA_030014935.1 Caiman crocodilus
CACTTGTTTCCTGCCATTGGCAGGGGGTCAGACTAGATGGCCTGCTCTAGGCCCCTTCTGACCCTAGTTACTATGAAACTATATGAAACTATGAAACTACCAGCTGGGGAACCCCAAGAAAGAGCTCCCTCCACTTCCTTTCCCTCTTCCCATTCTGGAAACAGCAAACACTGATGGAGAGCCTTGGCCATTTGTGTAGGAAACTGATTGCAGGCTCTCAGCTCTCAGTCCACAATCAGTTTCCCCTCCACACTGGAACCAACAGTGAACTTCTGTTTGGACTGGGGTAACATAACTCAGAGTGCTTTGCAGAAATCATTCTGAGTTACACTGGAAGCTGCTCTTCTGTCTGTAG
Organism: Caiman crocodilus; assembly: GCA_030014935.1. Classification (NCBI taxonomy): domain Eukaryota; kingdom Metazoa; phylum Chordata; order Crocodylia; family Alligatoridae; genus Caiman; species Caiman crocodilus. The sequence continues at coordinate 356 of JAGPOW010409980.1, forward strand.
CTCATGGCTCACTTACAAGTGCTAAGTGCCCTTATCTCTGGTAAAGTTACATCCTACCAGGTAAAGGTTATCTTTCAGCTGTGCTATCTATTTAAGTTCATTTCTGACTAAAATAAAACTACCAGTTTTCAGTCCTTCAGTATCAATGGAGGCACCACTTCCAGATGGACAGGTTATCATAAAGGACTTTGTGGCCATGGGCTGACAGCACGGGACATATGGGTAGCAGGTGAAGGATGAGGGAATAATTGGGGAGAGAGGAGAAAGGAGTGAAGGAAGCAGTGGAGGCACAGCAAGGAAGACATAAGGAGGGGGAGCAGGAGTGTAGGGTTGAAGCATGAGAGGGTAGTGGGGGAGTGTGTTTGGCTGGGAATTGCCAAGGTACTGTTCCCTCCATCCCCTGATTCACTCCCTTTCACCCCAAATCACCGCTGCTACCCCCTTTGCTCCCCTGCCCCTAGTTGGCTCCTCCACACCTGAGGTGTGCCTCCCTGCCATCCCCATCTCCCCCATAATGCAGATATGTGCCTTGCCTGCAGCCCATAATTGCACCTTGAATGCCCCCTATAACCCCTCCTTCACACCACTGGCCCCTTCACCTCTGGGCTGACCCTACAACCTCATGATAAGACCAAGACTGGTGGCAGTATTTGGGATGGGGAACCCCTCTCCCTGCCTGCTTCTCAGACTCCCTACAGCTTGCAAAACCACTGTGTACTTGAATACAGTCCCTGCTGGGTTTCTCAGCTGCTAAACATCTCATCAACCTCCCACCCTTATCTTCCCCTTCTGGTGCATGGAGCTGCCAGGCAGGGAGCTAGATCTGGGCATGAAGGGGCAGCCCAGGTTGCAGGGAACCCAGGGAGCAGTTGGGGCAGGGAGCCTCCCCTCCACCACTAGGGCTGTCTCTCTCAGGCTGATCAAAGTGGGATTCCTGGGATGAAGGGACACATACAAGGGGAGGTGAAGAGGGTGACCTGGGATATAGGGAGTGATCTGGAGCCAAAGACGGGTGAACAGAGTGATTCATGGGGCAGACAGGGAAATTTCAAAGATCAGGGGGTGATACAGCATGTGGAGAGTTAATCAAAGTGGGGAGGGGTGATTCAAGTGTCTTGGGGACCATTAGCTGTCACTTCTCCTCTCTCTGTATGGAGAGGACTTGGCAGCTTATAACCATTCTCCTGCCCACCAGCCCTCTAGGGTCAGGTCTGAGCAGTGCATCTTAGAGAAAGGACTAACCCTTAAATGTTATTGTTCACAGCATGAACTAACTTTAACACACTAACATTTCTCAGAGTTAGCAAGTGTTAACATGTAATCTCGCCCCATAAGTAAGAGCATGGTCTATTCCTTTGCAAGGGAAAAGACAGCTCTGTTGAGAAGTGCAGGGTATTTGTATGGAGAGGGCGTTCCCTGCTAGGGACTTGACACAGATCCCAAAAAAATAATCAGGGGAAGGATAAAGCAATCTGTAAATGAAACTGCTTGCTACAAAAATGGAGTCAGGCCATGGTACTAGCACCCAATGTCAAAGGGGGCCTCCTTGAGTGACTAGGACAGGGTGGATAGGTTTGATTTTGTTTGTCAATCTCTTGACTTGTTTGTGTCCTAAGGACGGGATTACCTGAGTGGACTGGCTGAGGAGCACAAAAGCCCATCTGCAGAGGCCAGCAGGGTAGATAGCCTGCTTATGCCATGACATAAGAAAAGATTAGAAGGAATGGGATAATTAAAGGTGCAATTCTGTTATCCTGACTGGGCACACAAAGTGAAACTTTGGAGTGAGTTCCAGACAGATGACCAAAATGTAGGCATGGTTATAGCATCACTAACGCAGGCATATGTGTTTCCTTTATAAGTATATACAGAAGCTTAAGTGTCTACACTTCTGAAGAGTCATCATAATTTCCAGTGAACAGTTAATAAATGATGCCTCCTGTTCCTGGGACAAAACAAACTTCCTACAAGGATCACATGAAATTGGACCTTATGATATAGATCCTGCTAAGGAAGGCTAGGGCTGAGCCTCCCCCACTGCTGGAGCACAGCATTCTGGTTTTCCAAAACTGAAGTATTCCTTCCAGCCTTCTCAACTATATATAACAATGGCCACACGTTAAAGAGTTTCTCCTAAGGGAAGGACACAACTGCTGCCTATGTTGTTCTCTTCCACTACAAGAAGGAATACAGCAACCTAATTCTACCAGCTCCAATGGGATTCAAAAGAAGAAATAAAGATTGAGCTAGCTGAGGTTGAAACACCAATCAAATCTAATCAAATCCCTTTGTGCAATTGGTGATCGGCATTGACTCTTAACTTAAGTGAAGGAGAGAAGAGGAATACATTTTACCTCCTTGCTCCCATCCAGATACCACTGCCCACAACTATATGCAAGTTGCTGGGATTGTCATTACTCAGTCTGACTGAGGGAATATGACATCACCATCACAAACTCTCTAAATACTGTGGGACATCAGCATATGTTGTTGCTCACTGCTGTACAAGAAAGGATGCAGAAAATGTGTCATCTCAGCTGTTGGTCCTGCAGAAAGAAGTATTCCCTACCCTGTTAGTTCATTTCCACAGTCCTTTTTTAAAGGATATCACTTGTAGCCAAATAGTTGTTCCCAAGGTGATTTGTACACGTGATGATGTGACTATATACACATGACAAAAAGTGATGAGAAATCATCATTTGTCTAACACAGGAGTGTCAACCAGGGGGTATTTGAGAAAGCCCTAGAGGGTATGCGCAGGCAAGCAGGGAAAGAATGCCACCACGCACCATCCCATGCTGCCGCGCAAGTGATACCCACCCTGTGGGGAAAGTTTGTACACGGCAGCTGCCGCTGCTCTGCATTCAACTGTGCACTGCCCCCCTCTCCACTCTGCATCCAGCTACTGAAGGTACACTGATCCAAAAGATTGAAAACCCCTGATCTTACACAATGGCATTACCACGTACATTGCACAATTTATTTTTATATAACAATCTTTTTGAGCATGCAACTTAGACCACCTCCAATGTATTTCAGTTTGATCATGCCAAATTGTCCCATTGTGGACAAAAAAATCTGTCATATCTACATGTCATGCAGCTCCTGCTGCCTCCATGTGCTTCCCCAGCAGTGGGCTGGCTTGTCCTTGCTGCAGTGTGGGAAAACAGCAAGAGCATGGCTAGGTGTGCTGGCAGCTGGAGTATGTGGTGGGGGTCGTGAATGGGAGCTTGCCAGAGCACGCCTGGGCTTCCAGTGCCCCAGGCACCTTTGGATCAGGCTGGGTGCTGCCTGCAAGCTCAAGCAGTGCCAGCACATCTAGCATCCCACCTGGATAGCCCCAGGGAGTGCTGCCACTGTAGAGAGAAGCAACCCAAAAGTTAAGGGGCTGCAGGACCCTGTGGCAGCTCACATGGGCAGGCTCCATCAAGAAAAAAAAGAGCAGCAAGGGACCTGATCCTTTGTTTTTTCTTGTCACATCTCCCACAGCTCAAGGTTCAGGTGCTAGTGGCCCCCTGAGCTGTAGGTGGCCATGGTCCTTTGCTCCATGGTAGCCACATTGAAACATTCCAGGTGCTTAAGTTGGATTCAATGTCACCCATGTCTCACATCCCATAGAGGAGCATGGGGATAACCACTGCACTATAGACCATGATTTTAGTTTCCATCTGCAGATCTTGGTTGGCAAAGACGTGGTGAAGCAGCTTTCTGAATGATAGGCTGAGACAGAAAATCCTATGTTTGATAAGACTTCAGAGACACTGGTAGATATGTAAGAGATAGGTAGATGCTTTATCAGTCTACATACAAGATCTTGATGTGAGTAAACCACATAGTTTCCCATTTTCTTCTCATCTTAAATCCTAATAACAGGTTATGGAGGGAAAAAAAAGAAAAAAAGGGCCTTCAGGAGATCACAGCCCTCCTGTAGGACCCCGCCATGACAGTGGGTCATAGGGTTGTTGGCACCATCCACTGATGAAGTCAAAATGTATTGAGTTGGTTGGAGCTGAGGACCGTGTAGGATACTTAACGCTACTCCAGTTCATATGATAGCAGAGATTACATCTTTGCAACCTGCAACCACACCTGTCAACTATTAGGAGGATTGGGATTCCAATTGGCTTGTTATTAGGCCTGTGTGAATAAGAAAGTATTCCATCTGGATTAGGCCAATTCAGAGGACTGTGATTCAATTCAGAAATTTGGATCACTGTCCCTAATCAATTCTGCTGAATCAGCTTTGGAAGATTCAACGCTGATTTGGAGAGCTTCAGAGATTTGGCCATAGACTATAATGGGGATTAATTGAATTACTTACAACTTTGACAATTTTGGGCTGATTCTGTAAAAAACTGCAGAGATGGTAGCCCCTTCTGAGTGCATGAGGTGTGCCAAGCTTTAAGGAGATGGGTACAGGTGCTTCTGGTAAACTGCACCTTAAGCTGCTGACAAGCGTAACTTGTGACATGGTTGATATTGTCTGTGTGTTAAGACACACCCTCACTGACGCTGGGGACTCTACACAACATGGTAGTGTGGCCCAATGAGTTCTCCTTCTTCCGTACAGCCTTAGTTAGGTCCAGAGAAAAGTGCAGTGGAGGGTGAAGAAGTGAAGTTCATAGAACCAGTTGTGAAAAGTGGTTGTCCACTGGCTCCCCCAGCTTCCACATGGCTGCCCTGCCCACCACTGCTCTGGCTATTTAAGGGGGAAAAAAAATAGAAAACCCCCAGATTCACTGTTCCTGCCAGACAGGAGGCAATCCCCACAGAGCCCCACTACCCTGCACCATGAGTAGGGCTCTTCCATGACCACCACCCGCACAAAGCCTGAACCTGCTGCAGGTGCAGTGAGTAATGGTTGGGGGGGGGGGTTTCTTAAAAGGCCAGAGCTGGGGTGGGAAGAGCAGCCATGGAGGGGGTGGGGACATTCAGGGGGCTCATGTTAGAGCCCCCCATGCAGTGTGGGGCAATGAGGGGCAGCAGGGCTTCCCCTTTCCCCCCCTTCCTGGCAGCACCTGGCAAGAGTGGGGCTTTTCCCTGATTTGATTCAGAGATTTGGCCACCAAATCAGGCCAAATCTCCTCTGAATCGGTCAGTCCTCATCAGACATTAACTTTCAAATGGAACTTTTTGACCAGCATTCATTTTTGCCTATGAAAATCATCCCTTCAAAATATGGGATGAAATTTGTGTCCAAATAAATCCAAAGCATTTCTCCACAGTCAGGAAGGCCTTGTTTTGATGTGATCTCTATCTCAAAGTATACTCAGAGTCCACAAGTCCCAGTTTCTTGTCCTGGTTCTACCTCTCATCTGTGGGGTAAGTTTAAGCATATGGCTTCCTCTTCTTGTATTTACAAAACAGAAAAGCAATAAAGACCTCCCTTGCAAAAAGCTTTGAGACTTACAGATGAAAAGCGCTACATAAGAGAAAGGTAGAATTGTTACAAGAGCACCATGGCTGTGAATCACACGGTGTTAAATGCACCTGCCATCTGCACAGAAATGGCTATTATCTCTGTTTTGCAGATATGAAATTAAAACACAGATTGACTCATGACCATGACTTTTAAAGATAGTAAGTGGCTAAGGAATCAGGTAGGCATCTATTGAAAAAGCACATAGGCGAGGATTAACATTTTACCATGCTCCCCTAAATTGAAAATGTTGTAGCTACAAGAGTGATTTTTCTTTTCTCTGAGTGATATATGTAAAATAGATTTTTTTTTTTTTGGTGAAATCCTCACTTTGAATGGACAGTGATAGCTTACTCTCTGAATGGGTCACATGTCCCACTGGTGAAAATGGTCCTATTGTCATGGTTCTGCCTAGTTTGCTGCTGCTGTTGATAGATCTGGGGATTTTTTCAATCATTATTAGCCTCATTCAAAGCAAAAAAGAGAATGTTAGTTGGAATTTCTAAGGCACCTAAAGTATAATAAGTCCAAAGATCTTCAATGAAGAGACTCATAACAAATTTCATAGAATTGTAAAAAAGTGACATCTCACTTCTGGAGGAAGGTAAGCATGTGTTCTCTTCTAGGTTGGTGGATCTCCTCTGGTGGGCTTTAGCCTAGGCTTGTGGGGGGATGGGGAAGATGAGGGCAGAGGATGCCTTGAACAAAAAACCAAGAGATCCCCATAAGAACAGCCTATCCTAGACTGATGACAAACAGAACGAATACCCAGGTAAGCAACAGGGGACCGGGTAGTACTGAGATTAGGGGGCCAGTGCACACGTCTTCAGGAGGCCTCAAATGCCTCTACATAAATGCTTGTAGTATGGGGAACAAGCAAGAGAAACTCACCCTCCTGCAAGCTGACACTAAGCCAGACACAGTGGGGCTCACAGAAATGTGATGGGACCCAACGCACGACTGGGCGGTGAATATCAAGGGCTATAGGCTGTATAGGAGAGACTGGACAGGGAGGAAAGGTGGGGGTGTGGTGCTCTACATCAAGGAGGAATACGCCTCCTCATCTAGTAGCACAAGGTCAGATGAGGAGCACACTGAAGTGCTCTGGTTTACAATACAAGGACGTTGATGGGAAAGGGACTTAATGGTGGGGGTCTCATACAGGCCACCCTGCCAAGGGGAAAGGCTAGACCAGGAATTCTTAGCTCGTGGAGGTAGTCAAGTCAAAAGAAGTGGTCATCATGGGTGACCTGTACTTTCCAGACATCTGCTGGGAAGAGCAGTCAGCCAGGTATGTCCACTCACGTAGGTTCCTAAATGATATACAGGACCTCCATCTAACTCAGGAGGTGCACAGCCCCACCAAGGGAGACGCTTTGTTGGATCTGGTGCTGGCCACAGGTGATGACCTCATGAGGGGGTTGTGGGTGCTCAAGCAGCTGGGCTATAGCAATCATCACCTAATGGAATTCACCATCCAGCACAAGGTGGCAAAAGCCTGCAGCAAGACAGCAGCCCTGAACTTCAGGAGGGCAGATTTCAATGAGGTAAGAAAAATAATTGGGGAAGTACTGAGGTCCTAGAGGGGAGCGGAGTTGGGTGTCCAAGAACAGCAGTTGTTTCTTAAGGAGACGATCCTCCATACCCAAAGGGAGGTCATCCCAACAAGGGTCAAAGGGGCAAGAGGGCACAAAAGCCCCCATGGCTCACCAAAAGAGCACAGGAATGTCTCGTAGCTAAAAGTGAGGCCCAATGGAAGGGAGGAGCCATCACCAGGGAGGACTATAACTCAGTTGCTTGGGGCTGCAGGGAGGCGGTCTGGAAGGCCAAGGCGGAGGTGGAACTGGGACTAGCTACTCCGATTAAGGACAACAAGAAGTCCTTTTTTAAATACATAGGGGGCAACAGGAAGGTACCTGGTAACATGGGCCCATTACAAGACCCGCTAGGAAATCTGCTTGTCACACCAGACCATAAGGTTAACCTATTTAAGGATTTCTTTGCCTCCATTTTCCTGGGCAGGGACCAGATCTGTCTATCTGCCAGGACCCCCTTAAGCCCTAAGGGAGGTGCACCCAGACCTAGGGTCAGTGAGGATCTAGTCGGAGAACTTCTGAAGGGACTGGACGTATTTAAATCAGCTGGTCCTGACAACCTCCACCCTAGAGTGCTGAGGGAGTTAGCAAAGGTCATTGTGGGATCACTGGCACAGCTTTACAAGCACTCGTGATGCCCTGGCGTGGTGCCAGAGGACTGGAAAAGGGCCAGTGTGGTTCCCCTTTTCAAAAAAATGGAGGAAGGAAGACCCAGGGAACTATAGGCCGGTTAATCTTACTTCAATTCTGGGTAAGCTTTTTGAAAGAATTATCCTTCGACACTGTCTCTCACCCCATTCTCATTAAAAAACTAGGGGACGGTGGTGTTGGCACCTATACAGTCAAGTGGGTCACTAATTGGCTGGAGGGCTACACCCAAAGAGTGGTGGTGGACAGGTCTTTTTCACCCTGGAGGGATGTGAGTAGCGGGGTCCCCTTGGGCTCGGTCCTCGGACCTGTGCTGTTCAACATCTTCATGAGTGACTTGGATGAGGGGATAAAAGCCCTCTGTTCAAATTTGTGGATGACAATAAGATGTGCGGGGGATGTGGGCACGCTAGAAGGGAGGAATAGGATGCAATTGGACCTAGACAAGTTTTAGAAGTGGGCAGATGAGAACAGGATGGGTTTCAACACTGACAAGTGCAAGGTGCTGCACCTGGGGAGGAAGAACCAGCAGCATACCTACAGGCTGGGGAACTCAGTCATTATTGATGCCAAAATGAACATGGGCCGACAGTGTGGGGACACAATCAGGAAAGCCAACCGCACCTTGTGCATCTACAGCTGCATCTTGAGCAGGACAAGGAGGTGATCCTCCCCCCCTGTGCGCACTGGTCAGGCCGCAGTTGGAGTACTGCATCCAGTTCTAGGCGCCACACTTCAGGAGGCATGTGGACAGCATTAAGAGGTTTCAGAGGAGGGCCCTCCCACATGATCAGGGGTAGCATCATTGAGCTAAAGAGTTACTCTTTTGGCTTCATTGCCTCAATGAGAGTTGCACTCTGGGCTCCCATGTGACCCAGCTTCATCAGGAAGCTGGGATATCACTAAGGTCACAAATAATTTTCTTTTAAACAGATCCTGCACCAGCAAAGTGGCAACTGCATTTCATTTCTGTGTACAGTTAAACTAGTTGCACAAAAAACTTTAATTAGAAACGGTTGCCGTGTCTAAGTCAGCCACACGCTTGTAGGTTTTCTAAAGTTCTGTTAGTTTTGATTAGTTTTTTGGGGTTTTTTTAGTAAAGTTAATCTATATAACTTCTCTCTGTCTCACCTGTTAAACTTTAATACAGGGTCTGCCAAGTGAACTTGCTGAAGGTTCTGGAGCTTGTACAGTTTGTATTTGAACAGAGGAGAAAGGTTGCTTCAAGGTGGGTGCAGGCTACATTTCTGCACTATTTAAAAAAAAATTGGCACTGTAGAGATAATTTAATATGCCTTACAGCTTATTTTCTACAGCCCATTTGCTCATGTAAGTTATGCGAGTATCTTCACTGGCTGGTTTTCCTGCACGCATACAGGTTCTGGCTTTACTACTATTCTTGCCATCCACAATCAACACACACACAAACTGCAGATGCTTTCTCAGTCTGACGAATGATATATAAACCCTAAAGCTTGCTAGGAAGAATTTTTTCAAATATGTGTTGCTTTAATAAAAGATATCATATTTACCCAAAGAACCTTGCCTGAAACTAAACTAGACATTTGGGGCATTTTTTGCAGTGCTCTGGGAGGCACTTTAATAAGACCAGCTCTGAGAGCCACTCTAAAGCACCTGTAGCATCAGCATCCCCGCAATTCAAAATTAACTAAAGGCCTCACCGCCATTCTGAAGTGCAGGAATGCTAATACATGAGATACGAAGGCTGCTGGAGCATGCTAAATAATTGAGTCTGTGCTACCACCCTGTAATTAAAAAACATCAGAGCAGCCTCTCTGCATATCTACAAGCACCCTTAGTTGCCTTTGGAATCTACTGCTGTGGTCCATGATAATCCCAGCAACTATAACAGCCTACTGCTTATGGTATTTGTAACTGAAGGTTTTATCCTTTAGTTTGAGTGGGGAAGATTTCTATTTTGGGGGATGAAAATTACAAATTCAAGACCTGTTGATAATGGTGACATGCCTGAGATCACATGACCACCAGAAGCCATCCTGTTGGGCTTTGTTGGCCAGTCTAACTTTTAACACTTTCAAGCAGCCTGATCTGCACTGATCTCAAAATGGAACTACTTGGGACATAGAGCAGCTTGGCTCTCTTCATCTTTCTGCCATTTGGTTTCTGTGTAATCTTAGACAAAGTGCTTTCACTTTGGGTTCTCATTTGTCTGTCATGTCCACCTTTAAATGAAAAGTCCTTTAAAGGAAAGGATTTTTCCGGAGTGTCTTGATACAGGACCATGCATAATGACATGACAGGATCCAGGAGGGGTGCAGTCCTATTGCTGCATCTACCTTCTGGTTTAACCTGGCCCATTGGAGCCTGTGGGGATTTTTTTTTTTTAGTTCTCTTCCTCCTCAATCCAACTCCCCACCCCTAACTCCTCTACTTAGCACTGTTCCTGTCTGCCCCAGTCAGGCTTCATGTGGTCTGAGTTCAGCTGGGAGCAGGGAAAGCAGCAGTGGGAATGGTCAGGAGGGATCCCCTTGCCTGCAACTGCTCCTGCTCCAGGAAGATAGGGCAAGGATGGGGACAACTATTCTCCTGCCCTGCTGTTGCCACTTTCTTCATCCCCAGATGAGCACAGCCCCAGTGCAGCCTAGGCAAAGCAAGTAGAAATACCTCTTCTGCTTCTTTTACCCTTCAAGAAGTTGGGAAGACAACAGCAGTAGGGAGAAGGGAAGGGAAGAAGAGGCAGGATTTGCTCCTTTTTTAGGGACTTAAAAAGTGTGCCTGCACTGGTGTGGCCAGAGAAGGCTGAGAGCAAGGGATGCAGCCACCCCTGCAGTGCATGTGGCAGCTGCCTCACTCCCCCACCACCCTGCTTCGGGAAGTCCTGAATCTGCCCCTGCATAAGGAGACTCTGCTCTCAGCTAGAGACTCTGAGCATCTTAGGAAGGAAGGAAAGGTATGAGGGAGGGAAGGACCTGGTCTACTCACAAATCACTTGCCTGCCACCCCAAATCAACTCCTCTGTCCTCCATCAGCCCCCAGATCACTGTCTAACATGTTCTTCAGTTCAAGAGTGGTGGAGGTGCCAGTGGGGATGTTCTGTGAACCCAGGTCCAGCCCCCACCACATCCTGCTGGGATGAGAGGTTGAAGGGGCAAGGAAGTGCCAGATAGCTGTGTGGTCTGCATGTGGATTGGATCTGGGTGTATGGGGGCAGTATGGGCTGCAGGAAGTCAGGGACTTTTGCCACCACTTCTTTTGGGCTGGCAGGGCAATTGGTGGCAGGACAGTGATTTAGGGGTGGAAGGGCCAATCAGATGAGTGGAGGGCAAATCTGGGGGACAGTGGACAAAGACTACAGAGATATCAGGAACAGCTAAATGCTCTCCCAGCCTACATGTTAGACCTTGGTGCAAGTAAAGCACATATTACTCCTTTTCTTCCAGCCTCACACCATATTAGCATGATATGAAACAAAAGGAAAACAGAAGCTGCCCAAGCTGGAATGCTCTGAAGAGTAGGAATTGTCTCTGTTGCACTTATGGTTTAAATAATTGATCTGTTTACTTTCTCTGGATCTCTATGTACAAGAACAATTTACCTACCAAGTTTCTTAGGGCCTTCTTCACAATTTTGTTTCTCAGGCTATACACCAAGGGGTTGACCAACGGAGTCACAACTGTGTAGGAGAGAGAGAACACTTTGCGGAGATCACTCAGTCCTTGGGATGTTGGTAACATATAGAGAAAAATCAAAGTCCCATAGAAGAGGGTCACCACAATGAGGTGAGAAGAGCAGGTGGAAAATGCCTTTTGCCTCCCGGTGGTGGAAGGGATTCTCAGGATGGTGGAGATAATGAAAACGTAGGATGTTAAAGTCAAGAGAAATGGGGACAATGCAAAAATGCAAGCTAAGGTGAAAGTTGTAAGTTCCACATGGTGCGTCTCACTGCAGGAAAGTTTTACAACTGGGGAAGCGTCACAAATAAAATGATCAATCTCATTGGAACCACAAAAAGATAACTGTGAAATTAAAACTGTCATGATGGTACTAGGAATAATTCCACCTATCCATGACACTGCTGCTAGGAAAAGGCAGAATGTGTGATTCATATGAGCTGCATAATGAAGTGGCTTACAGATTGCTAAGTATCGATCATAAGACATCGCAGAAAGAAGGCAGCATTCAGCACACACCAGGAAACAATAAATGAAGTATTGTGCCATGCAAGCCCTAATGGAAATGCTCCTATTCCCAGTCAGAAGACTGCCCAGCATCCTGGGGAGGATGGTGGAGGTGTAACAGGTCTCCAAGCTGGACAGGTTTCCCAGAAAGAA
>JAGPOW010419643.1:0-12074 GCA_030014935.1 Caiman crocodilus
GGTTTTTATGCCTACAGACATGTGTAGAGGAAAAGGCTAGAGTCCCAGAGGACACTTACTTGCTGGAGGATTGCTTTCTGCCCTTGCCTGTAGCTAGACCCTGAGACTCAGTGTACAGCGGGGCCTGCCTCCCCAAATACAGTGGGTGCAAGTAAGGTGAGGTGAGGTGTTGTGCAAGGGAAAAGATTCCCCAAGGGAAGAAGGGACTCAGACAGTAGTTCTAGGCCGCGGCTCACTTGCTGTGCATGAGTGTTTTGGGAGGGGAAGCGTGGGGTGTGTGTTGATACTGAGTTGAGCTACAGAGAGCAGGGTGCCTGAAGAGCAATGTTAGGAAAATCCTGTTTAGCCTCCCCAGCCTATGTGGATCACCGTGACTGCAGGCACGCCACATCCACCACAGACTGGCTCAGGTCTCTGGGATCTGAGGAGCATAAGGCTGGTATCTCCCTTAGCAAACCAGAAGAGTGGGCCCAGTGCTAATGTCAGTATCAGAATCCAGGCCCCAATGCCTGTCTCATGCCTTGCCATGTAGAATCACGTGCCACGTCTGTTCCTTCTAGTGTATAAGCATGTGCTGCAACTTGTACTAACCTGTGGACTCTCCGTCCTGCCTGCCTTAGCTTGCATTTCTCCATAGCTGCTCATTCTAACCATGTGGTTAATGAGCTGGTTGTCTAATATCACCAGCTGGTCTGTTGATAATAACCCAGGAGTGGGGCACACCTTGTCCTGTGTCCCTTCATGCAAGGGTGCAGGAGGAATTTCTGGGCTCCCAGGAAATGGTTAATGTCTGTGGGGTTGAGGTGTGAGGAATGCCCTGCCAGTACCCAAAATCACTGCTCTTGAATACATTTATGATGGGTACCCAGGTCTTGAGTTTGGTGCCAGGATGCCTGTCCTGATGCCTTTACTGTCTCATTTCTGGGACTGATGCATGTGAAGCAGGAATGTGCAGGCAGGGTTTATTTCCTCAGCAGTGAAACCACACTGTGCGCTGCCATGGTGTAGACATGTCCTGGGGCTTCTCAGCCCCATGGTCATACAGTGACAGGAAGAACACTTACGCGCCGATTCCCAAGCCTTTTGCCATTTCCAGTCCATGGCCATGCTTTATTGGTAAAACAAAAGTGTATGCGATTAGGACGCCAAACAGGCACTGCACAACATGGATTATCAGGTACCCTGGGAAACAGAAAACACATCCTCTGTAAGAGGGAAAAAGGGCAAGCACTCTAATTGCTGTTAAATGTAGGTTCATGCAGCAGGCTTGACACGTACCCCATAGGATGTATGCAATTTGCCAACCAGAGTATCTTGCTATGGCTGCCTGAGAGCAGAGAAAGGAGAAGGACAGAAGTTCATTATATTGGGAATGCTCTGTGTTCAAGCAAAGACACCAAGCACCTCTGAGGTCTCATGCTGCTTTTTACCCTTACCCCTTATTCTGCCTTTCAACTCCATGCCCCATTGCCCTGTCCCTTATCATTTCTCCACCGGTGGAGTGAGTGTAGAGCACCTGACTGCATTCTGGCTAAGGAACAATTCCAGCCCACCAACCACTCACTATTCATTTTGCTCTGGCAAAAGAGGCCAACAAGATGTTGAGCCATGAGGAATCAGACCCATGGCTTTGCCCGTGCTCCTTTGCCACAGACCCCAAGGCTGACTGAAGCAAACCAGCAAGGTAAATTGAAGTGATGTGTTTGCAAAAGAGGAAGGGTAGGTGAGGAGCACTTTCTGGAGGAGAGGAGGAAGAAGGATGTCTACTTACTGACCTTTAAGTCCTGCATAGCATACACAAAGGGATGGAAAGAAAAGCCACATTCACCAAAGAGCCATTGTGGAACCCACCCAGTGGCAGCCTGCAGGAGTACTGGAAGGTGTTTATAGACATAGGATCAAGGGGACAAGCAGTCTCCCCTCCTTGATGTCTATGAGGAAGAAGGCTCCAACCCAGCATACACACACATGCATAACTTGAAGCATAAGGTGCCCCTGAAGACAGTGAGACTATTCACTAGCTCAAAGGTAAGCCTGTTTGTGAGTGCTGAGCTGTGGTCTTCCCCTTGTTTTCCTGGAGTGCAGCCACCTGGCAGTAAGCCCTACGATTTGCTTGGCTGAGTCCAAGATGCCATTTCTGTTGGCTTTTGAGAAGAGGCTTCCTCCTTCTGCATTTGAAACCAAGTTACAATGTTTCCCGTAACAGACCTCAAATGCCTCGGACACAAGAGCAGCGCAGTGCTCTGATCTTGTGTGTGCTCAGCCCCCTCCCTCCAGTCCAGTCCCTGCTGAACACCCATGTTTGGGCTAATGTCCTATTTAGGGCCTAGTAGTTCAGGACGTTGAAGTGATTGCATTTCATAGCCAACTGCTGTGGTGACCTGGGTCTTGCACACATACATGGCACAGGGTGCCAACTGGGTTTAGCTTCCTGGGCTGGGAGAACAGCAGAGGGGAAGTGACAAGCACACTGATGTGACTGATGCGGCTTACCAGAGTATGGATGACCTGCAGGGCAACTTTCCGCACCTCTGAGTGGAGATGTTTTTCACGGAAGAGGGCAGGGAGCAGCAGGGCACAATCACCATGATCTCATTGATTGAAACCGAGCTCAAGGTATTAGTTTGAAAGGACACGCTGAAAACAGGGTCTATTTTCCATCAAAGCACTAGGCCTCTCTCTCCTGCCTCCAGGGGTTGTTGCATACAGAGTCTGAATCTAGGTAGCTCTCCTCACCACAAACTAGGGATGTGCACAGTTCTTCCTACCACCAGTGAGAAGATCTGCTGCTGAAGCGAGTAGGCCTCTTGAACTACTCCTTTGGCACACATGCTCCATAGGTAATGCTCTGCTTGCAGCCCCTCCCCACACCAGCCACCCCATACAACTGAGTCCAGCTAGCATGTTGGGCTGCCTCCCCTACACCTAGCAAATGCTCATTGTCCACATCTCAGCACCTGACAGGGATTAAACCCGGACACTGTGGAACACAGCCCCTCCATTCTGACACTCAAGGATTGCCTGTTGTTTTGGAACCACTTCTTAGCACCATGCATTTAGGAACACAGCATGCATGACGTGGCCAAGCCTGATTTCTGGGCTAGGGACAGACATTGAAAAAGCCTGGGCCTGAATTCATTCAATCTTTGCAGGTTAGTTTAACCTAGGCTAAATCACTTTGTAACTACACAGATATCCCAGACGTGTAGGCACATGCCTGCAGTGGCTTAGGCTAGAAGGAGGGGGAACCAGGGAGCACTAGAGCAGCCCTCCCTCTACTTCCGCTGAGCTGAGCTGAGCAGGGTGTGGCCAGGCCCCAACAGGATGCTCTGATTATCCCAGCAGGGAGTCGATAACAGCGTTTATCACCTTTAACTCTGTGTTTATCACCCCATTAAGAAAACAACAGAGGGATATTACCTGTTGACTCAGCACAGATCATAGCCAGCATGTGGTCTGCTAGCTGATACACAGACACCTCTCTGCAAGGCAGAGGAGAGAGGTGAATTCCTGCTTAGCAGAG
Organism: Caiman crocodilus; assembly: GCA_030014935.1. Classification (NCBI taxonomy): domain Eukaryota; kingdom Metazoa; phylum Chordata; order Crocodylia; family Alligatoridae; genus Caiman; species Caiman crocodilus. Next base: position 3,524 of record JAGPOW010419643.1, read on the forward strand.
AGTGGTGAGGGAAAGTGGGGAGCAGTCTCTGCCGGAGGTGCAGCCAGGGAACAAAGGGGAGGGGCCAGCTTTTTATGGAGCAGAGAGCACCGCCCACCCCAGAGAACATGCCAGGATGCTGGGGGTGCCTGGTTTATCTTAAACCAGCAAAAAGTCTGGGACAGAAATTGCATAAACTGGTTTGACCCACATCAGTTAAGTCTGATACTACATTCAACTAGGTTTATCTCAAACCAGTTTCAGCCATTTTCAAACTGGTTTATGTGCACTGAACATCTGTTCTGTTACAGGTTTAAACCAGTTTCTGAACACTTAAACCAGTTTATGTGTAATGTCTGTCCCTAGCCCTGAGGTATGAGACATGGTGGGATGCCTCAGTGCCCAAATGCCTCACTGCAGGGTGGAGGTGGTACTCAGTGCTGCCTTCTGGAAAGAAGGTACTGTTCCGTTAGACTACGAGTTGGAGAGTTCAGCAAAACCATAGTTTAAAATCAGTCTGTACACATTTTGTTTTCTTGCTGAATATTTCCCCTTTGTTCTTTCCATGGCCATTTCTCCACCTAGGTTGTAGGAACCATACTTTTTCTTTCCCCTTGCTGCCTGGGCTGAATCATTGTTGAGTTGCACAAAGCAGGCAGAGAGACCCTTTATCTTGGTCTTACAAAGTGAAACCATCAAATAACGATTTTAGCCCAACTAGAAACTTGGCCAGTGGGATTTTGCAGTGCCCTATCAAACCATGGGCCTTCTCCTGCAACAACAACAACAACAAAAGCCAACGCATACACAGCTGTTTTCATACAGGCTGGTGCCATTGACTGCCAAGTGCTGAGCAAGACCAGGCTGAATGGAAATTTTCAAGGAAACACAAGGCAAACTTACAACACTCTGAGAAGAAGAAGGATGGCGTGACATCAGTGGAAGGAAATCTTTCTTTCCAGCCCACAATCGCTTCATGTGTTTTCTAGAAAAGGTATGCACATTTATTTTATAAATTTCTAAATCAGACTTCATTCACTCAGGAACTATCCTGTGGTTCTGAATGTTTAATCAGACAGGTGATGGAGCAGTTACCTCAATTAAGGTCAAGGTGGAATGGGCATTCAGAGTTAAACCTACTGTGCTCTACTGCGGTAAACACACTGGTCACATCTACATGAGATGCTGACTGTGCAGTAGCCCAATACCATTGCACAACAATGTCATGTGGCAAAAACAGTGATGCAACGCTACTGTGCAGTAGTTTGAGGCTACTGTGCAGTAGCATCATAAGAAAGATGTTTTTCGGCACTGCTGCTCAGAAACTCAGGTTACTGCACAGTCAGCATCTCGTGTAGACGTGGCCACTGCCAGAGTGAACCAGGATGAAACAAAGTATGTCTTGTGAGGCAAGCAGCTCACAGTATCATCTCGGAAAGCTTGTACCACGATAAAACACGTAATGGAAGGCGGACGCTTTGCCTCATTGGGAAATTTACCAGTGTTAGTACAGCAGAGGCTTCATACCAAAACTGGACCCAAAATGACCATTTTAAGAGTCAAAGGCATTTTACATTGACAGGGTTCAAAGTCTAACCCTCAACCCAGTCTTTGTGAGTCAACATTCTTGTTCAAGGCTGAGTTGCTGAACACCACAATACAGAAGGGAAGTAGGTGTCTGTACAGTAGGATTTGCAGCTTAATCTTTGCACAAGAACATTCTTTTGCATGAGTAGCTGGGTGCATGCGACCGATTGCCTTTGTTTTCAGTTCCAGCTTTGCTAGCTCTGTCCTTGTTCCAATTGATTTTGTGTTCTTGAGTTGTACCTTGTTCAGGATGGATGAAATAATGTCTGGGCACAGTCCCATGAATAGGAAGAGCTGATCCTATCTCCCAAAACAACATATTTCTGTATTGGCTCCCTGACTGATTTAGAGATCACCTGACATTCAGAGTTCAGAGGAAACATGTCCCATTCGGACTGTCCAAGAAAATTCTGAGCAGGAGTTTCAGGGAAGAGAAATCAGCCAAGTCACAATCCTGAAACCCCAAAGGAGAGAAGGAACCATTGCTTCTGGCTATCAGCCAGCTTCTGGCTTCTGGTCATGTGATGCAATTCTGCTGAACAAGACTTGGGCTTCTTTCCTCTCTGCCAGTCACCAAGGGTTGAGAGTCCAGCAATATCTTAGCAAAATCTAATGCAGGATATCTACAGAAACCTTTACACAGCCAGCAAGCCCATCTCTGTATACCAGCTGAATCACTAGCTAATCCTTTCACTCATGTGCTATTGTTCTGAAACTGAATAAAACCATGAGTCACTGCAACCCATCCTTCTTAAGGTGAAGCCTTGTTAGAAATCTTTTCCCCACTTTCTATTGGTAGAGATACCCTTTTGCCTCAGCATCCCCACACCTCACTCAGTCACTTCTGGTAGTGGATGCATTTCTATGTTTAAGCAGGGGAGCATGTTGCAAAATTCAGAATCAATGCGAGGAAGAGAGTACTTCATCAAAAGTCTATTCTAGTCTTATAGTGAACAATTAATAGTATAAAGCAGGGGTGCCAAACTTGCTTGGCTACCTGGACTGGATCCAGACCCATCTCTTGCAGTGAGAAGAAAAGTAGTGGCATTAACAGCTGCAGGTGTCTGAGCTACTATGTTGGCTCAAGGAGCCATGGAAATTAATTCAACTGTTGCTTGCCCTGCTGCCTCCAGAACATGCACGCCACAACAAAGCTCCATACTCCAGAATTTGGTCATGGGCCTCTGCCCCTGCTTGCCCCACCACTGAATTCATAGCCCTTCCGGGAGCCCCATGGGCTGGATGACATGGCTCTGCAGGCTGTATCTTTGACACTTGGTATAAAGGTGTGATTCACATAAATGTGATTGTGTCCCACCCTACTAAAGTCCCTGAAAGTTGTTAATGCACAAGGTAAGTGAGGCATCCTCCTCCTTGCTGCTTTTATGGCTCATAGATCAGGACCTGAACAGGGTGGAATAGAATAACACTTAGGCACCTAAGTCTGTTTAGATGCCCAATAGGTGGAATGTAGTTTGGCCTTTATTTCTTAAGCCCTGAAAAACTTGTTTTCACTTAAATTCTGGTTTTTATACCATTGGAATGTCTCAGACAATCTAGCATTGTCCTGGTAGACACGGGGCATATCTACATGAGACGCTGACTGCGCACTAGCTGAATAATACTGAGCAGTACAGCATCACAGCACAGACAATGTTAATATGCTACTGCACAGTATTATTAGGCCACTTCACAGTAGCATCACTTAAAAGACTTTTCCCAGTACTGCTGCACAGAAACTGATTACTGTGAATTTATTTGGTAGTTGTTAATATCAGTACTAAACAAATGCGCAGTAATCACTGCACAGTAGTGTTCCATGTAGACATGTTCACCAGCTATTGCCTAAAGCACCTACAGTGCAGGCAGACAGGCTCAACTAGCACCAGAACTGTAATCTAAATATTTACTGCAAGTTAGGAGTGATTTGCCTTTCCTGATACCAGTTGTCTGGCTGAAATACCTGTTAATATCTGTTGGCACTAAGATGAAGAATACTTTGTTGGCAAATAGCAAAGCAAGCCCTGCTGCCTTCCTGTTTGACTATATAAAGTTGTGTTTTGAAGCTGTCAAAAAGTTGTGTTTTGGGGGAGCATTATCACCTGATAATTAGCCCAATGCGTTATTAACCCATTTTCTCCTAATATTGCTTTATGAACTTCTTTCTATTTTTAGCTGAATGGCTCAGTTCACAAATTATATAACACTGGAAAACTGGGTGGGTTGCAGTTTCTTTCCTAGAAATCAGAGCCTGAAACTAAGAAACCCAGGGAGGAGAGACAATGTCCATTGATTTCAGAGGGGAGGAAACTAAGGTGCCAGCCCAACCGTCCTGGAATGGTTCAAACACCTATAGGGAACTGCCTATGTAGTCCCAGTCCCAGTAAAATGCCTCCAGGCCCAGTAAACTCCATGGTGCTTGAACACTTTCCACACTGCTGCACAAAATGTGCTGAAAATTTGCTGCAACTCCATACCTGTAGCAGGCTAAGATGTGAAACACGTAGCTCACGCATGTCAGCAAGGCAGAGAAAATAGTGAAAATCCAGGCACCTAGAGAAAAAAGCCACCATCATCCTTGTTCTTCCCACAGCTCCTGTGACCCAATTGCAAGAGCATTTGAACTCGCTTCAGTGATCACAGCTACTGCACACACTCCCATGTTGCATTTTGGACACATGTCAATAGAGAACACCTTTTGTCTTTTTCATTTTCCATATGGTTGAGCATCAGGCCCACGTCTATGCCACCACCTTCTCCTTTCTCAGAAATGCTGTGATCTAATCACTGAACTATAAAATCATGCACAACCCAAAACCCTGGACCAGCACTCTGTACTGAGAGCCAAGCATACACTGGGCAAAACTGAAATAGGAGAATCTAATGCTTGCACAAATGGAAGGAATAACCTTCATTTCACTTTCCTTCCTTGCTCTCCCACCATAGTACCTCACTTGCCATGCCCATTTAGCCCTTGACTCGCCTGTGAGATAGCCAAATAGGTAAGATGAAAGCTGCGAATCATTCAATTCTGATGGTGCTTCTTGTAACAGGGCAACTTACTAACATCTGGACTGACCTCTGATACCTTGTGTTTTACAAATAACATGAAGGAAGAGCACACACCAACTGCTGAAATTTCTTTAGCCTGACGAAGGGTTTTTGAACCCAAAAGCTTGCTTAATAACTATTCTCCAACCATTTGGGTTGGTCTAATAAAAGATATCAAATTCACCCAAGGAGCTTCTCAGAAAGGTTGCTGAAGTTCAGTCACACAGGCACCACCTGCATTTAAGGTAGGAGTGATCAGGTGGAGTTCTCTGGGCTGGGCTGCTCAGGGGTCAGGCTAGACGAGTTTCACGCTCCCTGCTGACCTTTGGGCGCCAGATTCTTTCCTACCTACTGGGTGTCTTAAATGTCTAAGTGCAATTCTGTTCCACCCTGTTTAAGTCCCTAAAAATCCATCTATTTTTGTAGCCTGCATCATCTTACCCTTAAGAACAAATCACAAAGCAGAGCAAGGAGGAGGAGGAGGGCTCACCCACCTTTTGTATTAACAGTTCTTTCAGGAACTCAGGCAGGGTGTAATAAAATCACACTTAGGCACTGGAGTCCACTTCTGCACCTAACAGGCGGAATAGGATTTGACCCTCAGGCAACCAGTAAGTGCAGTTAATGCTTTTAATATCACACGCATTCTGTCTTCTAAAAAATGACACATCTGTACCTTGGGTGACATTAATAAGCTCTTTCATCTTCAGGACAGCTGGCTTAAGTACTTCTGAGGTATTGATGGAAGCAACAAGTTCCTCAAAACTCCCCTCCAGTATCTCCAGCTCATGGGAGACATGTTTGTAAATGTAAAACTCAATAATGATAAACTGGGGGAGAAACAAATAGAAACAGCAACTTAGCAACTAGCGTCCTTGCCATTGACCAGACTAACAGACTGACATACCCTGCTGGATGGCTGTGGGGCAGTGCCTTCGCTTCTGGTGGGAATCCACTGGGGTCTGCCCTGTTATATTTCACTTTGAACACACTAGTTTTTGGATAAAAACAAAATTACACTACCTTTCACCTCATGGGATTTAGCCTGCCATATAGATGACATCTAATAGATGGAGAGAATCTCTGAGATTTGAGGAATATTCTTCACATCCCCTCCACACGGATGGCATGGAAGCCCAAAACTGAGCAAATTCTTTAATATTCACAGGCAATTATGTAATATAAATATGCCCACAGGAGAGAAGTAGTTACTTGTGTTAGCGTGAAGTCTAGCACAAAGCAGAGTAGAGATGCACCTTATAAACTAAATGAATCAGAGATGTACAGGATCCACAGGAGTGTCATGCATCTCATGTGACACCTGGCAGGGTTTTGATCTGGAACCTGGAAGAGTGATTCCTCCCAATACCCATCCACCCTGGCCTGGAGACCAGTACAACACAAGCTGTGGCCCCAGTAGAGCCAGTGGCTCCATGTGACGCCTTGCCCACCTTCATGGCATTCACTGATGACAGAGGGCTGTATTACATTATTTTCTGTCTGGGCCAATTCTCCTTGGGAAATAAGTGTACACCTTACTCACAATGTACAGGCAGATTAAGGACAACACAGAAGTGCAGATCATTCTTCCAGGAAACTGGAAGCACGGGTCCCATTCATACACTTTCCGCTGGAACCAAGATTTCTGAGCCTGCCTGTTCAGAGAGGGACAAAGAGACCTGAAATGACAGAATACGGCAGCCAGGGCTTTTCAGGGCCCAAACCCCATGCCAGCACCATTCTTGCCCTACCCATAAAATCACCCTGTCTCACCTGCCTACCCCGCATCTCCCTTGCTCACAACAGCTATTGGTGGAGGAACTGCCTGGCCTCAAACGGGCCAACATCACACCCACCTCTCCAGATGAAGCCACTGGGGGCTCATGCTGGGAGCTCCCCCACTTCCACTGCCTTTGCTGCAAGGGCAGGCCCTTCCCCCTGCTGCGCACTGGGCAGACAGATAGGGCAATGTGGCCACAGGGAAAAGGGTTATGAAGGTCAATGGGAAGGTGCCACTGTGCTCTGTTCACTCTTGTGTGCAGGGGATTCAGAGGGGACGTAACACATCACCTCCTTGATGACTGAGACTCTTCCTTACCACATGCCTCCTCCCATAGCCAGAGAAGCCACCTTTCCCCAGACAAGCAGAGCCCCAGCCTGCCCAATCAGTCAATAAGCACCAGTGAATTCAGGTGCCCACCAGACCCCTGGTCCTAGGTGACAGTGCTGCAGCAGCCATCCATGCTTACTGCTGCGGGAGCTTCTGGAATAGCTGCTTGACATGCTGGGCCAGATGTGCCTCCAGGAAACATCTGTCCTCCTGTTTGAAAGGAATGGGAGAGGGGTAGTGTGAACATGAGAAAGAAGGCTGAAGAAAGTAGGCCTTCAGAAATAGCCTCACAGCCACTGTGGGTGCAAGGAAACCTCATCTGGCGTGGCTTTTGGGCCCCATTCCCCACCCCACTCTTCCTTCACTGCCTACCTCTGGGGACTGGCACCTCCACACTGAGCCCAGGGAAGCTCTGGTGGGCATGCCCCTTTTGGATGTGTTGAGTTGTTGCCTCAGCCTCTCAACTCAGTGAGATGCAGCGGGAGGTGAAGGAAGGAGGAAGGGCAGAGAGCCCAGCCCAAGCCTTTTGCTGGGCAGGTGGAACCAGGCCTTTTCTTCCTGTTGAAGCTCTGGGCAGTGCCTCTTTGACCTGCCCACACCTGCCCTCTGTGGAGTGTCCCAGAGAAGAGGAAGGAAGGCATGCATGAAGACTGAGCCCTGACTGTGAGCGAGAGAGGCTGCAGGGAAGCAACGACTGCCCAGTGCTGCTGCTCCAGACACGGGGCTTGATGCTTGTTCACACACCACTTGGCACTGGGAGCTGAAGAGTGAATGCATGACGGAATAACAGGCCTGAGGAAATGAAGGGCAAGGAAGGAATAACGCAGAGACCATCCACCATTCTCCTGGAGTGGGGAGAAGGCTGGAGCACTCACCCCTAACTGTGAGCCACTGTGCTCCTGGGCTGTGCCACAGTCTGCCCACAGCCTGTGAGACTCTTTGCAGAGGGCTGGATGGTATGATTTGACTTTTTAATGGACTCTCTTGGCAGAACAGGTGATAGGTGACTTGTGGAAATGCACTGAGGCCTCTGGTGTGAAACCAGGCAGGCCAATTCGCCTCGGTGGAAAGGTGCAGATCATCAGCCTGAGGCCCTGGCAGCAGTTAACCCTACTTAGACCCAGGGCCAGGGAAGGAGTTTTCACAGAAAAGCGACACGCTGGGAGCAGTTACCCACAAACACTCACCTTTGGCACCTCCTGGTGTAAGTGAGCCCTCATGCCTTTCACAAACATGTGCACAAACCGGCCCAACAAGAAGACCAGGCACAAGAGGGAAGGCCAATAAAAAAGTATCTTCTCGTATTCTCCAACCACCTGCAAAAGGAAAACAGAGCACACAAACGGCATATTGCTCTGTGGTTGTACCCCTCAGGTAACTAATATTACCTGGGCATTATTACTTCAGCGTTTAAGGTTTGTCTTGCATCCTAGATGTGCTAGCCAGGCCCTGGTCTTGTCATTCCATGGATGAAATCCCACTTATTTCCCATGTTGGATTGGGCTCTCAGTGGTTACTGTGTTCTGTAGATGCAGTCCCAAAAGGCAGGGCAGGCTGTATCCTGAGCTACAGATTCAAGGATCCAAGCCATTGTAACCAAGCCTCAGCAGGAAGGCTCTGTTGCTGATACCAGCAGCTTGAGGTAGCGCCACTATTCTCTTCTCATTCGTTGCAACAGAGCAGGCTTCCTACTGGAGTCAGAGCACAATCTGGAGTGATGGTACCAGCACCACAAATGCCAGGCTGCCTGGGTGAATATGACTCTCCATCTCTCACCACTTCCCCTGTCCCAATAGGGGAAAGCATATGGGAAATGTTTCCCAC